>JALPQI010000150.1:0-91343 GCA_025490895.1 Thaumatotibia leucotreta
ACTCCCGTACCTATCACTAATGACATCCTATTATTGAGCATTGTAAGGCACTCCCAAAAATAGATAGATATGCGAGAAAATATGAATACTATCTAACTCAGAGTATTTTTTTGTATAATAGTTATGTTACAAAAGTTTGCATATCAATATCGATATTAGTTTGTGTCCAGGACAAAAGTTACAATCGGGACTTTTGATGTGTATGCAATGAATTTATCAAAAATATGTGTATAATAAGTTACATAATAACTTATACACACATACATGTTAAGAGGCCGGTATCGAAATTTTGCAATTTTGCTTAACTTCATGCAGGCTTTTTGCATAAGCTAAGAACATGGTTGTTCCTTGGAATGCAAATTATTTTATATTGTTTCTATTTGCAAAAAATACGTTAGGAAATTTTTTCATTTTTTTTATTCTTTTCTGAAAAAACACCCATTTTTAACACCTAGTTGGCCATTTTCGGCTTTCAGGGGTAAATACGGTACCATTATTTATGATTTAAACTATATCCAATTTATATATAAAATATGAAATTGTATTTGTGCTCTATCGAAATTTCGATACCGGCCTCTTAACCATTTTATGGTTGTGATGTACTAGGTAAGTAAACACATTTTTTGGCATTTCTTTTTATTTCGATTTCAACGCATTTTAAACAAAAAATAAATCCTCTTATTAAACTTAATGTTTTCCTTTCGGTAATAATCTTTACTAATTAAAATCTTACGCTTACGGTACGTCAATGCGATGCCCATATTATGCCGTGTAGGCAGCCGCGTGGCCGATCCTTAATGAGAATAATAAGACAGTCAAACTTATTAATATTTTAGGCAACTTAATTTTCTAATACAGTTTTCGATGGTTGTTTTTGATAGCAAATAATCATTAACAATTTTTTGGATGGTCCGATCCATATCTGTAAATTTTTTTGCGCGTTTTCGGTAAATTTTTACATTAAGTTCGGATTGCAAAATTTTGAAATTTACGTGCATTGCTTCTTCCTTCAGTTGCGAAATCAAGTAATATATATTTCGGTTCGTCCTTATTGCCTTGTTAAGGTGGCTGTGCCAACCTTCGACTACGTTGTTGGTTCTGTGCCTTTGTCCATAGCAAGACATCAGATCTAAATTTTTGATAATGAACCAGTACTTGCTCAGGTATTCAACAAACGCATCTATATTTTTTAAAGTAGTTGGCGGGTTTGCAGACACGTAGTACCATCCTTCTAATATTTTAGAATTGGGCAAGTGTGCAATCGCGACACATTTGGCCACAAATGCGGCACCTTCTCGGGTGTGCGAAATCTCAAGATCGTCGGCCTTGGACCATATTGCCTTTGACAAATGGAAGTAACACCCACTTACTATCGCTCTTTCAAATGTGGCCCTGCAGGCGTTAATTGCTGCGATTTCAAAATCCATTTTCATTTCATGTGGTGTAAATTCTGGAATATTAGTCTTTATTGTACTAAATAGTAGTTCATACGTGCTTTGTGTTTTGTTCTCTAGCAACGCATACATAAATGGAACCACTTTTGTATAATCTTCATCGCTCCCGATATCCCCGTGGATCGTGTAAAGTTGGGCGTATGGTTCGGGAACGATTTTAAAAGTTCCATCACAAAAGAAGGTACTTACATTTCTCAGGTAATCATGACATTGCGGACTTATAAAAATTAAGATACCCTCTGTTTGGCAACATAAAAACTCTTTGGATAGGTCTTCCGGCAATTGTATGTCCTTGCAACGCTGAATGTTGCCTGATCCCACAACTTCTTTGCGAGACCTATACAACGAGTCTCTTACTTGATAAAATGAAGGAATTTTATCGGCATATTCTTGTGCCAGTTGATTGGTTTTATATTTGGCCATTTCCTCTTTGTAGATGGCTGGTATTGGCCTATAATCCTCTTGTACTTTTTTCTTTAATTTAATAAGGCTCTGCTGTATATCGATATTTTGAAAGTCCGGTATGCAAACATGTTTCTTGTCCTCCAGAATGCTCGTTTGATTGACGTCTAGTTTTGTTGAGCCAGTGCAATATTTTACCGTACATATCCACACGGTCGTCCCATTTTTATTTTTGCGGTGCAAATAGTGCCTATGGCCGGCCCTAATTAAAGGTTGGCCTCCATGATTGCTATCTATGAAGAAAAATGGTTTATCCTGGTTAATACCAGACGCCTCACCAGAATCATCCATTTTCTTGCGTTATGTATTCTTATATTTCGTTGTATTTTTATAAGTTATTTCATTGACTGCGAACCAAGCAAATGACAAAGTCAAAGTCATGCTCGTTATGAAAATATTATTTATCTATGATATAGAAATTTCAATAGAGGTTTGCTAAACGCACGTAGAATTATTAAAATGAAATGATGGGTATTAGTACAGTCTATGACAAATATGTTTCGCCTTATTACCTCTGTAATTGGATTGAGAGCAAATGAAACAACACAAAGGACTTAAACTCCATATTCTCTCATTAATCTCATTATTTTTAATATGAACAAAGAAAAAAGTATTTGCAAAACTTCAAGAGAACAAATTGAGAAAGGCGACCCATGAGTAGAACTGCCGGACAAACATCTGTAGCTCGATTTTTGAAACTCACCGAGTGATCTTTTTAACCGAAACGGGTTGTTTTGTTCGGAAATATCGCGGAAATCATGCATTTAGTCACGCGGTGACGTTCAAAAATCGATCCTCTGGACAGTCGGACATGCGAAATCATTATCTTTATGCTCAAACGGAAACGTTCGCTTTCTGTGTAGGTTTTGTAGGTAACCGTGGAGACGGAAAGTTACGAACCAGATAGTCGGACGACATTAAAAAGCCTGCACAGAAGGCAGGGCCGACCAGAGGATCGATTTTTGAACGTCACCGCGTGACTAAATGCATGATTTCCGCGATATTTCCGAACAAAGCAACCCATTTCGGTTAAAAAGATCACTCGGTGAGTTTCAAAAATCGAGCTTCTGGCACAGAACCGCCGTATCGAAAATGACATGGAAATCCATATGTAAGTATGCTGAGAAGGAGAAGAAGGTATCATAACTTATTTGTACTAGGAAATTATTATGGCAGAAAAATATACTACTATGTAAAAAAACGAATTTGAAAAAAATATTGCAAACAAATGCGAGCATGCTAATTATTGCTTTAGCCAATAAAAGCGACGGAAAAAAATCCTACTGTGTAATAGAACGAATTTGAAAATTGGCGTTTATAAACAAATGCGATCATAATATTCGCTACCAATAAATAATGAGACAAGTCAATTTTGAAAATGGGAAAATATGCGACTAGGTATAATGGCGAAAAGAAAATAAGATGCAAGGAATAATTGCGTTTGGAAAACTCATCTAACAAATCATTTGAACCTATTATAATTTTAACAACAATGCTTAAAAAACTAGTAAACAAACCGTAATAATTGTTGAGAATTTGAAGCATCGGCATTATCGGCAACAGGTGTAAGTTATATTATCGCATTAGCAATATGATATCTAGGTATCATATTTATTTGTAAACAATGAATCTAATTAGCTAACTACTTCTTATTTAATTACTGTTAACAAGTTTTCCGTATCTTCATAAGACATTTGTTCTAGGGCTTCCCGTAGGACTTTTTTACATTTTGTGTGGCATAAATGATAAATATGATAAGACCCGTTTAACTTGTTATACAGCTTAGTAACGTAGCGTAGTTTTTGCTATTTGTCACTTTTTAGGGTTCCGTAGTAAACTAGGAATCCTTACAGTTTCGGCATGTCCGTCTGTCTGTCTATCTGCCCTCAGTAGCCGTTGGTACTAGAAATTTGCCTTTTGGTATAGGTATACAAAGTGGTAGAATAAAAAATTAAAACATTTTTTTGGGTACTTACCCTACACGTAAAACGGGGACGATTTTTTGGGTTCCGTAGCCAAAATGGTAAAAATTGAACCCTTATAGATTCGTCATGTCCGTCTGTCCGTGTGTCCGTCTGTCACAACCGATTTACTCGAAAACTATAAACGCTAAAGTAATGAAATTTGGTAAGGATATGTGTTGTATGAACGGCTACATATATTGTAAAAAAAATGGGATTGGGGCCCTTCATACATACACTGAGGGGTAATATAATTTTTTTCAATGTTCATAAGCGTATGGTCTACCAATCGAAAGGTCTTTGAAAATGATATTAAGGTTTCTAAAGCAGATCTTTATTCGAGCGAGCCGTTTTCGAGATATCAGCTCTCAAAGTCTTAAAAAGTGTCCCCCGGTTCTATTTTATAACTACGACTACGCGGCATAAAATAAAAAACCATATATTATGCATATTAATAAACTCTTTCAACGATTTTTGGTTACCAAATTATCTCTTATAGTTTTTTAAATAAAACTGTAATTTAGAGTTATTATGTGTTACATTGGAGACGCTGGCTGAAATATTTCTTGTTACGGAACCCTTCGTGCGCGAGTCCAAGTCTCACTTGACCAATTTTTTGCTGTAATCCTATATGATGGAATGGATACAATATTTTAACTCAAAATTTTAATCGACTTTGAAACACGTTCCATCTCACCCACCTGGGCGATTTTCCCGGATTTACCCCTCTTATAGCAGAACCGTTTAACCCTGGCATTCGTCCAAGAGCAGCGAGGCACGTCGCTGCGCTAAATGGCAATCCGCACATCTGGAGGGTTAAGGCGACGTCATAGTCTGAGCGGGTTAACATCATCACCCTAAGTCAGTCCACTGCTGGACAACGGTCTCTCCTATTACCAATAAGTATGGACGCATTAGGAGGTAACTGCCCATACTCGCTGGGCAAGCGGCTTGGCGATCGCAGCACTGTGTTCACTTTGATGACGTTGCTGCCTTTCATCAATTTATCAATGAATGGTCAATGATGCTTAAATCCCTTTTACGACACCCATGGGTCGAGTTACATAAGACAGCCGTTACAAAGGAACAAAATAATATTTGTGATAAATAAATACACAATTAATGCCCTCGCCGGGATTCAAACCCGGGGGTTGGGGATTCAATATGTAAATAATAAATAATATCTTGGGACATCTTACACAAATCGACCTAGTCCCACGGTAAGCTCAATTAAGGCTTGTGATGTGGGTACCAGGTGACGATATATATAATAGATACTTAAATACATAGACAGCCATTACCAAGGAACAAACACTTGTGATAAATAAATACACAAAGAATGCCCTCGCCGGGATTCGAACCCGGAACCTCCAGCTTCGTAGGCAGGCATATGTCTCACGATAGTTTCAATTCAATTTACAAGTTTCGTCATGGCTCTTCAGTTGTTAGCTTTTAAAACGCTCCAAACTTGACTCCAGCCTTCCCTCAGTTTATTGAGCAAATCAGCATGCGACATTCGTCATATAATATTTGTCAGAACTTGTCTATTCGCGTCGAATATTGCCACAGTTTGACGCGAACACGTTTGGACCCTTACTATATGAGGCTCTGTCACAGTTAAATATCGAAATACTATAGAGATATACAGGGTGGAAAGGGACAACGTTCCTTCCCGCTACCGACCGAGTCTACCAACCATTACGATGAACTTTTAGTATGGGACCAACATCGAAAGCGTACATGAATGAAAATTGACTTTTCCATACTATTGAACTCTAACTAATCACTCACTTTATATGAGGGATTAATTTTTTTTTTAATATTTCGATGTTGGTGCCATACTGAAAGTTCATCGTAATGGTTGGTAGACTCGGTCGGCAGCGGGAAGGAACGTCGTCACCTTCCACCCTGTATATTATTTTAAAAATTATCCCTATCATTCCTACAGTGCTCCGCCGCTATGTAGTTAATCCTGACAGCTGTCATTTCAGTACATTATCTGTCAACAATGTAATTTTTTGACACATATGTTTTGAAATGACAGGTTTCAGGATTGACTTTATAGGGGCTGAGCACTGTAGTTGTTTCTTACTATTTTTATTTACCTGACCCGATAGCTGCTCCTAAACTAGCTTATATTTTAATAAGAATATAATATGATTAATTTAGGACACTCTAGGTCTAACACAATATGTATTTTTACATTGTTATTTGTATGACTGTTTTTGCCTAAATAAATTGAAGAATAAAAATACTAAATAAGTCTAGTCCATCTCGCTGATAGTGTACAGTTAAAGTAATTGATTTATATACCATTTCGTACTTTGTCATAGTGACCAGAATATGAGGTTCCGAGAGAGTTTCATGTTGATTGTCACTGTGACAAAGTCCAAAATGGTACGTGAATCAATTTCCTCTACTTTACCCACGAGATAGGGTTGCTGCATATTATTATTTGTAACTCTGAATGTGTGTCTGCCTACCCCGTTTTAAATCATACTAATAATGTAAATGACCATGTTATCTTAAAAACTTATACTGATGAATATTTCTATTAGACCAAATATACCATGTACTCGTAAAGTTTCGATACATATTTTATTTAAAAATTCTATTTATGTTCGGAATGTAACTTCAGGCGTAATAAAATCTATTACAAGAGGCTTTTAACATGCTCTTGGCCAGAAGCCAAGGCCTGAGCCCGTCTGAACAAGTCTAGAACGGCCGGATTCAGATTTATCGAGGTGGCCAAGGTCCATTGAAAGAGCGAATCACACCGAATGCGTGTCGTGTGCGTGGCGTGTACGTTGTAGCGTATGTATATGCCATAGTAGATGCCACACCGTTTGCAGGGTGCTTAGGCAAGTCAATCGCTAACGCTTAATCGCCAATCGTAAGCCAAAGGCAGCTGTCTTTGTCGCACTAATATGAAAGAATGATAGAGAGGGAAAACTACGATACGCTACTAAGCGTTAGCGATTGGCAACTTGGCTAAGCATCGTGGGTGCTTAGACAAGTTGCCAATCGCTAACGCTTAGTCGTCAATCGTAAGCGAAAGGCAGCTAACTGTCTTTGTCGCACTAATATGAAAGAGTGACAGAGAGGGAAAACTACGATACGCTACTAAGCGCTAGCGATTGGCAACTTGGCTAAGCATCCTGGTCACGGTCGCGTTTTTATTGAAATTTAGTGCATAGTTGTTTTTAAAAATCTTATTGAAATTAAGTTTTTTTTTTTAATTTTACGCTAATTGGGTGTCCCTCAAACTGAAAAAGCTCATTTGATTCCGGATTTTTCTAATATGTTAAAAAATAAATTGTTAAAATGCTTACTATTTTCTTCGGTTACCGCGTGGTCTGCGGGCGACGACGAACCCTGTAAAGTGTTCGAAACGTCGGATTGAAGTTATAGTTAATTAATATACGCGAGTTTAAATATCCATTTTCATAGTTTTATTTCATGTTAAAATGCTAATAAAATACGTATTTACATTTAGTTAGAAGGCATAGTCTTTATTTTGGCGAAAATTATTTTCTTCTCTATCTACCTACATGGGCAGTATTTTGTGAAAAAATGTGTAACCCTCAAAAAACATTGCAAAACTCGTCTTACAAAAAGCTTCGCTACGCCATCGGACTTTCACATACTAGAAGTATAATATTTCACTTGACACACACATGTGTGTGTTTAAGAGAATACATATTCTCTTAAACAGTCACGTCTAAAAATATGTATACAGTTCTGAACGTATGCCCAGGGTATTAGGATCAAAATTGGTAATATACTTTTGCAGGCGACCGTTCCACATTAGTTGCTACGCGCCTACGGCGTAGAGGCGTAGGCGGCTACGATTACAAACTAATACGAAAACAACTTTTGATGGGTGTGTGAAGTAGAAAATGTAATATAGCCAAGCAGGAGGTCCGCGGTTCAAATACCGGTGAAGACATCTCTTTGTAAGTAAGAACTTGACATGCAAAAATAATCTTTTTATGATTAAATTATTGTTTCGCGATCGCATCGTATGAGAATGTATTTTGTTTTATACATCGTCACGTCAGCCTCCGTAGCCTAGTTGGTAGTGACCCTGCCTACGAAGCTGGAGGTTCCGGGTTTGAGTCCCGGCGACGGCATTATTTGTGTATTTATTTATCACAAATGTTTGTTCCTTGGTCATGGCTGTCTATCTATTTAAGTATCTATATGTATGTATCGATTATACATATGTATGTATCGATTATACATATATATCGTCGGTTGGTACCTACATCACAAGCTTTGATTGAGCTTACCGTGGGACTAAGTTGATTTGTGTAAGATATCCCAAGATATTTATTTTATTTATTTATTTACACATATAAGAAAAATATTCCTCGTTTTCAACATGTCAAATCTATAATTATGTCATTACCCTATCTCAATCCATTGCTGGACGTAGGCCTTTCCTATTAACTATGCGTATAGACGCATTAGGAAGTAAATGCCCCATGATCGCCACGCTGGGCAAGCGGATTGGCGATCGCAGTAATGTGTCCACTATGATGACGCTGCTGCCCAACATCAATCTTCTATCAAATGGTCATTGACACTTCAATCGCTTAATCAATTCTTACGCCAAACGAAAGAAAACAAATGTATTCTTACTGTCGTCACCTTAAAACTCTAATGAGTCTCCAATATTTCTAAAAATACATATATTTAAGCAGTGATTTTACATATTTAGTTAATACAATTAAATAAGTTTGTAGCAACTACATACACGCTATAGAAATCTAGGAGATAATTCGAAATCTGACGTAACCTGATATGATTTGATACGAAATTTAAAATTAAACTGAGTGACGACTGTGACGATTTTTACTGATCATCCCCCATCAAAATAATTTGCCACAGGTCCCATATGGTATAGTTACGCCACTGGGTCCAAAGACAATCCTATGTTCAGCAGTGTACGTGTTATGGCTGAAATGACGATGACGCGATTAGATCCTGCTTTGTTTAAAAGATCCAATGTATATTTAGAAACGTCGAACACCCTCTGACGCAGCTGAGTTTCAAATAATCGGGTTAGTTAAAACTTAGTATTACGTTACATTCGTTGCTAACTTTTAGCACATGAGCTTTTGAAGTTACAAAAGTTAGTAAACTGGGAATATACAATTAATAGTTTTAATTAATACGATTCCTCGTTATATTTTTCATATTAAATAATATACTACGGGTACATGTTGACACACTAAATGACTACAACAGCGCATTTCTGAGGTCGTAAAATCAAAAAATATTATGTAAATCCAGGCCGATTATTAATTTTATATTTTCATTTCAAAAATAAATAAAATAAAAAATATCAAGTTTTCACGAAATAACGAACTACATAACGTAGGTAGTTATGTAGTTCTAATTTCGATACCTACTTATCGCGTGTGTTTGTATGTACATATACAAAATACTTCAACCGATTTATCTAAGATCCAGTCATAAGATCCCGACGAGTTGTCAACGGGACCACCTCGGGGTTATATTGAATTAAAAAAATCATACAAAAAAAAACAGTAGAATTGAAAACCTTCCCCCTTTTTGAAGTCGGTTAAAAATGGGTATAAAAATGATTGTTACAACTTTCTATGTGCTTGATTATAATATTGTACTTACAGTCAAAGGCAAAATAAGGTGCATAAAAAAATGCTCATAACTATGTCCCAGAGCAATTTAATTCTGTATAATAAGTACGTCGTAACATATTTATAAGAGGATTCCTTCGATACATCTTTTTGCACTTGGCTGTACTGAGAAACAAGACTTCAAAATTAACAGTCTCTTTCATAAAACTGTCTGTAACAATAACAAATACAGATAACAAGCAAATTACAACCAAGCTTACAATAACTAGATTGTGATAAACAATTATACAATTGTATTTACACTTGTATCTATTATTTCGCTTTCTTAGTAAATGAGTAATTTAATTGATTGTTGACGTTCCATTTGCCGAAATATTTGATGAAATAAATGGGGTGTTTTCCGTTCGTGGCATAGACAAACAAATACATAGACTCCTCGTCGTTGGATAAACCTAGTTTGTGAAAAGTCGGGGCTCCAAAATCCATCAGATTTAAATTAATAAAAAAAAATCTTCAACGTATTATTCTGATCCCGAGGCCCTACCGCGAACCACGAACGTTGTTGCCTCCCTGTCGCACTTACGTACAAATTAATAAGTGCGAGAAAGAGGTAACACTTCGTTCGTGATTCGCGGTAGGGCCTCTGGCAACGGGAAGGTAGATTATTCTATTGTGTAAATGCGTAGAAACTTTAAGTTCATGAGGCCCCAGCACAAGCAAATTGTTTGTAGTAACGCAAAACGTCTAGTTGACATAACTAAAGACCGAAGAGCTGACGACTTCCTCGCACAAATTGCGATACAGCGAGGAAAGGCCGCCAACATTCTCAGTACAATGTAAATCAGTCATTAGTGTAATGTCTACTACTGATTCATTTAAAGACTCATTCGTATGGAGTGTAATTCCACCAATTACAATACATTAAGCGCTCGATCTATACACAATTCTACGATTTTGGTATCTTGCATTTCGATAAAAAATAGTTACATAAATACGGAGCGATAGATTTTTTTTGTTAAGCCCTGTCAAACAACCACTTACATACATAAGACAACCTTTTATCTTAGTGCCTTTTTTTTCGGTAAACTACTAACATTTTAAATTTTTTTTTAAATACGAGTAGGTATACCTATAGAGTTTATGTAATTAATTACAACGAAAGTTAACTACCATGAATGTAAAATAAGCCTTCGTGGAATCGTACCGAGGATGCTACCGCCATTTCCTCACTGTATCACAATGCAAGTTAATACATACATTTCAAGTTTGTTTCATTTTTTAAAAGTCGTTTGTAAAAAATACATATCGGAATTTCAAGTTTGTGAAAAATAGAAGATATGACGTCTTTGAGTTGCCTAGTCTGTGGTTTGTGGTTCCGGAAGCAATTCGTTATACAAACACTCATTCATTAGCTATTTGTATAGCTGACTTTAGCCTCGAGACCACTAAAATGTATTGTATTTTAAGAATAGAAAAAATACTTTTCAGACCACCTATTCGAATACGGGTCTTTTCTTCCCTGCTAGGAGGGATCAAAGTGGCACTTTTCTGTTCAAGGACTTTCTATTGCCAGCCTAAAAAATTACAATGAAATATGAAAATAAACAGTACGTTCCATAATTGATAAAAAATTCTTCAGAATCGATTATTTGCATAAATATTAAATATGTGATATATCTTTTATTTTTCTCATAAGTGGTGTAAAAAGCAGTATGTGTCACACGGTATCAAAATTATGTCGTCTTGGGCGTTAACGCTTGAATCCTTCATTACGCTCAGAATTCCACTTTAGGATTTACGGTCGGGATTCAATTGTGGAATCCGTCGCTCCATTCAGGATTCAATATACGCCTACGCCGGAAATATACCATTTTGATCCCTCGTGACACAATCTACTATAAGTACTATGCTTTACGTGAGATATTTATTTTTCTCAAACATGCAATGAAATATTGTTGTTACGTTCCTTACAATATAGGCTGCGAAGTATGACGTTTCAGGTGCGGCTAGGATAAGACGTCGTTAATGGAATTTAATACAAATCTTGAAGGCCTAGGCCAGCAAAGTACTCTTTTTTAATTCTATTCCACATAAAATGACATTCTGCCCCTATGTAAAAAAAACTTTGATGTTTTTGTTATTTATTTCATTGCATGCTTGAGAAAAGCACTATACATACCTCGGCCGGAAATATGGGGTTGCCCGCCTCAGTAGGCTTAGCACAGGATTAGTGCGACAATATGTCGCCGCGAGATAAACTATCCATCCCTCTTTTATTCATATAGTTAGTAAAAAATGGAAAATCTATCTCACGGCGACATACTGACACAATCATGTGCTAAGCATACAGATCTATCCGGGCCCGCTTCGATCGGCCGTCTATATGTCTTCGGCCGGCAACCCCTTTCGTCCCGGCCTCTACACCGTGTTTTTATTGATTTCCGGTAAATTGGACAGGTTACTTGGGACATTAATAGAAGTTGCCTGGTATATCGGTTTTTTTTTCGTTTTCATACGTAATAATTATAAAGGCAAGTGTGAGACAACCTTAAGAATAAGATCCCAGGTGACTGACGGCTGCTGACGGCACATGTCAAAATAAGTAACATTAGGATGTAATAAAGGTTGCAGTACACTTGTTCAGTCATTAAACTTATTTTTTTAATAACTCAATAACAGTAAGAGTTAAGACACTAGTTTCTTAGAGAAATTGATTATTTTTGACCTTAAAAAGCTTCCCTTTAATTTAACGGAAATCAATAAAAACACGGTGTAGGTATAGTAATGTACTATTATACATCGTTGTCTTTTTAAGCGATGCCATAGGTTTTCGTGACACCTGTAGGCTTATGATGGTCACGCTTTTGCCGTTTATAGTGCTACTCGTCACTTTCGCTCTTCCATATTTGATAGAACGTAACGGCAATAATGACAATCGATTAAACACGGTATCTTCATAAGCCTACAGCTCCAGGTATAAGTATGCAAGTGCAACAGTGAATAATAGCACGATAAACGGTAAATGCGTGACCAATGTGACCATTAGGGTGGAGCGTCGTTGTATGGGAAATAAAAATCTCTATATTCAAATTGGAATCGGTTCAAAAAGTTGGATAATTACATAGAGATTAAAATGTTTATATCCAGTTTTGAAATGAAAAGTACTTTTAGCCCTCTACCAGCCGCCAAAGAAATATAAGAAATCCAATTTTCATGAAGTAATCAAATATACTATTTCAGTAATATTTACAGATTTTATTTAAAGTAAACTGTACTAAAATAAGTAATAATTTAGAAAGTATCATTATTTCAGTTGTTTTTTCCAACATTCATGAAATAATAAAATACCAACAATTTTAATTAAAATGGCAATTTCATGCACGACAAGGAAAATGCCACAGTGAAAAAATATAATGACATATATTTTTTTGACATACTTTTGCTAAAGAAACGATGTTTCTGATTACAAAAAATATCATAATATACGAGTATACTTGCAAGAAAATATTAATTTACGAATTAAAACAAGCATGGAAAGTCGGCTGTTGGCGTCGCTTACGCCCTTTTCGGGCCCTATTTACGTGTATTTTTGAGCATATATTTGCTTTAACTGGTATTAATTTTATTATCTAATCGAATTCGCAGTAGTTTTCACAATCGTGTTACAAGTTGAAAACACTGATTTTTGTACAATATATTCGATCCAGGGCTTTTTCGACAAAAATTCAATTTACGTGTTTTTACCGTGTCATAAAAACGTGTTATGAACAAAAATGAGCACAGGAATTGATTATATCTATTGCAAAAAGGTGTTATTTAATTAATACATTTGGTTTTGAAAGAAAAATATATAAAAAAAAATTAATATACCTACATACCGTTATAAATCGGTAAGTAGAGGGCTAAAAGTATGTACCTAGATTTTTTTTATTATTTTTCCAGTATATAATAAAAAATAAGACATCATTTGAGCGGGGTTCCAATATTATATTCAAGAATTTCTTAAGTCACAAAATTGCAATATTCATAATTTTCTGAGTGATACACGGTGTCTTCCCATTTGGGCGGATTTATATTTTGTTATTGTTTATTATTTTCTTCGGTTACCGCGAGGACTACACATGAAATAAAACTATGAAAACGGATAAACGCGTATATAAAATAATTTTAACTTCATTCCGACGTTTCAATTAGGTAGTTAATACACGCGAGTTTATCAGTTTTCATAGTTTTATTTTATTTGTTGGTGTTTTTTAAAATTTTCCAAATTTGACTTTTTCATATTTCTTTCTACTCGGAATCACGAGTTCTTTTGATCCCGATAGAAATAAAAAAGTGTCCCAAAAAAAATTCAAAAAGTTTCTATTTGTCATACACTTTCTTCGATCGTAATTCAGTGGAAGATTAGTTAACCAACAACAGTTGCCAACAACAGGACGGAATAGAAAACGAGAGGGGAGGCTTTTGCCCAGCAGTGGGACATGAATAACAGGCTATTAAAAAAATAGATTGACGAAAGAAAGAGGAGAGAAACATTTGTTTATTTCATTTTTGTTTTTTGTTGAAGCCTCATAGCCCAAGTTAGTACGGTTGGCTCTAATAATATGTATACGATTTTGATCCTTATGCCTTTGACATACGTTTCGAAATGTATACATATTATTAGACATGACTGTATCTAATCATTCAAACTGCTATCGAACTTCAAAACTTTATAAACTAAATTAGAACTTTATTAGGGCTCATCCATTATAACTAATTATTATAGAAGACATCTTACCTATTTACGTAATCTAAAAAATATATAGAAATAACTAAAGTCTTACCTCACTATTTTTCACCATATCATAGCTTACTAATGAAATGAAATTAAAATTAAAACCTAAAAATAGTTCATTGGTTTCTTTCTAACACAAAACTAGCATTGTACCGACGAGAAGTTTCATAAGTTGCGAAAGTTGCATAGAGAATGTTCTCGGGAATCTCAATTTAACAAATAATCTAATCAAGCCAATACCGTACTAGATATATGTCTTATGAGCTACGGTCAAATATAACATAGAAGCCGCACGCCATACTAAATTGCCTTTCAAAAACGGTCCTGAATTTTGGTTGACAAATGTCACCCCCTCTCCAATGCATCACGGTAATGAATTTCAATATCAACCTGTAAAAACTTAAAACCGCCATTTAAAAATATTTGTGATTGGTCAGTCAAAGTTTTTATTGGTTATATTGTACAAATATTTGTCAAAGATGTTGCGCCGAAATATGCGCGGTGTAAAGAAAAGCGCTATGTCCTGGCCATCTTGACACAATTGAAAAATTGTGTTTTGGGGTCATTTTTGAGCTGGCGTTAGACGTCCATGTTATATAAGGCCGCAGCTTATGAGTTATAATTACTGCCTTGCTTACTTATTTACGATTTAAAATAATAATTTATAACACATTTTTATAAGTTCTCATGGAAACATTCTCAATGAGAAGTTACTCATAAATTCCGAGAATATTCCCACAACTTTGAGAATGTTCTGCAACTTGTACATTGCTACACATAACTAGAAACATAACAGAAACCTTATTTTAAGTAAATGTCATCATCATCATCATCAGCCTATATTAGTCCACTGCTGGACGTAGGCCTCTCCTATTAACTATGCGTATAGACGCATTAGAAGGTAAATGCCCATAATCGCCACGCTGGGCAAGCGGATTGACGATCGCAGTAATGTGTCCACTATGATGACGCTGCTGCCCATCATCAATCTTATAGAATAGTCAGTGACACTTCAATCCTTTAGTCGACTCTTACGACACCCGCAGGAGGAATTGGGGTAGTGACAAATGTATTCTTACTGCCGTCACCACACGGCAAGTAAATGTACTAATAAACAACTAAATGAAAAATAAACCATATTTTTTACACATTAGACCCTAAGTGCTTTGATTTTCTTAAAGTAGCTCGGTAATCTTTTATGGTTTGTCTGTAGCACTGTTCGTGATTTACTGACAATTTAACGAGAAAACTTTTCCAATGAATCTCTAGAAGAAACAACATATCTATTAGTACATAAATTACAGAATAGTTGAACATTATTGCCGAGAGACGAAAACAAGAAATTGCTGGAGTACTACGAACAAATAAAACATGGAAGCCGCACGCCATATTAAATTGCCTTTCAAAAACGGTCCTGAATTTTAGTTGACAAAATAATATATGTCACCCCCTCTTCAATACATCATGGACATGAGAGTCAATATCGACCTATAAATAAAAACTTAAACCGCCATTTAAAAATAGTTTTGATTGGTCCATCAAAGTTTTGATTGGCTATAATTCTATAAACATTTGTCAAAGATGTTGCGCCGAAATATGCGCGGTGTTATAAAAAGCGCTATGTCCTGTCCATCTTGGCACAATTGATAAATTGCTTTTGGGGGCATTTTTGAGCTGGCGTTAGACGTCCATGTATATATGGTCGCAGCTTGAGTAGGTAAGAGTATTTTAGATTTGGACATTTTTGTATGATTTCTATTCAGGTTATTGTTTCAATTTCGTTATGCCTGTAACGGAGTGGAAGAATTCAAAACGAAAACGACATTTTTCTTTAATTTATCGTGACCAGGATTCACATGAAAAATGCTGATGTTTAAAAAAAATGGATAGTAACTTATAAAATTACCCATTGAAGAGATAACATGGTTAAAATTTACCAATTGTTGAAATAGGTACCTACTTAAAGAGGTGCCTCAAAAAGAACTGATTTGACAATTCAATTCGTTACACTATACATGTGGATGAACAAAGTCAAAGTCAAATAAATAAAAAATAATAAAATTTATTGATTCATTTCCTTATAGCTAGTATGACAAAGTGCTAACATTATTATATATTACGAATTCTAGTTGTGACGCGCCTGAACTAGGAAGATCCTGTATCTCGGGCAAAGAGATTATAAACTAATTATAAGAGCAATTTACAAAATAAAATCATACACAGAAAAGACAAATATTGAATAACTAAATGAAAATGATTCTTTATTCAAATTGGAATAGCAACAAACTCTTTTGAATCGTCTAAGTTACATACAATTAAAACTACTTCCGGTTCTAACCCTACACCACTGACCCCGAGAAGAACCGGTAAGAAACTTGGCGGGACTTATTTTTTCAAATAATCATGGTGTCTGCGACCATATACATATAACATGGACGTCTAACGCCAGCTCAAAAATGCCCCCAAAATCAATTGTTCAATTGTGCCAAGATGGGCAGGACATAGCGCTTTTCTTAACACCGCGCATATTTCGGCGCAACACCTTTGACAAAATAAATGCTTATAGAATATAGCCAATCAAAAGTTTGATGCACCAATCACAACTATTTTTAAATGGCGGCTTAAGTTTTTATAGGTTGACATTGAAATCCTTTGCCGTGATGCATTAAAGAGGGGGTGACATTTTTCAACTAAAATTCAGGACCGTTTTTGAAAGGCAATTTACTATGGCGTGCGGTTTCCATGTTTTATTTGTTCGTAGTGGTATGTACATCTTACAACTAACAATACTAACATGCATTTAAAAAAATACTAATACATAAAGTTGATTTCATTTTATTGATTATAATAATAACAAGAGAACGTGAACTCAGCTATAAATAAATATCTGGTCAACATATTGTACGTATGTAAGTATCAGCCACAACCATAGACTTCCATATCACTTGTTTATTCTAACAGACTGATCTAGTTCTGTCAGTTGTGCTGTCCACAACTGCGTAGAAATCTGATCACAATCTATTTACCGTGTCTACATGCATTATAAGACTACTAGTAGGCACTAAATACTATAAGTTTACAGATATTGAAGTTGACGTCTGGTTGACGTAACTAAAGACCGAAGAGCTGGCGACTTCCTCGCACAACGCATCAGTATAGGCTACTTGACCCATTTTTAAAGTTTGTCGTATTATTAATCAATATCTGATTAACGGAAAAAAATATATATCGTCGACCGTAGGTTCAATTAGGGTAAGGGACAAAATGTCGAAAATGAGTTAAGTATACAGTTTTGTTCAGAATTTTGCGCTCTTTCGAATGGTGTATATAAAAAAATTCTAGCTTTAAAAAAATGTTCCTTACCCTATTTTTTTTTAGGGTGTACCGGATCAAAATAGCTCCAAAAAATAAAGTAATAAGAAAAAAATTCTACACAGCTACTAATAATTAGTGTAATGTACGTAAGCAACCGAATTCAAACAAGGTAACCGGCCTTGCACTTAGGGAATGACCCTTACGCGGTTTATTTTTGATGAGAAAATAACAAAAGTGTTATTACGCTAATAATTTTGGAATCGAAAAAAAATATTTTGCCGATACCCTAAAGTGATTTGCGTGGATATTGAAATAATTGTTCCTTACTTTAATTAGCTCGCATAGTAATTTATACGATGTGTGCGTTACGCTAATTTTTTGTAGTATAATCGACAACACAGCTGTGGATACAGAAAAAGTGCCAGAAATATGTAAACCCACCTTTATGTCAAGGCAATAAAGTTCTGTTTACATATTTTTGGCACTTTGCCTGTGTTCACAGATGTGTTGTCGATTGTACTTTACAGATACAATGAGTAATTTAATATATTATAGATACTTAAATATATAGACAGCCATGACCAAGGAACAAATATTTGTGATAAATAAAGACACAAATAATGCCCTCGCCGGAATTCGTACCCGAATTAGTGTAGCTTTAAAACTGGAAGTAGATTCAAAAGTGCAAAGTTTGCGTTGACTTTGACTATGTTGTATAGAGTTTCTAATAGGAAGACTCAAGATTTTGTAGAAATCATTACCCAAGTCTACGAACAAATAAAACATTGAAGCCGCATGTCATACTAAATTGCCTTTCAAAAGCGGTCCTGAATTTTAGTTGATAAATGTCACCACCTCTTCAATGCGTCACGGTATTCACGGTATTTAATTTCCATGTCAACCTATAAAAACTTAAACCGCCATTTAAAATTAGTTGTGATTTGTCCATCAAAGTTTTGGTTGGCCATATTCTATAAACATTTGTCAAATATGTTGCGCCGAAATATGCGCAGTGTTAAGAATAGGGCTATGTCCTGCCCATCTTGGCATATTGAACACGTCCATGTTATATAATTATTGGTCGCAGAAATAAGTAAACAAGTTCAGATGTCTGGAATCTATTGTGTAGAATCGCGACAATGCATGAACAAAATATTATTCTAATTGAAGGAGTGTTTTGATTTCACCATTTATTTCCCAATGATACGCCATTTTTATTCCATACATGCTAATTAAAAATTAGAAACAATAAAAGTACTTATAATATCTAAGACTTTTGAAAACTAACTTTTAACCTAATATAAATGAATGAATAAAAAAAATAAAAACGAAATCTGTGTTGTTGTCGTCCTAAGGCACCCCAGAGGTGCAAAGGGCCTTCACAAGATCGCGCCACGCACCTCTGTCCTCAGCAACACTTTTAGCCTCCCTCCAGCTTAGGCCAACCCTACGGAGCTCGTTTGAAACGGATCGCTGCCAGGCCCCTATACCACAAAACTTTACAAGCGTACAATTCTACAAAATTGTCAACTTTCCCATACAAAAAGTTAACAAGCGTACAATTCTACAAAATTGTCAACTTTCCCATACAAAAAGTTGACAATTTTGTAGAATTGTACGCTTGTAAAGTTTTGTGGTATAGGGGCCTGTGGCCTATACCACAAAACTTTACAAGCGTACAATTCTACGAAATTGTATAAATTCCCATACAAAAAGTTGACAATTTTGTAGAATTGTACGCTTGTAAAGTTTTGTGGTATAGGCCACTGGAGTGCACTAGCCGCCCAGGAGGTCGGGTCTCTGTACTAATAGGTAATAATAAAATATGAAGTAATTTCTTCCAACTCTTTACCTACTTTGCCATAATTTCTTATCTAAGGCTTCCAATAACAAAGTTCATCAAGTAAATTATAAAAGGGAATTATAGTGTTTTCAACCGACTTTAAAAAAGGAGGAGGTTCTCAATACGACTGTACGCGATTTTGATGGTTCTTTGGTCCCATTTGGTCCATCAGCTTTCGAATAATTTGGTCTAGTTCTGATAATTAGAAGTCTTAATTGGCATTAAGCGTGTGCATTGTGCACGACAATTGGATGAATAACTCGATACCACGTCAACCGATTTCCATAAATCAATTTTTAACCGACTTCAGAATAAACCTAACTACTCCCGTTGGCATCAAGGTCTGATTATGGGATCTTGGAGATATCGGTTGAAGTCGGTTTTTTTAAATGATTATTGATATCATTTGTCATACAGAACTCGGGATCGGGAAAAATTATGATATCCGAGGCCACGTCAACGTCAGCCATGGTCAGATTTTTCATGGCCATGTTTTTGGGGGGCGTACATTGCGTACAAGCCATGTCACCCCCACGCATCGTGTCCTCGCAGTATATCTGTTGACCATCACAGCGGATGAAGCCCGAGTACCCCTCTTGCTGGCAACATTGCCCCGGTTTGTCTCCCTCTGATCCGCACTCGTTATCGCAACTTGGCACACACTTTTCAGCTTCGCTGACAACAGCCACGTCGAAGAAGAAAGAATTGAAACAGAATTGAGAGGAATTGAAACTGCATTGAAACATTTAAAGACTACCCAGTCTTTAAATGTTTCAATGCAGCCATTATGAGGAACTGTGAATATTTTTTCTATGCTGGATATTTACATTGGCAGTAAAGGAAAATTAACAAGGGAATTTTTCCTTTAGGTTCAGATTTGCCTTCACCTGTTCTTTTTGAGCTTTAAGTGGTACCGGTACCATAGAACAATTAGAATATCGATAGGTATCCTAGTTCACAATCGAACTATTTCAGTCACTTTTTTTATGTCTCTGGTGTCTATGGGTATATTCTCCTGCACGCTTAGAACGTGATTGGTGCGACAGTATGTCGCAGCGAGATATGTTTTCCCTCTTTTAAAACGATAGAAATACATTATCTCTGATAAAAAGTTTATTATAATTTATGTTATGAATGATAGAAATGATTATTATTTGTGTTAACACTGTCAATTATTTTAAGTAAGTTATATTTAACTGATAAAGATCTATTAAAGCAGAAAAAGTACATTATTTTGGTTTCTTTCTGTCATAATTATTTTTAGATAATTACTGTGTGGTAAAACTATCAAACATAATAACTTACGTTTTACCTGAATACTCAAACGAGATTCTGATCAGCTTTATGTATGTATCTTTGTTTATTTTTTGAAATATTGTTACGAAAATAATCATGTTTTATTCCAAGAAAAGACTTAGCGTAGGTACAGGTTAGGGAATAAGACATTTCAATTAAACCACACAAACAATATGACTTGGATTTCCTATACACATTTAGACAAAATAACTTATTTTTTTTTCTTATTTTTCAAAACGGATCATCCTTACGCTAAAACTCACGTAGCATATTTTTACAAATACACTATCTTACATTGTTTTGCTTTAATTAAAAAAATCATTAAAATGCCCTTACTTTATTTTTTTTAAATGATATTGGATCTGTAAATCGAAATCAAATTAGCGTAAGGGACATGACTATAAATTGCTACGAGTGTAATCGACGTTAGTAATGAAACACATTAGAGTAACGGACACCAATTTTCCTTATTATTTAGTCTACGTAAATAAATACTATTTAGGCGGAAAGAACTCCAAAATATAAGAATACGTGTGAAATCGGAGCCAGGAAAGGTTAAATACAATAAAAGTTATGAGCGAATAAGCAGAAAAAAAAACTTTGTCGGGCTCTCCTGAAAAGTTGTATTTTGTCCCTTACCCTAATTGAACCTACGGTCGACGATATATTTTTTCACGACCTAGAAAACCGCATAATTATACCTTAAAATTTAAACTTTCGTAACCGCGCGAAAACGATACTAGCCATGTTAATGCTTAGATTATCTGTGGTGTGACGTCACTCAAACCGAAAACAAACATTTGACATGTCACTTATGTTATGTCAATGTCACAGCAAAGCTACATGCCTACATGTCCATGGCGAATTTCACTCGTATAAGATTCGACATGAAGTTAGTTTAAGATCCTATGACATCACATCATGGCCGACACCGTTTTCAGAGTACGAAATTAAAAAAAATGGAACTAATTTTTCAATAAAAAATATGTACCCATCAAACACTTTTAATACACTGTAATCGAAAAATATTGATCTTTTCAATAAATACTACAGAAAATAATATTTTTTTGCACTAAATTTGATAATATGAATCAAGTAGCCTATTGCGATACAGCCAGGAAATGCCGCCAGCATCCTCGGTACAATGCCACAAGGGCCAATCTTAGATATAGGTTAGGTTAAGTAGATTAGTTAGATTTAATCTATGTACATAAACTGTAGTTTTGAAAATAAAAGTTCGGGATTTACGTGAAGTATATTTTTTGCATATCGCGTCTCAAAAGACCTTCGTTCAGTCGGTAGTGATCTTGCCTGACAAGCTGGAGGTCTTAGGTTCAAATCCACCTATCTAAACAGGATGATTTTTTATTCACCGGCCAAACTTTAGAGGGTTAATTTTGAGGTCATTTTGATTAACTTTATTATGGGACCAACATCCGATTCGAGAAAAAATCGTTTGTTCTATATAAACCAAGGCTCGAAACTGGTTTTTTTCGAGAACCTCGAATTAGCCCAATATTTAGTTGTAGTACTCAAAATGTTATGAGATTACCAACGTCGTATTTTTAAATTACTGCATTAACAAAGAATTGATATATCGAAGAACAAAAAAGAACGAAATTCGAACCGTTCTTTTGTATGGAGTAAAAACCGGTTTCCGAGCCCTGATACAAACCTTGAGATATAGTAGTTAGGCGGAAATGTATGAAGCATCAGACTATTTTCTCGAATCGAATTTCGGTCCCATAGTAAAAGTGCATCCTCTAAAATTCGACCGCTGACTAAAATCACCCTGTATATTATCGCTTCGTAACCATAACACAAGCCTTCATTTAACTTACCATGTAGCACTTCGATTTGTATAAAAATATTTTGTATGTTATCGTACTCGTATATTATTTTTTAAAGGGGCATTTCTATTTTTTTATAATACATAGCTTTAAACACAAATACACATAACATGCCACCAGATTCATACAGTATACACCAGCTATTCTACAAATACCATTCTCCGTTTAGCGATCACGTGTAACCCATCGATTTTTATTGCCAATATCACCCCTTCGCCACAGCTTTAACATACCCCCTCATATTCCCCCATGGATGTAGAATACCCTTTATTGGTAGATATCCCTTGGCAGCCTTGACCTGATGTTCTGTTTGTCACAGATTGTCCCTAATTAAATACCCGTGCTGGGTTCCCATTGGCCAATCGAGGCGAGCTACGAACAAAAAACATGGAAGCCGCACACCATACTAAATTGCCTTTCGAAAACAGTCGTGAATTTTAGTTGAAGTGTCACCCCCTCTTCATTGCATCACGGTAATGAATTTCAATATCAACCTATAAAAACTTAAACCGCCATTTAAAAATAATTGTGATTGGTCCGTCAAAGTTTTGATTTTATTCTATGAATATTTTGTCAATGATGTTGATGTTGCGCCCATCTTGGTACAGTTGGACAATCACTTTTGGGGGCAATTTTGAGCAAGCGTTAGACGTCCATGTTACTTATATATATGGTCGCATAAAGTAAGAGATCTCGTAAAAACCAAATATGCAAATGCTTTCAGTCTTATGGACATATTGATAAGACTGAAAGTAAAATTTGCTGTAATAACTTTTCAGCGTAAAAAAGGAGACAAATTTAAAATTTCTATGAGATAGGAGAGAATGAAATATAGGTAAAGGATTGCATATACCCGAGAAAATTGACTGGTAGTTGCTTAGACCGAGTGGCCGAGCAGTACAGGCATCAGCCGCGAAAGCTGATTTGATTCTTGATTCGATTCCCACCTCGGACGTAGGTGATCTTGGTCGTTTTTTCTTTGGTAGGTATCAAACCTATAAAACCTACCAAACCTATATATACCTACCAAAGAAAAAACGACCAAGATCACCAGATGGATTGGATGTCATATGACATCCAATATTTATAAAAATTATGATGTTAAATTCTGTTATTATTATACGGCTACATGTCAAAATAGAACTGTATGGTAAGTGACCATGATTGTTTCTGCTATACGGCCACATCGGAATCTTCCGTAAAATTCTATTTTGAAATGTGGCCGTATAGCAGGCACAGGACGACTCAGTTATTTAAGCGACTCAAGAACGAAGGCTATAAGAATAGTGTCATGGGACAGGATGTTGTGGCTTGTAATTTACATTCAAATATTGTCAGAACGTGTTTATCTAAGGCATTGTGGAGTAGATACGTGTATTAGACAAGGAAGTTACGTCTTGTTCTTTAACTGACAATACAGGATTATCAATGCAATGGAGAGGGCTATGCTAGGAGTCTCTCTGCGAGATCGGATTAGAAATGAGACCGTAGCAGAACCAAAGTAACCGAAATAGCTCTCCGAATCGCTAAACTGAAGTGGCAGTGGGTGGGGCACATTGCGCGTAGAACCGATACCCTCTGGGGCGGGCAGGTTCTCGAGTGGCGGCCACGTACCGGAAGGCGCAGCGTGGGTAGGCCCCCCACAGGGGACTGATGACCTGGTGAAGGTCGCAGGAGTCCGCTGGATGCGGTTGGCACAGGACCGGTCATTGTGGCAATCTTTAGGGGAGGCATGTGTTCAGCAGTGGCCGTCTTTCGGCTGATATGATGATGATGATGACAGGATTATCAGTCAATGTCAGACATAACTTCAGATTAATCATGATTTTTTATTCGCCGGCCAATCTTTAGGGCCACTTGCCATGTAGTGACGGCTGTGAGAATACATTTGTGACCACCCAAACTATTCCTCTAGATGTAAGAGTCGACTAAGGGATTGAAGTGTCACTGACTATTCTTTGATTTGATTGATGACGGGCAGCAGCGTCATCATTGTGGACACATTACTGCGATCGCCAATCCGCTTGTCAAGCGTGGCGATTATGGGGTAGGTAAAATATCCGTCTTTTCGTCCCCGAGCAGTAACTGGCACACTCTACTCTGTAATAGTACATTTCGATGCAAGTGCAAAAATTTGTTTTTTCAACGCGGGTGAAAGTTGGAGCCCGAGTAAAACGAGGGTGACAATCACCCGAGTTAAAAAGGAGTTTTTACACGTGTACCGAACGACTTTTTTCATAAAAAGTGCCTTAAAAAGAGAAATTAACGCGCGCGAAGCGTGCGAAAAGTTTACTTTTCCGCACTAGTTAAGAAAATTTATATGTTTTTGTAACTAATTTAACTAAAGACTGTTTGTTGTTATAGCATAGCAGACGCTTTGGTACATTACTGTAAGTCTATTATGTAAGGAGATAAGAGAGGCCTAAGTCCAGTAGAGGACTGAGAAAGGCTGATGATGATGATGATGTATGTAAACTTTGGGGGTTAATTCAGCCGTATTTGTTTACATTTCTTGTTTCGTACTGACGAACAGTATAGTATGTACTACTTGATACCGAAGTGCATGGATTACTCTAGAATTAATAAATAAATTCCAGAATTAATTATGTCCCTTTCAGATAGATTGTATCAGCTGTCCCTTGAGAGAAATCCCCATTTTCCTTTCCAACCTAGTTTTGAATTACTTGGTAATAGAAAAAATACTTGCTAACTAGATATTAACTTGGAAGTGCCTCCCAGTTATTCAAAGAAACGTTATTAAAAATAGGTACTTAAGTCTTATTAAAAGGAACGACTTTACGGAGCTTATTAAAGACTTTTCTGTAAGATTTGATATCTTCGATTATTTTTAAATTAATTTTATTTAAAAAATTACATTTAATCATTCGGTACTCGGTAGGTAGATAACTTAAGTAAATCTCCTGTTGTATATAGTAGTGATCTATTCAAATAGACAATACAGGTTTAAAATGCGAACACAAACAAAACAAATGCCTATATAGATAGATAGATTACAACCACATACACATCACCTATATTTTTCCTATAATGTCTTAGTTTATTTTTTCACATAAATAACATAATCAACTAGGTTTAAGGTAAGGTATAGGTTTCGTACTCTATACGAACCGTATACAGGGTGATTCTTGGGTCATGAGCTAGCGTTAACGGGGCACTAGGGATCACTCTGAGAAACTTTCACTACGGATATAACCAAGAAATCACGAAAAAAAAACTCCTTATGAGTTAATTGAATTCTTAATTGATAGTAAAGTATAAATTGACTTATAATTAAGACTTGCTCACCGTGCTGAGAAGCTGGAGGTTCCGGGTTCGAATCCCGGCGAGGGCATTCTTTGTGTATTTATTTATCAAAAATATTTGTTCCTTGGTCATGGTTGTCTATGTATTTAAGTATCTATATGTATATATCGTCGCCTGGTACTGGGACTGGGTCGGTTTGTGTAATGATGTCCAAAAATATTTATTATTATTAAATTATTATTATTTATCATTGACTCTACCAGGCTACTCTCATAATGCTCTAAGAGATGTCAAGTCTTCGTATAATGCACTTTACTGCACTCTGCAACTAAATGCAGCCTGCACTCCACGATAGTCTAAGAGGATTAAATCTCAAAAGCGTTGCATTCCCTTAATATCTTACTAGCGCAAGCATTTTCTTACTATGAACTGCCTTTGATAAAACAGGGTGACATCGTTATGTTTAATTTGACATTTATAAGAGTTTCATTTAAATAAATGTCATGGAAATTTCTTAAGATGGATTTAGACCAAACGAGCAAATGCTCATTCTATTCCCTACTCTACGAATTTCGACGAATTTCGACGAATCACGTTTTGTGTAACGAACGAATTTCGTAGAGTGGAGGAGAATGAGCGAATACTCGTTTGTTCTAAATGCACCTTTATATTCGTTAATTCATATTAACATTTTCACTTTCAAATGTGTACCGGACTCTTAAAAGTGTAACTTATTTGATGGCGGATTTCTAAGTAAAATAACACACTTGGCTTTCTGTGAAAGTTTAAACCAGAACATACGATAATGGTAATTCCACCGACCTTCACTGCTATTGCATGACACAGCATTTTACTTAATACCGTTATCGGGGCTCGTATCACTACACAAACACGGTAAGTAGGGAAATCTATGCGAATTCACAAATAGACATACACTCCATAGCTCAGAATATCGTGACATTAGTTTGTCAGCCTCTCTCAGTCCACAGCTGGACGTAGGCCCCTCCTATTAATTATGCATATCGAGGCAAGTGTCAGCCTCCGTAGCCTAGTTGGTAGTGACCCTGCTTACGAAGCTGGAGGTTCCGGGTTCGAATTCCGAGGGCATTATTTGTGTATTTATTTATCACAAGTATTTGTTCCTTGGTTATGGCTGTTGTACGTATATATATGTATCTATCCATTATATATATCGTCGCCTGGCACCCACATCACAAGCTTTAATAGAGTTTACCGTGGGACTAGGTTGGTTTGTGTAAGATATCCCAAGATATTTATTTATAATCGCTACTCTGGGCTAGCGGGTTGGAAATCACAGTGCTGTTATGACCTGTCTTGTGTCAAAATGATGACGCTGCTGCCCATCATCAACCTTACATTTAGGGTCGTAAGAGTCGACTAAGGAATTGCCCTTAGTAGGAAGTCAAGAACCTATTATAGTTTTAAGGTATTTGTATCTATCTACAATATGTTATTATTAATACAAATTATTTTTTCATCACACTTGCAGTCTAAGCGCGCCATCGCTTGCGTGCGTAGCGGGAGTAATAGAAAAGTGAAATTCCCTAGGGAGTAATAGAAATGTCAGTACGTCATTTCATAATTTATTATGTCTTAAAACTTATTTTTTGTCGGCAAGTGTAATGAAAAACATTGTATGCATCACGGCCGGTAAGCGGAATACTAACTCGAGTCATAAAAGCCTTCTAACACTCTCTTTAGTAATTCCGTACTTACCTCCCTTGATGCACAATGTATTATTGTTTTTTTTTGTGTTATAAATTCTTTGTTGTTGTCTTAAGCTAGGCGTCTACAGCCCATAATCGTACGCATCGGACGCATCGCATGGCATTTCTTCCACTGATATTACGATACGTACGGTGCGGAACAGTGGACGCACTTTTATGACTTTCCATACAAATAATACTAAATGCGATGCGTCCGATGCGTACGATTCGGGTCTGAGGACGCCTAGCTTT
This sequence comes from Thaumatotibia leucotreta, assembly GCA_025490895.1. NCBI lineage: Eukaryota > Metazoa > Arthropoda > Insecta > Lepidoptera > Tortricidae > Thaumatotibia > Thaumatotibia leucotreta. Next base: position 27,826 of record JALPQI010000150.1, read on the forward strand.
AGTATTCTTTGTATAGAAAGTCATACAAGTGCGTCCACTGTTCCGCACCGTACGTATCGTAATATCAGTGGAAGAAATGCGAAGCGATGCGTCCGACGCGTACGATACGAACATGTGGACGCCTGGCTTTAATGTGTGTGTGTCATGTTATTTAAATAAGATGTAAATTATTATACAGTTTTGAAATAAACAAGTCCCTCTGAGTTTCTTACTGGTTCTTCTCAGGACAGTGGTGTAGGGTTAGAACCGGTAGTAGATTTTTTTTCTTGTTACTGTGTCAGACGATTCAAAAATGTTTATTAATAAGCTTACTTGAATAAAGAATAGTTTGACTTTGACTATGTATACTTCATCATTAATAACTTCCTTTGAAACGTGTGTGCTAACTTGTAAATAAGCCTTGATAGAGCTTACCACGAGACTTGGTCGATTAAATAACATTTAAATCGTGAATCTTAATATGTTTTACTAGTTCTGTAATCAACTAACAATTAAATGCCCCACAAGTTACTTAAAAATGGACATGTTTTTTTTTTGCATTTTTTCGGGCTTGTGTTTTTGTATTTTTTTGGCTATAGAATATCAAAACGGATTATTAAGACAAATTAATTGAATAATATAAATTACTTTTTCAAATTGAAGTAATTAATAACGCCAATTTTGACATTTCGTTAAAAATTAAATAATATTCATTACATTTGACGTTTTAAATAGCTTAAATAATAGTTATAATTTCTTATAATCACCTTTAAAAAAAAGCCACCAAAAATTAAAAAAAAAAACATGATATCTAAGTAACTAAACTTCTGGGGCATCCAATTGTTAGTTTTTGATAGAGTTAGAAAAACGTAATTACGTATAACTAGGTACCCATGATAGTTATTTATTTTATTTAAAATTACATGTGTACAATACAACCACATCGCAGAAACAATATTCGTGATAACCATACATTTATGATAAATACATATCTTGATGAGGATCCTCGTAATGGGAAACATGTCGAGCAATCAAAGGCTTTAATTACCTGAGTAACTTGGTTCAATAAATATTTTAATATGTTTCAGCCTCACGTTAGTTTAGTAATAACTAACATGAGACTTAAATGTATTACTAAAATTAAGTAAGGTATTTAATTTTGCAGTAAGTAACTTTAGAACTCTTAGTGCCATGACATAGTAGTTCGTCAGCCTAGCCTAGTTGGTAGTGACCCTGCCTACGAAGCTGGAGGTTCCGGGTTCGAATCCAGGCAAGGGCATTATTTGTGTATTTATTTATCACAAACATTTGTTCCTTGGTCATGGCTGTCTATGTATTTAAGTATCTATATGTATCTATCTATTATATATATCGTCGCCTGGTACCCACATCTCTAGCCTTAATTGAGCTTATCGTGGGACTAGGTCGATTTGTGTAAGATGTCCCAAGATATTTATTTATTTACTAGTATACGAGTAGCACATTACGAGGTATTCGTAAACGTATCGTTTGCCCACTTGAGCCAATAAACAAGCACAATCATTCTAGTCTAGTTTTTATATAAGTAGATAAAACGTTTTGATAAACTACCGTAGAAAACCTTTTATTTCAACAAAAAGCTCGAGTAAACTGTACGACAGATCCTCCCTTACCAAGTTTTCAATATCAATTACCCAACTGATATTGTGAATGTGACGAAACGCACTGAAATACAGAGCTGTCAATTATCCTGAAGTTAAGATATATAAGATGCAACAAAAATTAACATAAAGCCTTTAATGAAAACAAAATTTAAAATCATAATTTTTATGGTATAAGTAAAATTTAAGTTTTCCATGAGTGATACCAACAATACAAACCTATATTTTTTTAATTTGCCCCCTTTTACTAACGCCGAAGGTTGTTGTACAGAATCAAAGTCAAATTGTACGTCAGATGCAGCAATTTTATTTTCAAAGTTACTATGACAAGCTCTCCTATTGTGGGTCAGGATTCAATTTTGTCGATAGTATGTACATTTTTTTTTGCAATTGATTCTAATGCGGCCATACGCATAAGGTGGATTTAGACCGAATGAGCAAATGCTCATTCTATCCCCCACTCTACGAAATTCGTTCGTTTCACAAAACATGATTCGTCGAAATTCGTTGATTTTGTAATCTACCATTAGGTAATAGATCAAGCAACGGACTGAAACAGACTCATGATGATTTTATTAGTACAATTATATGAATGTAGTAATTGTAGTAAGGGCTTTTATTTATTTGTTTGTTTGTCGAGAAGTCTATCGACGTTGAAGTTAGTTTGATGAATACCGAATAAAGCGTTTTATTGTTTGGGTTGAAGATGAAAACAAGACATTTGTCAGTTTTGTTGTGCAGAAACATGAAATTATGCGAGTGTTAGTTATAACGATGTTGTCTACGGCGATAGTTATTCAGGGCTTAGAATGTCGAGATGTAAATACTATCTCTCCTATTAATATTTTATGTATATCACATCACATCATCATCAATTACGCTTGTGGCCTATCGTTAAAAGGCACGGCTGCTACGCAGCGGTCGTGAGTTCGATCCCCTGCTCGTACCAATGTGTTTAAAAAAAACTTATGTAAGAAGTATCATTTGTAGAGATGGGCCGACTAGAGGTTTTATCGACTAGCCGACTAGCCGACTAGTCAGTGCTCAAATTGCCGATTAGTCGGCCGACTAGTCGGGAATGCCGATCATAGTCATTCGGCTATTTTTCGGGTTCAATCGGAAATGTTCGTTTCGCTTCGACCGATGTTCCATGTGCCACGCGTTCATGTTGTCACAAGTTTTGTTTACGTTTTTGTGTACCGGCTTATTTCGTTTGAAGTATTCAGAAAACAAAATAGTTATTTCAGTACAGTACAGGAAATATTATTTGACCGACTCTTATCTTACTTACGACCTTTGGATTGAAGATCTCGGGCATTTATTTTGTTAGTAAGATTTCGTAGGAGTTATGGTGCCGAATATTCGGCATTTTTTGGTAGGTAGGTGTAAATGGTGCCGAATAGTCGGCGTTCCCGACTAGTCGGCGGTTACTTGGCCCGTCTCTAATCATTTGATATTTTAAGTGCTTTCCGATAAAGGAAAACATCGTGGGAGGCTTCCGTCCTCCCTTAAGTCCCCAACAAGTACTGAGCCAGCGTTTGATGTGGAGTTGCTGAAAAAAATGGCCAGAATACAACAACAACATCATCAACCTATCTCAGTTCACTGATGGACGTATGCCTCTCCTATTAACTATGCTTATAGACACTTTAGGAGGTAAATGCACATAACCACCACGCTGGGCAAGCGGATTGGCGATCGCAGTAATGTGTCTATGATGACGCTGCTGGCGATCATCAATCTTCTGTCATAGAATAGTCGGTGACACTTCAATCCCTTAGTCGACTCTTACGGAACCTGCGGGAAGTGTTGGGGTGGTGACAAATTTATTCATTACTGCCGTCACTACGCAGCCCACTACGTATATGGACGGATGCATTGGAAGGTAAATGAGAGGTAAACGCTGCGAAAACCTAGGCAATGTGGACACTAGGAAGTCCAGCAGTGGACTGTAATAAGCTGACGATATCATGTGTGTGTATGCAAATGCAATAAGGGCTTACAGGGATAGAAATAATTATAATTATATTATAACTCAAGAATTTACCAAGACTCGAGTCAAAATCCTAAAACTCTCTTCGTAGACAGAGTCAGAGAAAGCTACGGAGGCTAGGAAGCCTAGGCAACATTCTATTCTGTAATCGTCTACGACAAGCGATAAGTCACGTGACCACAATAATGTATAGAAATGGTCACGTGACTTTTCGTACGAATCTGTCATACTCATACATTTATTACTTATCGTATGGCATCTGGGCATTTCTCCGAGGGTTTTAATCGCTGTGACTTCGGTGCAGCCTTATCACACGAATCCTGAGATGCAAGAACTTGGTAGACGTAATTGACAACAACCAAGACATGTACAAAAAATGTATGAGATACCCACGGAAATCGGGTAATATTGCCACCTACGAACAAATAAAACATGAAAGCCGCACGCCATAATAAATTGCCTTTCAAAAACGGTCCTAATTTTTAGTTGTCAAATGTCACCCACTCTTCAATGCATCACGGTAATAAATTTTATATCAATCTATAAAAACTTAAACCGCCTTTTAAAAATAGTTGTGATTGGTCTGTCAAAGTTTTGATTGATATTCTATAAACATTTGTCAAAGATGTTGCGCCGAAATATGCGCGGTGTTAAGAAAAGCGCTATGTCCTGCCCATCTTGGCACAATTGAACAATTGTGTTTGGGGGCATTATTGAGCTGGTATTAGACGTCCATGTTATACAGGGTGTAATCGATAAGTGTTTACAGGCCATAATTCCGTAAATATGAGAGATATCAGAAAACTTTTAACTGATATCGATAGTACGTTACCCAACGAGTAAAATTACACTAATAACTTATTTAAAATAAAAACAGAAATATCCCAAATATTAACTTCAAACCCTTCCATACATTTAGTAGGTAACCGTTCATTCAAAGATAATAAACTTTTCATTTAAGAATAAATGTTTGATTAATTATTTTATAAACGGTAGTATTATTATTTGATTACATTGTGTTCGTACAAATAATTAATCTCTAACAGTTTTATCTCTCTCGACACCCGACATTCTTTAAGGCTGTAAGTCGTCATACTAAATGTATGGGAGCGTTTTAACTTAGTATTTTTAATATTACTTCATCTATTTATAAAAAGTTATTAGTATGATTTCCTCGTTGGGTAACGTACTTTCGATATCACTTAAAAGTTTTCTGATATCTCTCATATTTACGGAATTATGGCCTGTAAACACTTATCGATTACACCCTGTATATGGTCGCAGGTTGCCACCGATGTCACGGCAGTTAAAACGCTCAAAAAAATGCCCATCTTGGCTAGGTCTGCTTTTATTTACCAGGTTTGAACTCAATGAATACAAAGTACCAATAATATTGCCTCCAACTATCTGACCTTAATTCTCCGTCGCCATTTTTGTTTTTCAGCGCACGGGATATTAGATTAGATTCAGCCGGCGGCAATCCCGTAAACGAGTTACCACGCTCATACAGCTGAGTTATTAGAATATAGTATACCGCTGTTTGGTATTAACATCGTCCTGCCCACTGTGATTTTTAAAGGACATGATTATTCAATTTTGCTAGAGGGCGATGGAGCGCAGCATACTTGGTGTTCGTAGAACTGATCGAATCAGAAACACGGAACTGCGCCCCAGAACTGGAATTGTAGATGTAGGTATCAAGGCCGCTAAGTTTAAGTGGGACTGGGCTGGCCATGTTTGCCACTGAGTTACTAGAATACAGGTTACTCGGGAGCATTGCAAGAGATTTTAACATTTTGACTATGCATTCTAGACGTCAAAATAAACAAAAATATTATATTGCTAATGTCAAAAGGTGACATTTTGAATACTTTTTAACATTTCTAGTACTTTTTATGCGAAATCAATCATGGTCGTGCAGTTAATCTACAATATCTATATAGAATTCTGAAATAGAGGTCCCCTTGAATGTTTAAAGCTGTGCCAAATTTAAGCTGATGTTTGACTGTTGATTCCTATTAAGGTGCGTTTAAACCAAAAGAGCATTCGCTGTTCTAGCGCCCGTTCTACGAAATCAACCAATCACGTTTTGTGTACTCGAATTTCATAGAGTGGGAGGTTAAAACAGCGAATGCTCTTTTAGTTTTAACGCACCTTTAGTTGCCAAGCTGGCATTTTAGAGAACTAGTGATATGTGCGTAGCTACAAAATAAAATATACCGAAAATTATATAATGACATATTCAGAAATGAAGAGAATGAAAAGAATATTTCTCCGTTATAGCATTTTAAATATGTATAATATGTAACCGACATTTTGCTGACTGTACTTTACCTTTGTAATAATTCACTGGTCTCGTTGAAACATGGCGGATAAGTTTTGTACTTTATATTTTATTCATAAAGGAAATTGAGAATTTCATGATCCTAAAAGTTTTGGAATCGGTGACCTGATTAAAATTTTGTTAGATTTGCTATTCATTAAGTATTCTATTCGAAAAATAATTTCTTGTTTGTCTGAAAACCTAACTTTTCAGTAGAATAAGTGGTGACCCTAAGGCTGGCTCGTTCCTAGGCCAAAGAATAGGGATAACTATTCAGCGTGGGAATGTAGCCAGCCTTATGAGCACCCTTCCGCTACGGACAGTTCTGGGGGACTTACGGTTGGTATTTTTAGTTTTCATCTATAATTTTATTAACAGCTTTTAAGTTTTGTTTTCTTTTTTATATAATTTTGTTTTCACGCCGCGTGGTGACGGCAGTCAGAATATAAATTTGTCGCCACCCCTAACTCTTCCCGTGGGTGTCGTAACAGTTGACTAAGGGATTGAAGTATCACTGACCATTAAATTTATTAAGGATTGATGATGGGCAGCGTCATTACTGCGATCGCCAATCCGCTAGCGTGGCGTTTATGGGCATTACCTTCTGTTGGGTTCCCACATATTTAGTGGGAGAGGCCTACGTCCAGCAGTGTGGAGTGAGATAGACTGATGATGTACAAAATGAAATACAATATTTTTATGATCTTCCCGGAATATAAAATACTCTTATGTTATAGATTTTGCCGTCAGGTAACTCACAGGCGCTAATTGTTTTACACATTAAATATACTCATTACATAATATACAGGGTGGCCAAAAATAAGTCCCTTCCCGCTGCTAGTGAGGTTCTGGGAAGCAGCAGAATGAGCCTCGACGGGCTTTTTTTTGAAATAAGTACAAGTTTCAGAAGTAACAGTTCTAAGTAGTTATAGTAGCACGTAGACAAAACAAATATACTGGGTGATTACGGGGTCGTAATCCCAACTGAAAAATGTGTCAAGTTGGTTTTTCTGGACAAGGTTTCGTATCATCATCATCAGCCTATCATCAGCGTATAAACGCATTAGGAGGTAAATACCCATAATCGCCACCAGTATGATGACGCTGCTGCCCATCATCAATCTTTTATCAAATAATGTTCAATGACACTTCAATCCCTTAGTCGACTCTTACGACACCCGCAGGAGGAGTTAGGGTGGTGCCAAATGTATTCTTATTGCCGTCACCACATGGCAGGTTGTATGTGGGACTTATTTAAATTACAAAAGACAGCCTTAATGCCATAAGGCATTCTCTACCAGTCAACCATTAGGTCAAACAGATATTAAAAGTGTAATAAGTACTTATATGAACAAACGTAATTTTTTTACGACTAGTCAAGTTTGAGTTCATTATAATGTATAATTTTCTCAATACTAATTCCTTGCCAGTGTGTTTACATAATTATGAAACAAGACTGGAAATTATTAACACTTCCGCCTGGTCGGTATGATATTAGTTTTTTTCACGATTTTCATACATGTTTTTTTTAGTAGACAACTGAGCTCTCAGCCCACCTGATGGAAAGCAGGAACTGAGGCCCATGGACATAGTGACCAAAAAATCGCCTATGCGCTGCCCACCAGGACCCAGATGGATTGCCTCAAAAAGACCATCTTAACAGGTTTTTCACAGTTGGGATCACAACCCCGTAAACACCCTGCATTTGTGATAAATGCTCAATGAAAAGCCTTCGCCAGGATTCAAATCCGGGACCTCAAGCATGCTGGATCACCACCCACTGAGCTCAGGGCGTAGTTTGCAGTAATTTGTAACGTTTAAATTAATATATTACAAATTATAAATATTGGATGTCATACCAAAGAAAAAACGACCAAGATCACCAACGTCTGAGGTGGGGATCGAACCCACGTGCTCAGCTTTCGCGGCTGATGCCTGTACCTCTCGGCCACTCGGTCTTAGCAACCACCAGTCAATTTTCTCGGGTACATGCAATCCCTTACAAGGATAGGCGCCTTTTACCATTCTCTAGGGGCAAGCAATACATACCTGCACACCAGTCTTATTAATAAAAATCGCTTATTCCAAAGCTAATCTACCGTTACACCTGGACTAGCTACTCCGGGAGTAAGTAAGGATTAACTTTGTAATAAGAACGTTATTAATAAACATCGAGTAGCCTTGGCGTAGCAATACGTTCCTTACACCAGGATTAACACGAATGTTATGGCAACCCCACATAATTAAAAAGTAAAAAGAGTGAACTACGGAATGAAATGAACGACAGCGGCCCTACTGCGAAAAACGAAATTCGTCAATTTCGAGGATTTATCTCTCTCACTCTAATGACGTCTTCGATTGAGTGACAGAGAAAAATCCTCGAAATTTTCGTATTTCGATTTTCGCGGTAGTAGGCCTGATGACATTTTTATATTGACATTACAAACTTCACCGGCAATTTTGATTATTGGTGTTGGATATTTGGTGGAAAATTTTAATTATTATATTAACAATGAGCCAGAAACGCATTAGGTCATTCAACTGGGATGAAGAAGAAAGGGTAAATTACTTACGTTGATGGTTACTGTATGATTTTTTCCCGTGGCTGTTTTTTACTTGTGTCTTTTATAATTTCAGCAATTATTTCGCTCCGTTCTCAAAGATTACGCACATATTATTGAAAAAAGCGTGGACACAAACACGAATAAACTAAAAACGAACGCATGGGAGCAAGTCCATATTAAGTAAGTCAAGTAATTTTGATTTGTCTGCAGTTTCGTTCTCGGATGCAGTAGCCGGAGAACCATGCCCCATTTGATTGTTATAGAAACATTAATAAGAACACCCTCACATAGTATTTATTCGTGTCTACTTTTACTACTGTGTAAAGCCCTGTTCGGTGTTAATATTATGTACAATACATTCATATATAATGTAAATTTAAAATTTCAGTTCACACTATTGTCACTGCGACAAGTTAAAACTGGCCTAGAATTTAAGAATGTCAGGAGAATGGAATTGGCTGATGAAGAGCATAAAATTAAAATGGAAATGGCTGTTGAAGAGCACAACATTAAAATGGAAAATCACAGGGAGAAGTTACGATGTGCTATATTGCAGAGGGAACTTTTGGAAAAGAAAAAGGCCCATGAATTTCTCAATCCTTAGTTGAGTAGGTATAAATAACATACTATGATGTTATATAGATTATTAATTATAAATAAATCATATGTTGAAAATAAAAAATACTTTTATTTACAAAATAGGGCAATAAGTATATTAATAATGTACAGTCAAGGTCACCAATATGTTTTCACCACAAAGTTCCAAGAATATATATATTTACCTATCGACATTATTACTAAGGCGAAAAGTCCATGTATACATGCTTTTGACACTTTAGACTATTCCATATTTGGCCTTGACTGCACATAACAAATTAAATACTACACTTCTTTAAAAATTGATTGTTGTTGTTGATGATTGCTGGTGTTACTGGGACGGTGGTGTCATCATTCGCTTCATCTTCTTCCAGATCGTGTCTGTGCATTACAATATTGTGCAGTAGGTACTGCCAATGCAACAATATATAATTTTGTATTTTCCAATTTTGTGGTAAATCTTCTCAGCAAACACTGAAACCGTTGTTTCCATACTCCAAACATTCAGATTTGGTGCTATAAAGCCACCTCTTGAATCATCAGCTAGGTCATTTTTTACCATGTCGATGATAAAAGATGCGGTAGATCGAAAAAATCTGTATTTTGATTTAAACTCATTTTCACGTAGATCTTCTAGCGGAGTTTTTCATATTTTATAAAATTTTACATGCCTCAATAATGTCATTACGTCCCCCGCCTCATTTAACTCTTCTAAGTCCCTTAAATCGTCAATAAAATAATCGCGGTCCATTTTCTTTGCACAACGAATAAGTCATATGCGATGGCCGAAAAAAAACAGATATCGAAAAGTAAATGTTTAAATACGACAGCTTCTCTATGCTTACTCCGTCGTTAAACTAGGTGGTACCTAGGTTTAACTTTTACTACGAGTGTAAAGCCAGATTAGTATACTCCCTGCTTACTCTGCATTTATTAATATTGAAATTCACTAATCTTCAGTTACACCTTGGATTAAAGTTATGCCTACTTTATTCCATGTTTATTAATAAGACTGCTAGTAGCCTTTACTGGGAAAAAAATAAAAGCACAAATCAAAATATTTGGTTAATAAATAATTTGATTTGTGTTTTCACAATACGTTTAATATATTACAGGTATAATTACGTACCTTACATTAGAGTAAACATTTCCCCTTACAGTCATTAAGGTATTAATTAATTAATTACTAATTAATACCCTCCACATTCAGAATTGAATTCGCAACGTCATTGTTTTCAAACCATAGATCTATTTGATATAGACGCCGTAAATTTTCATTGTAGATTAATTTGTCTGATTGGGCGTTCCTGATTGGGTCCCAATATGTCTCTATATATGTCTCTCAAATGTATTGGCCTTGGAGACGGCAGTAATACATTTGTCACCACCTCAATTCTTCCCTGGGGTTGATGATCATGTTGCGTCAGCGTATAGACACAATACTGCGATCGCCAATCCGCTTGCCCAGCGCAGTGGGGCGATTATGGGCATTTATCTCCTACGTAATGCATCTAAACGCATAGTTAATAGGAGAGACCTACGTCCAGCAGTCGACTGAAATAAGCTGATGATTATGATGTCTCTCAAATTTCCAGAGATATATAAAGACAAACAATGATAATATGTGACTGAGCACTCAGAGATACTGATTTCTAAAATTATTGTACAGTCAAAGACAAAATAAGGTGTATACAAAAATGTTAAAAAACATGTCCCAGTGCACTCTAATTCTGTGTAATAAGAACGTCGTAACATATTTATGAGCGGATTCTTTCGATACTTATTTTTGCAATTGACTGACCCTAATATTATAAACCTTAACATTGCAATAGATATAAAGACTAACTTTTCTTTACTCATCTGTCAGGTAAGTAACGGCCAAAAGATTTTTTTTTGACCCAGTCGTCATGTCTATTGAGCATTCAATGGTTTCAGCAGTTATGTAAACAGAATATTTTGCATACAATTTGAAATTTTAATAAAGTAAAAAACATCCGTAGGGCAGCTTATGAGTATCGATCTCACAGATCTAAATCTTGAAGAGTCGGTCAGTTTCCAACGTATCTTGGAGTGGCTTGGAATGGACTCTATATTGACTAAGGATTCAGGATCCTAATATGCGAGTCGTAAACGCGCTCAGTGCTTGATAATGGAGACCTAGGCTCTCCGAAACAAGTCGCGCGTAGTGACTAAATACATGTTTAATACCGTAACTAACTGTTTAATTATATTTATATGTTTTATTTTATTAATATATGTTTTATTTTATTATATTAATATAATTATATGTTTTATAAGAAACCAATAAGGGATTGAAGTGTCATCATAACACAAGTACTGCGATCGCCATTGTAGCAATTATGGGCATTTACTTTCTAATGCATCCTAACGCATGGGTACTAGAGAGGCAGGAGGATGTCCAGCGGTGAACTGAGATAAGCTGATGATGTGAATGTGTATCAATTATGGTTTAGTAAAATAAATAAATGTCCAGTGATTTTTCACGCACGTTGCATAAATGACCCGATAAATTCACAGTACCGAGTCTAGTAGGGAAGTAATCTGTGTAACATTTGTTGGGTATTTACATTATGTAAGGGGTTTTAATTAAATAATAATACTATATGATATGCACACTATACTTACCATTCTTGACATCAATTTATTTACAAACTTTTAATTACTATTCCATCTAATTTTCCTGCTTTATTCCTGTTCTGTATTTATTTACTGTTCTCTGATTTCTTATAGCATGACATTGACATTTCCTTTTATTTATTAGAATTTTATTGTTTCTTTAATTTTGTTTTTTTTTTTATATTTGACATAACATAAACTTTACTGCTAGAAACTAGAAATTAAAATTCAATGACATGCCATTAGAATCATAATTTATATTGTACGCCATATAATGGTTGATTGAGACGATCTGTACCTTTTGAATGACTGTAACCTTATAATTATTACTCACATTCAAATAATAAACTATTTGTATTTATAGCATGTATATTTGTATTTATAGGTATTTGTATTCGTTTTTATAGCAAATTCAACGCAACGAAGAGTTGTCGAGTTTGCGGACGATTGTGGTAGACATACGTCTTGGAGTGGCTTAAGGTTGTAATACCTTCGAAACATTAAGTACAGATGTCGCTACTGATTAGCTTCACAATACCATTGACTAAATTGGCTGTGATCGACGGAAGGTCGTCTGGTGTAATTGGAAGCACGTTGGACCGGCAATCCAGAGGAAGCGGATTCGAATCCCGTGACAACCAGAGTCTTTCGCAGTTGATTTTTTCTATGGTAAGCACATCTGTTACGACATTGTGGGATTATTTGTATTTGTATTCAAGTAGGCTGAACATGAACCGTAAAATAGCGTAATAATATAAAATACCTAGGTTTGGATATAGGTACTAGGACGAATAACTACCGCAAATATATCCTGAAGGACGGTACGGTCGACAATTGTCGGGCATGCCGTCGTCCCGGTGAGTCACTCAGGCATATTATTTCCGGTTGTTCTCAGATTGTTAACACCGAGTACTTGCACAGACACAACCTCGTAGCCAGGATTATACACCAGCAGCTTGCTCTTCAATACGGCCTTGTGGGCTTCGATATGCCGTACTATAAGTACACACCTGCGGTAGTTCTCGAAAATGGTCATGCCACGCTCTATTGGGAGCTATCTATCATCACGGACAAGACTTGTAGCCAATTAGCCTGATATCGTGCTTATAGATCGATCGCAACGCCGGGCAATGCTCATCGACATCACGATCCCCCATGACGAGAACCTCGTGAAGGCCGAGAAGGACAAAGCCAGTAAGTAGTACCTTGACTTGGCTCACGTGGTAACCTACATGTGCGAGGTTGATTCGGCGATCATTGTACCGATACAACTATCGGTACTAAGTATATTTGTGTAAGATGTCCAAAGATATTTAGGACTGATTTTTCAATCCCAGTTAACAGTACCTGTCAAATAAATGTTAACCCTGTCATTTTTTGACTGATGATTTTAGAAAAGGATGGGGATAATTTTAACTAACGGATAGCATTATTTGGTGATTGAAAAATCAGCCCATATTATAATTATTTATTTATGTATTATCTGTCCGTCTATCCATCTGTGTGTCTATCCGCATAGCTCAGTGGCCGTTAGTAGCAGTTTGCAACTTGGTACAGGTAGGTAGGTATACATAAGAATTACGCCGACAAAGTGGTACAATAAAATATAGTTTTTTTTCTGGTACCACCTATACTAGTAAAGTGGGGATGATTTTTTTATTTTGCTTTATTCCTATATTGTGGGTAGCGTTGAATAGGTATTTCAAAAATAATAAAAGTGCTAAAAGAAAAAAACATTAAGTCAATGTGAAGGGTCCACGGAAAGAAACCACCTTAATTTTAATAGAATAAGGTGTGATATTGGCCTGATTTTTTTAGGCACTGGACATGTTTTTTCCGTGGATCCTTCATATTTCCTTGTATTATTTATTTGAGACAGTAGAGTGCTGGAATAGAAACAATTATTAGTAGGGAATAGTAAGGATTGAATAAGAAAATATGTGTTTTATTTATTAACGTATGTTTACCAGAATTGGAACACAAAGCTTTGTAGGCAGATTCACCGACCAAAAAGACCGATAATAACGACGAACGTTTCACGGAATCGACAAAACAAATTGATAGATAGAGCGAGAAACAAGCGTAGCGGAAAATTACCTATCAGCACCTGATGTCGAATCGTTTAAATTAAACTATGGGCTTTAAGCTTTATAATAAAAAATGCGTAAGAAAATGGCCTCAATCCGGAAAAGAATAAAAGATAAGTCAAAGTCAAACTATTCTTTATTCAAGTAAGCATATTAATAAGCATTTTCGAATCGTCTGACATTATCAAGAGAGAGAAAAAGAATCTACTACAATATATCCCAACAGCATACTAAGAGTGAATATCTGAGCGTTTCAACCGCCTAATTTTGGTGGCATCATTTTTGTTCAAGTTTCTTACAATGAGCTACTTTGTCATTTGAAGGAAGCACGGTACCTTATACAAATGACGAAGTATAACATTGAGACGTTTAGAAACTTTGGCAAAAATGATGCCACCAAAATTAGGCGGTTGAAACGCTCAGATATTCACCCTTAGTGTACTGTTGGGACTATCTTGTAATCTTTTTAAATTTAAATTGGTAATGTTCGTCACAATGAACATAGTCTTCGACCCACTTTTTGTATTTTTTAAGACATAATTTTCTGCTCTACACAATGGCAAGGAGGCTAGAATGCACGATTTTTTTTTGATTTGCCAATTTAAGGGCTTATTAAACCCTCATTCAGAGAGGATTTATTATATAAATTTAAAATTAACTAGGTTAAGGTTGTATTTAATGACGAACGTCATACATAAATGCTGTTTATTAACATGATGGACCTTAGATATCTGAATAAATAAAATTTTATTATTATTATTTATTGCACTTGATACCTGTAATTTAATAAATAAATAAAAGCTGGCGACTTCCTCGAGATACAGCGAGGAAATGCCGCCAGTATCCTCGGTACAATGCCACAAGGCTAATAAAATTTTAAATAGATATAGGTTAGGTAGTTAGATTTAATTTATGTATATGAATTGTATAGTTTTGATAATAAATAAGAAATATAAATCCATTGACAAAACCATACCAGACCGCCATTGACATCCTCAGCCATCCGTTACAGTACATTCCACTTCACAAAACACACTCGAATCCATACTCCGCCCGTCACTGCCCGAATTCGAATTTCGAAAAATGCCGTTAAAACGATGTGTTTTTGTTTATATTTGGAACGAAAGACGTCTGCTCTGGCTTTTAGTTGGGGATAGACTGGGTGCGCGCGCCGGTAGGTTGCTATGGCAACGCGGCTCGGTGCAAAATAGACTCGACCTTATTTTTTAAAGCTTTCGATAACCGAGAGAGTATAAGGTAATTTCATCAAAGTTGAGTTGAATGATTACACACTAATACACACACATTTAAATAAAGTACTAGTAATTCCAAAAACAATAGCAAATGAATGAATGAATGAATGAATGTGTTATCCTCCGTCGCCTAATTTGTAGTGACTCTGCCTACGAAGCTGGAGGTTCCGGGTTCGAATCCCGGTGAGGGCATTATTTGTGTATTTATTTATCACAAATATTTGTTCCTTGGTCATGGATGTCTCTGTTTTTAAGTATGTATCTATCTATTATATTTAACGTCGCCTGGTAGGTACCCACATCACAAGCCTTAATTGAACTTACCGTGGGACTAGGTCGATTTGTGTAAGATGTCCCAAGATATTTATATGAGAATGACAAACAATCCGCGCAGCAGATATTCAAAGGAGTTAACATTACCATAACAACCGGCACACGCTTCCTCGGTAGCTACATTGGCGAAGGTAAAGAAAACTTTGTCAACAATAAAATCGAAAACTGGACTTCTATAATAGAAAAGCTCTCTGAGATTTGCAAAGACTCGCCACAAGCTGCCTATACTGTTCTCACTAAAGCCGCCCAATTCAAATGGACTTTTCTACTAAGAGTATTAGAAAATGCTAATCTATCCTTTGATTGTTTAACAAATATTTTACACACCAGTTTTCTACCAAACCTACTAGGCGGTGAGATAACTTCACTAGAAACGGACTTATTTTCTTTACCTGTACACAAAGGCGGTCTAGCCATCCCTGCACTTTCTAAAATGACAAACTTAAATTATGAAACCTCCAAAAATGGCTGTTCAATCCTCTCATCCGCCTTAATTGAAAATAATGAACTGGACCTCACTCAACATCACATGTCCCTCGCACATTCAAGAAAGGAATGCCGGAAAATTAAAAATTCTCAAGATGATGTAACTTTGGACTCTATTTTAAACAAACTTTCTCCTAACAAAAAACGAGCAGTCGAACGTTCAATTTTCACGAAAACTAAAACTAAATCGTCTACTTGGCTCTCGGTTATCCCTACAAGAAAAGACCACTTTGACCTATCCCCAATGGAATTCAGAGATGCATTGGCACTAAGATATCACAGAACACCTATTTCCATGCCAAAATCATGTGACGGCTGCGGCAATGATGTTTTTGACGTGGACCACGCTCTCTGCTGTAAAACTGGCGGATTAATTACGCGCCGTCACAACGAAATCCGGGACCTATTTTGTGAGCTATGTCAGCACGCCTGGGGGAATGTAGTCAAAGAACCCCTCATCACGGAAGGTGACTGCGGACTTCGGGGAGACCTTTGCTGCCGTGGCGTTTGGGATGCACAGAGGGAGGCGTTATTTGATATCCGTGTCGTAGACACTGACGCTCCCTCTTACATCTCACGTCCGGTAGCAGCCGTACTTAAATCCGCCGAAGAGGAAAAGAAACGAAAATATTTGAACTCTTGTGAAAAACGGCATGCGACATTTACTCCCCTTGTAACATCCGTGGATGGGATATTTGCACCTCAGATGTCCGCTTTCGTGAAACATCTCGGCGAAGCAATCGCTGATCGTTGGGACAGATCCCTCAGCGTAGTAATGGGCTGGCTTAGATCGAAAATTATAATTTCCATACTCCGTGCTACAAGCATGTGTATTCGGGGTACGCGCCACAAATTTAACTCCTTCAAAAACTTCTTTGGCCTAAAAGATGGCGCAGCCCTACCCAATCTTTCCTCTACCTGACTAGAGTACCTAATATCTCTATCAGTGCTTGCGTGATAATAATTAATATTTATCCTTTGTTACTATATTTTTGTTAATAAATGATTTTCCCCTCTATTGAAAAAAAAAAAAAAAAAAAAAAAAAATCCGTGAAAAATTTGAAATCGCCCGACACAGAATTTTCAATTGGCCGAAATCCTAAAGTACAGGTGTTAACCGTACAAGTTATACCCCAAAAAATAATAAAGAGTAATATTTTCAGAAAATAATTGTGTCTATACACTGAGTGATCTAAAATGGGTGAAACTCAAAACTTTCAGTCTGACCTATGTACTTCGATGGGCTATGTACTGAGCTCTGGTGGCTTGGCTTTCGGCCTCGTGAGCTGGCGCACCTCTGAGGACCGCTTTTGGCCGTTGACTTTACGCGGAGCTCAGCTTTCGGTCTTCATTAGAGTTTGAAGCGAAATGTCGGGCTTAAAGACAGTTGACCCTTTGACCGCCACTGGCCGACAACTATACCAATGCAGTAGAAACTTACGCGGGATGCCGTAAAGTTGAATTTCGTTTAAATAATCACGTACGCTTAGCGTCTAGAGCTCAGCATATTCCTTCGTCTGGCGGTCAAAAGGCTAAGAGGGACGGTTGTACCGTGTTGTCTCGCCCGTCGGGCCTTCGATCCTACGTGGATGTCGGCTTATTCAGATGCTGGGGTAGTTCAAGAAACATGGTAGCTCAATTTTCTCATTGCTCGGCTTTCAGCCTTGCGCTAAAATACTTGCGAGTGACACGCTTATATTGGGCCTTCGAAGTGATGGTCCGGGCCTCGGCGAGCTCTGCTTTCGGCCTCCTACCCTGAAGTTGGCGAGCCCCTTCGGAAGTTCGGACTCGCTTAACATAAATTTACATTAGTTTTGGAAACGTTCCGGCCCTCGCACGGAGTGCCCTACGGCTTCGCCCAAAATACCTGGGATGGGAACTCTTCGGGCATCCCGAGCGAACGAAGCGCAGGGTCAGCCTTCCAAATTGTATCGAAATTTATAGAATCTTCAAATACACTAAAAGGTTTCAAATAAATTAATTAATAAAAAAAATTAAAAACACGACTGCAGCTTAAAAACGTTCTTAAAAGTAAAAAATAATTGCTTTTTCAGGTTTATTCTTGTGAGCGTATCTGCATATAAGCGCTTTTCTATTACTTACGATATTTTGTTTCGATTGCAGTCGGGGAACCTTCATAATGTTTATATTTTCCGTAATGAAAGGTTCCCCGACTGCAATCGAAACAAAATATCGTAAGTAATAGAAAAGCGCTTATATGCAGATACGCTCACAAGAATAAACCTGAAAAAGCAATTATTTTTTACTTTTAAGAACGTTTTTAAGCTGCAGTCGTGTTTTTAATTTTTTTTATTAATTAATTTATTATTAATTTTATACCGCGTAGATAAAAACTAGGGGGGGAAACTTTTTATGACTTTGAGAGCTGATATCTCGAAAAAGGTTCCCTAAAATAATCCCCTAAGGTTCCCTAAATTGATCTCCACACGCATATGTACATCGAAAAAAAATTTACACACTAGATAAATGTATGGAATGGATGACCCCAACCCCAATATATATTTTTTTAACTTTTTTAGTGCGAGAAGTGTGTCATTTTACGTCAGGTCCAAAATTTTGGAGGGCCATCTGCACTAAAAAACGTCGTACGAGACGCGTGCAAAAACGAAATTCGTAACTCGTGTCGATTTAAAACATTTCATGTTTTTCGCACTTGTGTCGTAATGTACTATAAGTACGTGAAAACAATGAATTACATTCATATTAGACAATATCTTGTTTCATGGAGACATTAAATTTACTGCTGCTGACACATCACAAGCCTTTATTGAGCTTACCGTGGACTATTACCTAGAACAACACCAACTTTAGCAAGTGGGTGTTGCTTAAGTAACAATAATAATGTAAGTATCCATTCAGAACCGTAATTCTACGAGGTATTTCAAGAACATGAATAATAAATACGTGTAATGAGAGTAAAGGTCAGAAAAGGGCAAATGTACATATTTTAGGTATGTATTCCATGTATGCCAGGTAAAGTTTGATATTGAAATATGCGTATCATGATCATCATCATATCAGAATCACATCATCATAACGATAGACGTCCACTGTTGAACATAGGCCTCCCCCAACGATTGCAACAATGACCGGTTCTGCGCCATTGCGACCTTCACCAGGTCATCAGTCCATCAAAAACATCAAATGCGATGTCTTAAAGCGACACGAGCTACGAATTTCCTTTTTGCACGTGTCTCGTACGACGTTTTTTAGTACAGATGGCCCTCCAAAGTTTTGGACCTGACGTAAAATGAGCCACTTCTCGCACTAGCGCGTAAAAAAAGCACAGTCTGTACTAAAATAGTCGTCCTCGTTTCACTCGGGCTCCAACTTTCACCCTCGCCGAAAAAAAGTTTTTGCACGTGTAGTGTAAGGGACGATTTTTTTCATAACCCTTTACGATCGAGACAAACATTTTCTAAAATCTTATGAAAAATATATGTAGATCGTTTTAAATTATCTTCGTATACTTGTAAAAAATAATTAAAAAAATCGAATTGCCTTTTATCATTAAAAAAATCGCATGCACGAAAGTGACGTTCAGGATCTATACGTAAATGCAGGATCTTGCAAATTAGTATGGACATGCATAAAAACATTAATAAAACACATTATTTATGAAAAAACTTCCTATTATAAGCGATCTTATATTTTTAGGGTTCCGTACCACAAGAAGTAATAAAACGGAGCACTCATAGAATCACTGGCGTGTCCATCTGTCCGTCTGTTACAACTAGGGCTGCCAACTGTCCCGCAATATGCGGGACGTCCCGTTTCTGGGGCCCTAAAGTATGCGTCCCGCAAAGAGTTCACGCGGGACGCCGATTGTCATTGCGTCATATTAATTTGAATGTGCCGAGATATCTGCGCGCACCGTGCACTGAACGTGTATAACTGTAAAAATTTGAATAATTGCGATGGGCGCAATAATATATTTGCATCTAAATTGAACCGATCTGAAATTAAGAATTGTTTTTTTATAACATTGTTTTATAAATGTTTCTCAAGTTGTCTAATTTTGTGCTTTTAGGGTACCCCAAAAGGAAAAAACGGAACCCTCTTAATCCTATTTGCTCTGAGACTACTGGACCTATTGAAGTGAAAATTGGCACACATATGTAAATTGGTGACCCAACGATGGATGTCGAATGTAAATTAATGAGTTTTAAATGTGAGGGCTACTCAAGAAAACTCTTAAATAAAAAATATTTTGTAAACTGCATACTGCATCATTCAAATGGAGTGCTTAGTGTGACGATATCCAATATTTTTTTATTATTCTATATGTGTGGTCTCGGGGTAGCCTTATTCCCTAGAGACCGCGTCCCCAGGTGGCGGATAGGGGAACGCTCGGCAGATATGCCGGGTAGGAGGGAAATAAAATACCTCCCGCGGACCACAAGGCCGGAGATGGACACTCCGTAAAAAATCCCACCTGCAGGCTTCTCTAAAATATTTAGAGTCGAGGCTGTAGGTGTGCTGCTGACTCGGGCTGGAGCTAGCAGAAGGATTGACGGCGGATGAATCTACGTTCAACGAAATCAACGGCGGCATCCAAACCTTGAGCAAGGTTACAGCCTGTGTAGAAGGAACTGGGGCCCCACTACACATATTTTGCTCCAAGAAAGTCACCATGCAAAGTCCACAAAGTGAGTCAGTTCGATGCGATCCAGGCCCGACCCGGCGTCACAAGATTTCCGGGTCTAGTGATGGGAAATATACTACCGTGAGAGAAGAAACAGAAGAAACCAGGACAGGAAAATTCAACAGAGGACTAAAATTACTACGAAAGAAGACACAATGTTTAAAACTTGCGACGTGGAATGTGCGTAGCCTAATAAAATCAGGTAAAATGGAAAATACAATAAAGGAAATGAAGAGATTAGGTATTGACATAATGGGCCTCAGCGAAGTGCGATGGAAAGACAGCGGGAAACATGTTACCGACGACACTGTATTTTATTACTCAGGAAAACCCCCAACTGAAAAAGGACATTACCACGGCGTAGGA
Source organism: Thaumatotibia leucotreta (assembly GCA_025490895.1). Lineage (NCBI taxonomy): Eukaryota > Metazoa > Arthropoda > Insecta > Lepidoptera > Tortricidae > Thaumatotibia > Thaumatotibia leucotreta. The sequence continues at coordinate 48,750 of JALPQI010000150.1, forward strand.
ATCATGCTTAAAAAGGAATTGAGCCGTTATGTTACCAACTTTGTACCGATGTCAGATAGATGCATGTTGTTACAACTGAGCGCACAGCCATTTGACGTAAACATTCTTCAGATCTATGCGCCAACTGCAGAAAAAGCGGAAACAGACCCTGACATATTAGAACATTTCTATAAGGAAATTGAAACAGTGATGAAGTCATTAAAGTCACAACAGCTGACTGTGATTCTGGGAGACCTAAACGCAAAAATTGGTAAGGGCGCTGTGGGTAAATATGTTGGACATCATGGTTTGGGTGACAGAAATGAAAGTGGAGACCGCTTACTTCAATTCTGCGTGGAGAACGATCTTGTTATCGCAAATACATGGTTCGACCATCCACCTAGGCGACTATATACATGGACCTCTCCCAGACACACGCCAGAAAATATAGTACGCAACCAGATATATTACATAATTGTGCCTACCAGATTTAGAAACTCAATTAGGAACGTAAAAACATTTCCTGGTGCGGATATTGGATCTGATCATAATCCTGTGATAGCAAAGTTCAACCTTAAATTAAAAATAGTGAAAAATAACAAGCCAGAACATAGAAACATTGCCATAGACAAGTTAAAAGACAATAAAATTAAATCACAAACACTAGCAACCATAAACAAGGAATTAGTTAAGTCATTTAAAGACATGTTTTTAGACAGTGAAGGTATAAATGCTAACAGCGAACACATTTGGGAGAAAATCAAAACCACTACACTAACCACAGGTAAAGACTTATTAGGACACTATAAGAAGGAAAGTAATAAACCATGGATAACTAATGTTATACTAACAAAAATGGAAGAGAGGAGATATTATAAGGAAATAGACAAAGTTAAATACAAAAACATAAATAAGGAAATCAGACACAATATCCGGGCTGAAAGAGATAAATGGTTGGAATCAAATTGCTTGGAAATAGAAGAATTAGATTTGAAGCACGATAGTTTTAACTTACATAAAAAGGTAAAAGAATTCACAAATACAGGAAGAAAGCCCATTATAGGAAAATTATTTAACAAAAACAATGAATTATTGGTTGAAATAGATGACCAAAAAAATGAATGGGAAACCTACGTATCGAAACTCTTTCTAGATAATAGAAATGAAATGAAAAATGTTTATTTGATGCTAAAAATAGAAACAAAAAGAAAACTTAATCTATGCTAAATCGTAACCTAAGTACAAAGCATCAAAATGGATGCCACTCAGCATATGCCGATAACTAAAGGGTTTTAGTTATGGCGCTGGTTTTCAGGGCAACCAGAAAAATTATTGATGAATTAACACTAATCTGTTGACATAATAAATAAATTAGTAAATTATTGAATTACAATTAGAGTTAGTACACTGCGACTTAATAAAGTGCGCATAGTAAACAGTGTGAGCAAATTCCATAAGTGATCTTAAAATTAACAATATAATACTATATGAAACATGTATACAACGGCATATTAACCCTTCGTATGTCTAAGCACTGATCCGTAACGAGAAAACTATTAGAAAAAAATAATAATAAATAAATAAAATAAATATGCGCGACACACGAGGGGTCAATCAATCAGGAGTGCTTAGTTTTAAATAAACATGACTAGTTGAAATAAAATCAATAGTATAGTAACCTATTTACTGCCAAAGTTAAATAGCCTAAAACAAAATCCACGCTCACGCATTTGTTATCTGAAGATCTGTCAAATATTGTTTTATTTTAATTTTAAACATTGCGACGGACGAAGAGTTTCTAATAGGTGGTGGAATATTATTCCAGCACTTGCTGGCGGCGTATCGAAAACTTCCACGAAAAGCTGATGTTTTGTGCTTTGGGCCGATTAGACGTATGGCACCTCGCACCGCTCGCTTAGAAAATTTCAGCTTTTCGTACAAGTACGATGGTTTCTCGGTATGTATGACCTTAAAAAGCAATGAAGAAAAGTGCAAGTTACGCCTAGATTTCATATTTAGTAATTTGTTCTCGTTCAAAAACGGAGTAATATGAGAACGTCTAGGGATATTAAAACAGTAACGTGCGCAAGCATTTTGAATGCGTTGGATTAACAGAGATGTTCGTGCTAGCAGGCAACCACTAAAAACAACATCAGCATAACTTAATTTAGAAAGAATAAGTGCATCACAAAGATTTATTCGTAAGTCGACTTTGATGAAATCACGGAAGCGGTATAATACCTTGAGCCTGTAAAAACAATTCTTTACCAGTTCCGCGACGTGCTCTTCGAAACGCAGCTCACTATCAAAGGAAAGTCCTAGGTTACGAGCTACGTAAACACGCTCTAAAGGGTCACCCATTATTTCAACCTTTGGCACTATATTTTGAAGATCGAGCAGTCTTTTCCGTGAGCCAATCACCATAAATTTAGATTTTGTTGAATTTAGAATTAGCTTATTTAAGTTACACCATTCAGCGATACGCCTTAAATCTGAATTTATTTTTTCAACTGCGGAGTCCATTTCGTTAGGCTTAAAAGAAGTATAAAGTTGCGTATCGTCCGCATATAGATGATAACCACAGTGTTTTATATTTTCTGTAATATCTGCACTATACAAAATGAATAAGAGCGGGCCCAGAATGGATCCTTGGGGTACACCCCGAGTTACATTTAAGGTGCAAGAGTCCTCAATTACATCGCGTCCACAGCTTAAGTCAACAGTTTGCTTTCGTCCAGTAAGATAGCTCGCAAACCAACTCAATGAACGAGCATCCACGCCATAGTAAGCCAGTTTGGATAGGAGAAGTGTAGTGTTTATAGTGTCAAAAGCACGTGAAAAATCCAACAAAACAAGCAATACATTTTCGCCTCTGTCACTGAAACAACATCGTATTTAAAGAGCGACGATCTAAAAGGCCCCGCCATTAGTCATAAAGAGGTGGAAAAAGCTATCAGTAGCATGAAATCGGGAAAAGCTGTGGGCCCTGATGGCATCCATGTAGAATTAATTAAGTTATTTGATCATTTTGGAATAGATACACTAGTAAAACTATTTAATACAATTTCTGACTCTGGAGTACTACCTGACGACTGGCTGAAATCTTCTTTCTTGCCAATCCCCAAAAAGCCAAACGCAAAACCCTGCAATGAATATCGTCTGATAAGTCTGATGAGTCATGTCCTCAAAGTTTTTCTAAAAATATTACACAACAGGATGTACAGAAAAATAGACTGCAACATAAGCGAAACCCAATTTGGATTCAGAAATGGACTCGGGACTAGGGAAGTCTTGACGGCAGTCCAGGTATTAATTCAAAACTGTTTGGAATTCAAAAAAAACGTGTATGCATGTTTCATAGACTTCGAAAAAGCCTTCGATACTGTCAACCATGAAAAGCTTTTAGAAGTTATACGCTGCACAGACGTTGACAGTAAGGATAGTAGAATAATCATGAACCTGTACTGGAACCAAACTGCACATATCAGGATCGGACAGACTGCCTCAAGAGATCTGAAAATACTTAAAGGTGTACGTCAAGGCTGTATATTATCTCCAAGTCTATTTAACCTTTACTCTGAACGTATATTTAAAGAGGCATTGGACGGTGTTGAGATGGGCATAAAGTGTAATGGCAGATATATTAATAACATAAGATACGCAGATGATACCGTAATATTAGCAAACAGTATGAACGAACTTCAACAGCTGATGGATCGCATAAACGCTAAGGTCAAACACTATAGTCTTAAAATGAACGTGAGTAAGACGAAATTAATGTTAATTAGCAAATCAAACATTCCAACAACGGATCTGTTAATTGATGGAGAGCCAATAGAAAGAGTGTCAAAATACCGGTACCTGGGCTGCTGGCTTAACGAAAATTGGGACCCAGAAAAAGAAATAAAAGTCAGAATAGAGGTAGCTCGAAGTGCGTTTATAAAAATGCAGAAATTGTATGCGAACAAAGATATCAACCTGAAATTAAGATGGAGATTAGTAAGATGCTATGTTTTATCTATACTCTACTATGGTGTTGAGACATGGACGCTGAAGAAATCAATGGAGCGAAAAATAGAGGCCTTCGAGATGTGGCTTTATAGACGTATGTGAAGAGTACCCTGGACAGCAAAAGTAACAAATATAGAGATATTAAACAGAATGAACAAGAAAAAAGAAGTTTTAGCGACGGTTAAGCGTAGAAAAATTGCTTACTTTGGTCACCTATTTAGACATGATAAGTACGACTTAATAAGACTCATAATAGAAGGAAAAATGGAGGGAGGTAGAGGAAGGGGAAGAAGGAAGACTAACTGGCTCGACAACATAAAGAAGTGGACAAATATTAAAGACACGGCTACACTCACGGAACTGGCCAAGAACAGAAAGGATTTTGCAAAGGTGGTCACCGACGCCCGTTAGGGCATGGTATTAAAAGAAGAAGAATATGATATGTAAATAACTTTAAAGTTATTAAAAAAAAAGGAGCAAATAGACACCCCGACTCTCTGAAACTATAAGGACCCGAAGGATACCGAATATAATTATAATATAAATATTAAAATATTTGGAAAAAATACAGAAAATAGTTCCTTACGAATAGTGGTTTACTGGAAAACTCGTAAGAAGTCTGTCATATTTTTTAATATTTGTTGCTACTGAACCCTTTTTGCACGAGTCCGACACGCACTTGGCTGGTTTTTATCATTTTCTCATGAATTCAATACACTTTCTCATGCGTCCCGCATTTTATAGCCAAGTCCCGCAAGTTATTCGCGAATGTACCGCATATTTGTGAATTTTGGTTGGCAGCCCTAGTTACAACCGATTTACGCCGACACTACTACTGGGCAGATTGAGTTGAATTTTCGCACACCTATTTAAATTGGTGACCCAACGATGGATGTCAAACGTAAATAAATGAGTTTTAAATGTGAAAGCTACTTTTAGACAGTAAATTAGAAAATAAAAATCAAAATTTTCACTTCATGATTTCGAGAAGATAAATAGTATTTTATGCAACAGTTGTTTAAGAGAGGTCAAAAAAGGCGAGTGGCGTAAGTAACAATTTGAGGCGAAGCCGAAAATTGTTAATAAAGACGCCACGAGTATTTTTTGACTCGGTTAAACAACGTTGCATACATTACTTTTTCTACGACTAATGATTATCACAAAATAAAACACAGTTTGTTATATGAAAATATACTTTAATTATTTTACCTATATTTTGAGCAAAACATTTCCCGTCAGCATAACGCACAAAAAAGTTCAAAGTGTTGCAGTTATCTGGGCGAAGAATCATGTACCTTTTGCAGATATGGTAATATTTCCCTGTTATTGTAAAAGTGCGATCAATTCGGTTCTTGGTGTTCATTATATGAACCACTAGCGTTTCCTGGGCATCAATAATATTGTAATTTTTTAAATCGTGTAACTCTTGCCGGCGACAAGCCCCCATTATTCCAAAAATTACAGCCACCTGTAACAAGAAATAGGAATCTAGGTGTTAAAAATCCTTACAATGTAATTAAATACAATATTTGCATACACAGAATACCTAAATAACATAATTAACCGAATATACTAGTGCATTAATAAAACAATAAAACAACAAGTATGTAACTATAGATTTACCTTGTTGAATAGATGATTCCGATCAGGTGCTTGCTCAATGAATGTTTTTATTTCATCTGGTAAAAAAGTCTTCGCTTTTTTCGCCTTAAAACCTTCTGACTTTCTTTTCAATAAAGCCAGCAACTTGGCGTATTTAGATATGTCTGTCTGGTGGTATATGTTGAGAGTTGCCTTGAGTTTTGAATATTCAACCCAAAGTGAAGACGGTTTGAATAATTCTATGAGGCTTTTAAAATATGCCAATAGGACATTCTCTGAGAATGACGAAGTCTGGTGTTCGATTCGCCACGCCATGAATTTCTTGTACGACTGATCGTAAAGATGCCGCGATTTTGTAGGCAACAAATTCTCAGTAACTGATTGTGCCGCCGTCGATATTTCTTCCCGTGTCAGAACCAAGTCCTCATCATAATCCATCTTATCATATTATTATTAAATTTATTTTCTTCACTTCACAGTCCAAAAAAAGATGAAATAAATTAATTAATAAAAAAAATTAAAAACACGACTGCAGCTTAAAAACGTTCTTAAAAGTAAAAAATAATTGCTTTTTCAGGTTTATTCTTGTGAGCGTATCTGCATATAAGCGCTTTTCTATTACTTACGATATTTTGTTTCGATTGCAATCGGGGAACCTTTCATTACGGAAAATATAAACATTATGAAGGTTTCCCGACTGCAATCGAAACAAAATATCGTAAGTAATAGAAAAGCGCTTATATGCAGATACGCTCACAAGAATAAACCTGAAAAAGCAATTATTTTTTACTTTTAAGAACGTTTTTAAGCTGCAGTCGTGTTTTTAATTTTTTTTATTAATTAATTTATTTGAAACCTTTTAGTGTATTTGAAGATTCTATAAATTTCGATACAATTTGGAAGGCTGACCCTGCGCTTCGTTCGCTCGGGATGCCCGAAGAGTTCCCATCCCAGGTATTTTGGGCGAAGCCGTAGGGCACTCCGTGCGAGGGCCGGAACGTTTCCAAAACTAATGTAAATTTATGTTAAGCGAGTCCGAACTTCCGAAGGGGCTCGCCAACTTCAGGGTAGGAGGCCGAAAGCAGAGCTCGCCGAGGCCCGGACCATCACTTCGAAGGCCCAATATAAGCGTGTCACTCGCAAGTATTTTAGCGCAAGGCTGAAAGCCGAGCAATGAGAAAATTGAGCTACCATGTTTCTTGAACTACCCCAGCATCTGAATAAGCCGACATCCACGTAGGATCGAAGGCCCGACGGGCGAGACAACACGGTACAACCGTCCCTCTTAGCCTTTTGACCGCCAGACGAAGGAATATGCTGAGCTCTAGACGCTAAGCGTACGTGATTATTTAAACGAAATTCAACTTTACGGCATCCCGCGTAAGTTTCTACTGCATTGGTATAGTTGTCGGCCAGTGGCGGTCAAAGGGTCAACTGTCTTTAAGCCCGACATTTCGCTTCAAACTCTAATGAAGACCGAAAGCTGAGCTCCGCGTAAAGTCAACGGCCAAAAGCTGTCCTCAGAGGTGCGCCAGCTCACGAGGCCGAAAGCCAAGCCACCAGAGCTCAGTACATAGCCCATCGAAGTACATAGGTCAGACTGAAAGTTTTGAGTTTCACCCATTTAAAGATCACTCAGTGTATAGACACAATTATTTTCTGAAAATATTACTCTTTATTATTTTTTGGGGTATAACTTGTACGGTTAACACCTGTACTTTAGGATTTCGGCCAATTGAAAATTCTGTGTCGGGCGATTTCAAATTTTTCACGGATTTTTTTTTTTTTTTTTTTTTTTTTTCAATAGAGGGGAAAATCATTTATTAACAAAAATATAGTAACAAAGGATAAATATTAATTATTATCACGCAAGCACTGATAGAGATATTAGGTACTCTAGTCAGGTAGAGGAAAGATTGGGTAGGGCTGCGCCATCTTTTAGGCCAAAGAAGTTTTTGAAGGAGTTAAATTTGTGGCGCGTACCCCGAATACACATGCTTGTAGCACGGAGTATGGAAATTATAATTTTCGATCTAAGCCAGCCCATTACTACGCTGAGGGATCTGTCCCAACGATCAGCGATTGCTTCGCCGAGATGTTTCACGAAAGCGGACATCTGAGGTGCAAATATCCCATCCACGGATGTTACAAGGGGAGTAAATGTCGCATGCCGTTTTTCACAAGAGTTCAAATATTTTCGTTTCTTTTCCTCTTCGGCGGATTTAAGTACGGCTGCTACCGGACGTGAGATGTAAGAGGGAGCGTCAGTGTCTACGACACGGATATCAAATAACGCCTCCCTCTGTGCATCCCAAACGCCACGGCAGCAAAGGTCTCCCCGAAGTCCGCAGTCACCTTCCGTGATGAGGGGTTCTTTGACTACATTCCCCCAGGCGTGCTGACATAGCTCACAAAATAGGTCCCGGATTTCGTTGTGACGGCGCGTAATTAATCCGCCAGTTTTACAGCAGAGAGCGTGGTCCACGTCAAAAACATCATTGCCGCAGCCGTCACATGATTTTGGCATGGAAATAGGTGTTCTGTGATATCTTAGTGCCAATGCATCTCTGAATTCCATTGGGGATAGGTCAAAGTGGTCTTTTCTTGTAGGGATAACCGAGAGCCAAGTAGACGATTTAGTTTTAGTTTTCGTGAAAATTGAACGTTCGACTGCTCGTTTTTTGTTAGGAGAAAGTTTGTTTAAAATAGAGTCCAAAGTTACATCATCTTGAGAATTTTTAATTTTCCGGCATTCCTTTCTTGAATGTGCGAGGGACATGTGATGTTGAGTGAGGTCCAGTTCATTATTTTCAATTAAGGCGGATGAGAGGATTGAACAGCCATTTTTGGAGGTTTCATAATTTAAGTTTGTCATTTTAGAAAGTGCAGGGATGGCTAGACCGCCTTTGTGTACAGGTAAAGAAAATAAGTCCGTTTCTAGTGAAGTTATCTCACCGCCTAGTAGGTTTGGTAGAAAACTGGTGTGTAAAATATTTGTTAAACAATCAAAGGATAGATTAGCATTTTCTAATACTCTTAGTAGAAAAGTCCATTTGAATTGGGCGGCTTTAGTGAGAACAGTATAGGCAGCTTGTGGCGAGTCTTTGCAAATCTCAGAGAGCTTTTCTATTATAGAAGTCCAGTTTTCGATTTTATTGTTGACAAAGTTTTCTTTACCTTCGCCAATGTAGCTACCGAGGAAGCGTGTGCCGGTTGTTATGGTAATGTTAACTCCTTTGAATATCTGCTGCGCGGATTGTTTGTCATTCTCATTTACGATTAGGTAAGACTTTCTGTCTTGAGGGAAGTAGCCGTATGCGGGGCCTAATTGGCAAATTTTATCCCACCATTGTCTTAAATTTTTAAAGGTTCCTTGAGCAGAGGAGTCATCCGCATACCAACACTGGACAATTGATGGTTGTGATTTAAGTTGGTTTATTATGGGGAGTGTTGCGAGGGCATACAAGGGCATGGCAAGTGGGTCACCTTGAGTTACTCCTTCTTCGCTGAACAGTTTCATATTTGAGTCGCGGATTTTTTTATTCTGTAACGTAAAGTCAACGATGAAAAAGAAATGGGATTAGATTAAATAAGCTACCAAGCTTTTTCAACTACCCCAGCATCTAAATAAGCTAAGCTCCGCTTTGTCCCAAATACTTGTAGACCGCACTCCGCGTAGGACTGGTAGCACGAAGTGTCCTCCAGAGGGGCGCCGGCTTACGAGGCCGAAGACCACGCTACCAGAGCCCAGCGCTCCTTCGCCATACAATGTAAAAATGTAGCTTTAAAACGGATCTCAGGGCCGCAGATTCTTTTCGAGAAAATGCGAAGGCTGAACGTCTGCGTATTACTATTACCGAAGGGCCGTAGGCAAAAAAGGGCCTAAATGCAATTTATTTTTTAACATATTTCAAGTTTTAATTTTGATGCGCTTGTATGGTACGTATAGCAATTTTGTTTATCCACAATTGCTGTTGTTATTGTGTTGTTAGGTACATTCGCCTGATATTCAAATCATATTTAGAAATCCTCGATATTAGTGAGGTACGTACAGGCATTAGCACATGATTAGTGCGACAGTATGTCGCTACAAAATAGACTATCCATCTCTCTTATAGTTAGTAAAAGATGGAAAATCTATCTCGCGGTGACAAACTGACGTACCTACACCTACCAATCATGTATTAAGCATACATATGTGGTTAAATGTCTCGTATCTCGCAAACTATTTACATAGGTACATGTTATTACCATTTTTATTCAATATTGTGTTACAGCTATTTTCCGCAACTTGAAATCTAACGTGCCTGTTTTGCGTGGTCCCAACCCTGGCCCAATACTTGTTGGGAACTCACAAACAGGTTACCTCATGATGTTTTCCTTCACCGTAAAGCACTAAGTTTTTTCGAAAAACTCATCGGCACAAGCTGGGGATTGAACCCACGACCGCTGCGTAGCAGCCGTGCGTTGTACCACTCGACCACAAACACTTATATAATGTATCTATTTCATTCACACTAAGGCCTGTGTCAGCGGTGACAGTTCTGTCACGGCTTAGATATCAAAGAAAAATTTCAATACCGCGATGTAGAACATTTCGAGTTTTCTCTTCACACACATACTGAAACATATAACTTGTATATGTATTTATAATCTGCATGTAAAATGCTTTAATTTGATACCCAAATCATAGCGTTTGGAACACATACTATTCTTTGTGATTTGATTGCATTTTAATGAATCTCACTCTTCTTGAATAAATTAAACACATATAAGTTATGTACATATTCGTGATCGTTGTTTGAAGCTCTTCATTTTGATACCAAACTCGATAGGTTTCTTTCATATTTTATTTTTTTGGTTAGATAATATTGAATTTCTAGGCCGCCATATTAATTTTAACGTGACGTCACATATCCTATGTTACCCGCGACGTCACGAGGATTCTAATGATACCTTACACTATTAAAAACGGTTAAGTGGTCGTGGAGATCTGCGCGTTTAAAGAAAATATGAAACATACATAGGGGCTGAACACATATACTCCCCTTTTGGCAGTCGTGTAAAAAGAATTTTAAACAAATTTAAAGATTGCCGCACAAACTGAAACTAACAGTGAAAAAACAAATGACGGAATGTAATAGACACGGTAACGTTTTTTTTTTAAACTGTCAGTTACTGCCTGCCGGTGACGATTCTAAAACACTTGCGTTTTTTTCCTTACGTTGGTAGCAATTATTTTAGATACGTTATTATTTCAGACAATATGAATCCAGTTGTTTGTTAAGTTGTCAGGTTTGCGATTTGTTGTAAATTGAGTAGGTATCTCTGCTAGCAGTTGCATTTTATCGACTTTATAAGCCTAGGGTGTTTTTGAAGAATAGAGTATATAGACTTTTCTGAAATTGTGTAAGTCCAGCTTTTATATTTGTTGGCGGGACTATATAAATGACAGATAAAAGTGCCGGAGTAGAAAAAATGTATTATCAATGCTAATAATAATATGATGAATGGATTAAAGCGACGATTTTTTGGAGTCGACGTGTAATAACCAGTACTTTTTGCAATATACAGTATGTATTTGATCGTAAAGCAAAGAAAGAAACACATTAATATTTAGATCATACTAAACAACTTTTAGTATGGGGCCAAACTCGAATTCGTGAAAAAAAAATTACTCTCCCATACAACGTGTTCATGATCACGCAATCAAAATGTATGAGAATGTCCAAATTTTTTTCGTGAATTCGGGTTTGGCCCCATAGTAAAAGTTGTTTAGTATGATCTAAAAATTAATGTGTTTCTTTCTTTGCTTTACGATCAAATACATACTGTATACTTTTACTGACTGGGAAAAACGAAGAATCTGTAAATTACATTACATTATACATATTCACACAAGAAAAAAAAACGATATTTACTACACATTGAGTTTTCCACAGTAATTCAACAATAGATTTAAAGATGTGAACGGAATTAACGGGTACGAATTAATAGCCAAACAAGAAAATATTTGTGGTTAAATACTTAAAAAGCTTATGCTAGAAAGTACTACGTCGTGCACAAGCAGAATTAGCAGTAATCTCGCACCTAGCTTTAGTGATGATGTGAAGGTTCCGAAGATAGACATAGCAAAGTTTACCGGAAACTATCAAGATTGGACGTCCTTCTACAATGTGTTTTTTCATCCACGAATAAGCAAAACTTAAGAAGAGTTCAAAAGAGCAACATTCATAATAGCAAGGCCAAAGCAATTCGAGAGATATTAGGTATGGACACCTATGGAGTGCCTAACAAAGATGAAAATACAAGATATTATTAACCCAGTTCCTTGGATACGCTAATTAAAATACGATGAAATATATACCTAACGAATTAGACGAAATATGTAACCAATTCTTCAAAACATATGACTATCTTTCTTGGTTTCATTTTATGCGCAAAGACCGATTATGCATATCCGTGCAAATATTTATGACGAGCTCCATCCGAACCTACAATTTTGTGCACTTATTATTTACGGGCATATTGTTTACACAAAATCACTTAATTTTATTCTAATTTGTGCTAAATAAAAACGTTTAACTCTTTAAGAGTAAGTATCACTCAATAAATAGAATGTTTGTTACCGCAAATATACGAAATTACGAACTTACATGTGCACCTACTCCCACCAAAATACATCGCCATCTTCAACGCTGTCTTGCGACTGACTGATGCGGCCGCCCTAAGGTATTTGCTAATTTTACGTGTCGGCTAGTGTCTGCAGATTCGATCGGTATAGGTTTGAGCTCGAAAATACAATTTTTGCAGGATTATATCAAACCGGTCGGAAAGGGATAACAAGTGCATCAAAAAAAGAAATTACCGCTCGCGAAGCGTGCGGAAAGTTCGTTTTTTCGCACTAGTTAGGAAATAAGTATTTTGTTAAAAACACTATCGCAAAAAATGCACTTATAAGGTTTTTCTTATATGTGCTAATGCTAGGTAGTATTTTTTTTTGTCAATTTCAAATCGTTTCCTAAAACACGTTTATCATTGTTGTGTAACGGTCAAAAACGGTTTACCAAATAAAACATTTTTTCTTAAAATAAACGGAATCCGGCAAACTTCATACGACAATTTTAACTTCAAAGGTCAGAAATCCGCTGACATTTTTTCCCCTTTCCTAGTGGGCACATTGTACAGTCAATTGCAAAAATACATCTGTCGAAAGAATCCTCTTATAAATAAGTTACGACTTTTTCGTTGTTGTATTTCATACCACTCTGTCTTTGTTCAGTTGCTGTTTCGTCTCAGTACCTATATAAAAAAAGCCGATGCACTTGTATTTCTTTTTCACGCAAGATTTTAATCTATACATCAAAAATTGGAAACAAAACATCATCTCATACAAAAATCACAATTGTGTCACGTTTTTTAGACAATTTTGACCCCTTTATTAAATACACAGAATTAAAGTGTACTGGTAGGCTTAGCACATGATTAGTGCGACAGTATGTCGCGAGATACGTAAACTATCCATCCCTCTTTTATTCATATATCGCAGCTTTAAAAATAAACCGTCATAACTCAAAAAACGTGAATTTTGGGAAATCGAGTTTAAAGTTTGAGAAATTAGTCAATTTATTTTATTTGTTACTACAATCATTGTGTTAATGTGTTAAAGTATTATATAAATTGCATTGTTCATAGTGTCTACTTGGATATTACGTTCAAACTAAAACGAAATCAGTGTGATAAATATAATAAATTGAGCTTAGAAAAAACCCTTGCGGAAATATGCCGTTTCATGATAAAATATTTCTTTAAATATGATAAATATAATGGCGTAAATCAAAAAAATCGACAGTTGTTACTGTTAAAACGAAATAATCTGAAATGTATCATTTAGTTCCAATAAATATTTTGTCATAAAACGCGTTAACTTCGAATTTACCTATTTTTTATTACAAACTCTAAAATAACTTTAACTAATCTTTCATACAATAAGGCGATATATCGAAATGTCTCTCATCATGAGTATCGTTCCTATTCATGTATCGGATCATAATTGAAGATAGCCTCTTTAGCACAACTTGAATCGCGTGATTTAAACGTAGCAACTCATGCCATCTCTCTCATTAACGCTATTTTGGCGGGTCTGAGAAAGAGACCAGGTAAAGCTATCGAAAATATTGCGTTTTAGTACATTAACTCAATTTTTGACAATTTTTAGTTATGACGGTTTATTATTAAAGCTGCGAATTATACTAAAAGATGGAAAATCTATCTCGCGGCGACATACTGACGTACCAACCATGTGCTAAGCGTAGGACATATCATTGAGCATTTTTAAATACATCTCATTTTACCTTTGACTGTATACCGGGTGTAAGTCTAATACGGGCGAAGCTCTTAACGGGTGTTAGTTTAGGACATAATAAGTACATTTAGATAACTTCACTTAAAATCAGAGCAACGAAATTATCCATTCAAAATAATTCGGCGCGCAATGTAGAGCAACATACGCGAGTTAAACACTCGTTGACAGCTAATTTCAAAAACAAATTGAGATGACATAACTGATGTCAATAATAAGAAATGTTCGTACCTACATTGCTGCTCCGAAAATATTAATAAAAATCTGTGGGGTCGTAATTAAGTGTAACTGAAAAAAAACTCGTAATCCATGATTACACTGATGAATTCCATGCCTAGTTTAATTGATCGCCCGTATTCGATTTACACGCGGTAGATACTCACTACCGTAAAACGAGGTAAATAGGAATGGTGGGGTAAATAGAAACGTAGAGTAAACTGGTCTGTTAGCCCAGGACTATTTACCCCAATTTCATCATCATCATCAGCCTATGATAGTCCACTTCTGGACGTAGGCCTCTCCTATTAACAATACATATAGACGCATTAGGAGGTAAATGCCCATAATCGCCACGCTGGGCAAGCGGATTGGCGATCGCAGTAATGTGTCTATGATGACGCTGCTGTCCGTCATCAATCTTTTATCAAATAATGGTCAGTGACACTTCAATCCCTTAGTCGGCTCTTACGACACCCGAAGGAGGAGTTGAGGTAGTGACAAATGTATTTCTAGTGCCGTCATCACACGGTCAACCTCCCCTCCCCTTTACCCCTTTTTACGGTACCAATTATGCTACACGGAGGCTGACATAAGTTAAGGACGTAGGGTCCATAATATAATAAAGACGAGCCAAACTTTCCATGAAATTGACACGAAAAGCTATCAATATCAGTTTGCCGATCTGTCACCTCACCTATGTATATACAGTCTGTAACTGAATGAAAGGCAATCTTTTAACTAAGTCGAGTTGAATACAATAGCATGGTTTTGTAATTTAAATATGTAAGAAATACTTAATTTGACGTAACTAAAGACTGAAGAGCTGGCGACTTCCTCGCACAACGCATAAGTATTGCGATACTCGGTACAATGCCACAAGGGCCATAGGACCTGGATATAGGTTAGGTTAAGTAGATTAGTTAGATTTAATCTATATATATGTATAAACTGTACAGTTTAGACATACTTAATACTAAAATATAATTAAACGGTAGGTTAAGTACATATTTTAGTGTTAAATAGGTCTCTATAATCTGCTATGCTATTCTCCTATTCACACCTTCGACGCTGCGTTCATCAACGAGACAGCCTTCACTTCAACGTCGAGCGCAGCGCTGCGAAAAACGATATTCACTAACGTAGAACAGCTCGTCATCGAACCGTAGGCGGTAACTCTCGACGCAGTGTAGTTCCAGCTCACGCCGCATTCGTTGCCGAGCGCTAGTGTCGTTTAAAGTACATTAATGAATACCATTTTTAGTCTCGACGATGCCGCAGCGCTGACAGCAAGACGGTTCCTTTTAGCCTCCCTCCAGCTTAGGCCAACCGTACGGAGCTCGTTTGAGACGGATCGCTGGCAGGAGTGCACAGGCCATCCAGGACGTCGGCTATATAATATAATAAACAAATAAATAAATAATAGATTGGGCCGTTTGGGGACCAAATGTGCTCGAGTGGAGACCACGGTTTGGCAAACGCAATGTAAGACGTCCACCCACAAGATGGACAGACGACCTTATGAGGATCGCCGGGAGATGCTGGATGGGGTTGGTTTCCAAACGGGGTATGTGAAGGTCCAAAGGGAAGGCCGAAGTTTAGCTGTGGACGTCTTATTGCTGAAATGATGACGATGATGATGAAATACAATAACTCTTTATTGCACCTCAAATACAAATACACAACAATAGTACATTGTGCATCAAGGGAGGTAAAGTACGGAATTACTAACGAGAGTGTTAGAAGAGTATTAGTTTTATGACTCGAGTTAGTATTCCGCTTACCTACCGTGATGCATGTTTTTCATCACACTTGCCGACAAAAAAATAAGTTTTAAGACGTAATATTATTAAATGACGTACTAACATTTCTATTACTCGCTAGGGAATTTCACTTTTCTATTACTCCCGCTACGCACGCAAGCAATGGCGCGCTTTGACAGCAAGTGTGATGAAAAATAATAAAAATATCTGTATATATCTATGCATTATATAATGTCACTTGGTACCCACATCACAAGCCTTAATTGAGCAAACCGTGGCTAAGTCAATTTGTGTAAGATGTCCCAAGGTATTTATTTATTATTATTATTTATTTACTATTTGTAACAAACTCGATTTGGTCATCACCGCTTTAATAGGATTGCCTGTCGTTTAGCTACATACTGTATGTCTCTACATAACACGTAGAGCGGGGTCAAGGCTCTATCGGTTATCTATCACCGCTTTGATCGGAAATTTATCACATTTATTAGATTATCTGACAATATTGTTCATGGCGTAAATTGTTGGAACAATAATGAACGCAAATAAATATAGAGGGTGACATCGGAGTTGTGATCCAAACTGTGAGAAACGTGTTAAGATGGTCTTCCTAAACGATGTTCTCTATGGGACATGTATGAACAAACATACTTTTTTTAAGATTAGTAAGGTTCGAGTTCATTAATATGTATATATTTCTCCATAATAATCCTTTCGAAATGTGTTTACATAATTATGAAACGAGACTGAAAGTTATGAACACTTCCGCACAGTTCGGTATGAAATCAGTTTTTTTTTTTCGCGATATTCATATTTGTTCCATGGGAACCCTTGTTGAGAATGACCATCTTAACACGTTTCTCACAGTTTGGATCACGACTCCGATGTCATCCTCTATATTTATTTGCGTTCATTATTGTTCCAACAATTTACGCCATGAACAATATTGTCAGATAATCTAATAAATGTGATAAATTTCCGATCAAAGCGGTGATAGATAACCGATAGAGCCTTGACCCCGCTCTACGTGTTATGTAGAGACATACAGTATGTAGCTAAACGACAGGCAATCCTATTAAAGCGGTGATGACCAAATCGAGTTTGTTACAAATAGTAAATAAATAATAATAATAAATAAATACCTTGGGACATCTTACACAAATTGACTTAGCCACGGTTTGCTCAATTAAGGCTTGTGATGTGGGTACCAAGTGACATTATATAATGCATAGATATATACATATGATGTCACCCAGTATAAGTATAATTAAACGGTTAACATGTGTATTTAGTCACTACGCGCGACATGTTTCGGAGAGACTAGGTCCCCATTATCAAGCACTGAGCCCGCGTTCACGCCAGGAGGCTTTGACAAATAGTCAAAGTCAAATGATTCTTTTTAGGGTTCCGTAGCCAAAATGGCAAAAACGGAACCCTTATAGATTCGTCATGTCCGTCTGTCCGTCTGTCCGTCTGTCCGTCTGTCACAGCCGATTTACTCGGAAACTATAAATGCTACAGTAACGAAATTTGGTAAGGATATGTGTTGTATGAACCGCTATAGGATTATGATACTAAATTGTAAAAAAAAACCATTGGGGTGGGGGCCCTCCATACATGTAACTGAGAGATAGAAATTTATTTTTTGTTGTATATAAGCGTGTGGGGTATTAATAGAAAGGTCTTTGAAAATGATATGAAGGTTTATAAATCTAATTTTAATTTAAGCAAATCGTTTTCGAGATATCAGCTCTCAAAGTTGAAAAATGTGTCCCCCCTCTCTATTTTTGAAACTACGCGATATAAAATTCTAAAAAAAATATATGTTAAGCACATTAATAAACTCTATCAATTATTTTTGGTTTGATTAAATTATCTCCTATAGTTTTTGAGGTAGGTTGATTTAACTGTATTTTTTCAATAATAAATTGATAATGGTACGGAACCCTTTGCGCGCGAGTCCGACTCGCACTTGGCCGGTTTTTTCAAATTGGAATAGCAACAAACTCTTTTGAATGGTCTAAGTATTAAAACTACTTCCGGTTCTAGCCTTACACCACTAACCCCGAGAAGAACCGGTAAGAAACTTGGCGGGACTTGTTTTTTCAAATAATCATGGTATTTACAGTGACGTTCAGAATTGCATAGAAGATTTATGAATGAATTCATTTATTAACTGTCCATGCAATTTTGAATCCGACTGTACATTTTACTACTGCATGCATTAAAAAAAGAACTTAATAAATAAAATTGATTTTAATTCAATTGAATTATAATAATAATAACAAGAGATGTATAGTCTCTAAAAGTCCAAACATTTATAGGTATCTAATAATTTGTAGAGAAGTAAAGGTCTCTAAATAATTAATATACACTTACATACTTTGTGGAATAACTGAAATAGTTTTATTAAATATTTTTTTGAGTTGTAATTTTTCTTTGGTATCCTGTAAATAAATTGTAATTGTAAATAATTTACTTAATACAATTATGGGTCTTTGGTGTTATTTTTATTAGTATTATTTCATTTAATATTTATTTTAAGCAAATAAATGCACTTTGTCGGCTTAGTTGGTAGTGAATGTAGTAACCAGTGATCCTCCCTTTGAGTCTGGAGGTTCAGGGTTGGATTCCCGATGAAGGCATTTATTTGTGTCTATCAAAAATAAGGTATATAGCTAGTAATTAATTATGCACACTAAATATGAATATTATTCACCTGTAATCAGAATTAGTTAAGGTTAACAAGGTTTGTATTAAGGTCCATTCAGACCAAACGAGCATTCGCTATTCTATCCCCGAAGAGTAACGATCGAATTTCGGAGAGTAGGGGGTTAGAATAGCGAATGCTCGTTTGGTCTGAATGCACCCTAATTGGCCACTCGAATGCTACGAATTACCTTTTCAGTACAGGGCCCTATTTCACCATGGTGACAAGTGCGACAAATCGCGACGCACTCGCGGCGAATTGGTTACGGGCTCGCGACAAACTCGCTGCGCTCGCTTCGCTTTCAACTCGCTTGCAAATCGCAAGTGTGTTAAGGGCCTTCGATTTTCCATTTCGCAATTCAAAATCAAATTTATTTATATCACAATCATGTGTATTGTGTCAGCCGAAAGACGTCCACTGCTGAACATAGGCCTCCCCCAAAGATTGCCTCAATAGCCGGTCCTGCGCCACCCGCATTCAGCGGACTCCTGCGACCTTTACCAGGTCATCAGTCCACCTTGTGGGGGGCTACCCACGCTACGCCTTCCGGTACATTTAAGGTAAGTCGGAAATACAATAAATTATAGGATATACCATAGACATTTAGTTTAGTATCAAAAAAGTTATTGACAAAAAAACCTCATGAATTCTTTAGCATTTCAACATTAAATTAATCAAATTATGTTTTTTTTAAATTAACAAATGAATAAAATAAAGTTAGCATTGTTCGTTTTAGGGTTCCGTGTCGTAGCTTAAATAAGGAAAGGATTACGAGATTTCCTTTTTTGTATAATTGTCATTGTATCTATACCTACTGTTCTTATGTAGAAAAAACCGGCCAAGAACATGTCGGGCCATGCACAGTGTAGGGTTCCGTAGTTATTTAAAAACGGCTGGGCCGATTACATTCGAAATAGTTTTAAAGTATTCTATAAGCCTTTCATGATTTTTTTGATCTACAGATCAAAAGTTAGATGGGGTCACAATTTTTTTCTTCTGGAGTGATTATGACTTTAGAAAAAAAACTTTCTTTTACGACCCTTATTCCTTTTAAGAGACTTATTCAATGATACTCCATACTATAGGATTACATCAAATAAAAAAAATCATCCCCACTTCACCAGTTGGGGAGGTACCCGAAAAAAAAAATAGTTTTTATTGTACCTGATATTATGATATGTATCTGAACCAAATTGCAGATTTCTAGTATTAACGGCCACTAAGCTATGCTGCGGACAGACGGACAGACGGACATAGCGAAACTATAAGGGTTCCGTCTTTTCCATTTTGGCAACGGAACGCTAAAAAAGGTGTACAAATACGGCTGACTTTCTGAGCACTGATATCTTTGACATATACTCGTATAACGTGAAACACGTTTGTAGGTTTATTTTTACGTTAATACTAATAATCATCAATCATTTTAACTACAAGTGTATGTGAGTCGGCCCCATGTCTGGGATGCTACATGTGTAGATACCCTGGCGCCGTCCCATATTTCAAGCACCAGAGTTAGTGCTGATGTGGCGGCATCTTTAGCAAAAGACCTCAAGCGTCGCAAATCACTAAGGCCTCGGTCGTTTTGACCAGCCGCCGCCCGCCGCGTGCGGCCGACGACAGACGCCGGCCGCCGCGGCCAGCGTGTGAACTGGGTATTATGGTCGTTTTGAGATCGTAGCCGCGGCGGCCAATCGCGGCAGTTTCCGAGGGTTTTGTTTGTGAACGGACGTGTGTGATGGAAAAAACTATAGCATATCTACTGCTTAAGGAAGAAGAGGAGGAGGACTATCTAATAGTATTAAGAAAGCAGAAGAAAAAGAAGAACAACATATTTAAATGTAGAAAAACGGAGGGTGCCTACAATATTTTGATCACTAGGCATTTAAATGATAATGAACTAAAATGTATCCTGCGAATCGTACAATATACAGTGCACTTTAACTAATTCAATCAAAAACTCGTCACTTTCCTTTGTAAATTTATCCATATTGTCCGAGCGTCCACACGCCGCAATGCTCCAAAATGACTAGAGACGCGGCGGCCAGCGGGCTGCAGTAGCGGGCGGCGAGGGGACGCCGCACGCGGCGGGCGAAAACGACCACTCCCGAACATTCCCGAAGGAGACTCACTCATTAGGAAAGATTAGTTCCGCCAGCAAAGTATTCGCATACACATTTGTGAAGACAAACGTGTTGGGGCTTTCCCTGATTTTAATAGGATTGACTTTGACGATATAGATAGAGATTTTTTAAATTAACGGTAGTTTTTCTGGTTGTGTAAAATATAGATCTGAGATGAGTACCGACGAGTCACGCTTAACCACTTTTTTCGTCACTGACATTGCACCCACGGCCGTGACGTCAAGCCGTTACGGATTAGATCGTTAAAAAACTGTTGGTTTTTGGACATCCATTAAGCTGAGACACATTGAGTGACAGGCTGTTAAGCAGGGGTATAGTGGGCAATATTGCGTTAGAACTATATGTAAACCCTGCGACCATACAATTACAACATTAGACGTCTAACGCAAGTTCAAAAATGCCCTCAAAAACAGTATGTCGGCGCATCATCTTCAACAAAATGCAAAATAGAATATAATCAATCAAAACTTTGATGGACGAATCACAACTGTTTTTAAATAGCAATTTAAGTGCTGATAGTATAATATAATTAATATAGAAATTTACTTGCGTGCAAAAAGGATGACACTTGTCGACGAAATTGCAGGAACGGTTTTGAGAGGCCATTTAGTATAGCGTGCGGCGTGGTACGGCTTCCATGTTTTATTTGTTCGTAGATTAAACTATTACATCACCAGTGCAATACAGGGAGGAAATGCCGCCAGCATCTTCGGTATAATGCCACATGGGCCAAGCTTAGATATAGGTTAGGTTAGTTAGATTTAAATTTTAAGGCATGTATTTACATTGTACAGTTTTTTAAACAAAGACCGATAAAAAACAAGTATTTCGGTATTAAATAATTTTCTAGTTTTTCCTAAGCAGAATAACACAACAGGTTATATACTGATGGACCCTTTATGTAAACCCTATTTTTATTACAACCTGTGGCAAACAAGCATACTGGCCTCATAGTTAATAGGTTTATGTAGCCTGTGGTTGCCAGAAGCTTCAAAGGTTTTCATATGTGTATAAAAATTGTCGATTGTTTGATAAAACTTTAAAAAATCGGCCAAGTACCAGTCGGACTCGCGTACGAAATGTTCCGTATCCAGAGAAGGTGGGCTCTGGAATCGGTTTCTATTCGAGTCAAGGAGTGAAACCAAAGGGAAGCCAAAACCGGAAAAATAATTTCTTGGTCTTTGTGTATGGACTGCGTATCCTAATACCTACCCAAATTTGTATCGACTGCTCGCCACTGTCCGTACCATTATCATAATTATGCTCGTAAGACTCACCATACCATTTTTTTTAAATCATATTTTAACCTTGCCGTGTAAGGAATAGAGCTGAATTTCGCTTGTTTGTAAAATCAATAAAACAAAGGATATGCGACTTTGTTGAGTTTATGAAAGGTTTCAATTTGAAGTGGAGTGTACATTGTAATGTACATTGGGCTATACGAGGTTACCATACAAAAATCACGCTTGTTCCATAGGAGCCCTCTTTAGAAGAATAAAATAGATACCAACCTAAGGTATCTATTTTATTCTACTAAATTATTAATAAAATAGATACCTACCTAAGGTATCTATTTTATTCTACCCTTTACTATATTTTAATATTTAACCAAACGGATTACTCGCGTAATTTATTGCTCAACATATTTTGATCCATTAAGAGGATCTTCATCATGGAGTACCCGTGACCAAAAGCCCGACGTGTATTGCGGGCGCTCTGCTAGAAAGGGTGCTTGCCGCGGTGTCCGCTACACTGGAGTGGCCGAGTGGTTTAGGCATCAGCAGCGAAAGCCTGAGGACGTGGGATCAAATCCCACCTCCGGCGTTGGTACTTGTATACTACAGTATATTTTTTTTGGTTTTTAAGAAATCATCAGAACAAAACATCAGAGCAGATCAGTATGGTTTTAGAAAAGGAAAAGGAACAAGGGAAGCAATTTTGGCACTTCGTCTTATCAGCAGCAGAAGAATAGATTTAGGGTTAGATACCCATATTGCATTTATAGACCTGGAAAAAGCTTTCGATAAAGTCAACTGGAAAGCTATGTTAAGCACTCTAAAACAAATTGGCTTAGATTACAAAGACCGAAGAATCATATACAACCTTTATAAGAACCAACAAACGAAAATAGAGATAGGAAATACAACAACAGCAGCCACAATAAAGCAAGGAGTCAGACAAGGATGCCCTCTATCACCAACCATTTTTAACATATTTATTGAAAACGCAATAGCTCAAATAATAGAATCAGACTATGGTGGAATCAAATTTAACGGAGAACGAGTATTTTTCATACGCTATGCAGATGACATCGCAGCATTTGCAGAAACTAAAGAAGAATTGGAAAAACTGATTCAATACATGGACACTAGTTTCCAAGAAATAGGATTAAAAATAAACATCAATAAAACCAGGATCTTGACAATAACCAGGAACTCACCCAGCATGCACACAATCAAACTAAATAACACTCCCATTCAAGAAGTAAAATCATTTAAATATCTAGGCAGCATTATTAACAATGAATCGAGATGCACTCAAGACGTAAAAACACGCATATCAATGGCTAAAAAAGCATTTAATAACAGAAAAAATTTGCTCAAATCTAAAATAGCAACACACTTACAAAAACAACTGATCAAGACCTATATCTGGAGCATTGCCTTATATGGCTGTGAAACCTGGACTCTCACTCAATTAGACCGCGAAAAATTGGAAGCATTTGAAATGTGGTGCTGGAGGCGTATGAAAAATATTAGCTGGACAGAAAAAAAAACAAACGAGGAAGTGCTTAATTTAGTCCAAGAAAAAAGAGCTATCTTAGCAACAATAGAAAACCGAAGAGGGAGAATGTTTGGCCACCTTGTACGACATGACAATTTCATCAAAAATCTAATAGAAGGGCAGATAGAAGCAAGGAGGGGAAGGGGAAGGCCGCGAAGGGCGTATGTAGACCAACTGAAGGAAAAGGCACAGGTCAGGTCGTACAAGGAGGTAAAGGAATTGACGGACGACAGAGAGAGATGGCGATTACTCCACCGACAAGGGCACAGCCCTTAAATAGGATGATGATGATTAAGAAATCATTTTTTTTTATACATAGTTAAATAGTATTCCTACTTAAAAAATACAACTCAATAAATAATTAATAAAACAATTTGAGTTGTTTCACAAAAATATAAATATACGACTTTTAAAGGTGCGGTTAAACTAAAAGAGCATTCGCTGTTCTAACCTCCCAGTCTACGAAATTCGATCGGTACACAAAACGTGATTGGTTGATTTCTTAGAACGGGCGCTAGAACAGCGAATGCTCTTTATGTTTAAACGCACCTTAACTGTCCGACTCTGTTGTGCTGTCGCTAATCCTAGAGCCCCTAGAGGTTACTTCCCATTTACGTAAACTCGAAGAAGATAAGTATATTGAGTACCTAATATTGCACATGTAAATGAAAAAAACCCGGAACTGAAAATGTTCAAAAATCCCTAGCAGAACAAAAACATTTTTAAGATTGGCACGGAAACCTCAGCGCGCTGGTACGTTTCGCACTTTTCTTACCCCAAGCCAGTAAGGTAATATTTTGTGTATATCTTCGACGCTGCGTCTGTATCGATGTTATACATTGGATAAACCAGTAAGTGACCTAATTAAAAATGTATGGTTTTCCTTTATGAATCATAAATGGAATGACATGAGATTGGATTCCAAGTGACTTTAATTTGGTACTTAACTTACCGGTACTTATCATGATTCGTATTTCCAAAGAGTCACGTTTCACTATCTCTTTTTTACAACACATGCTATCTCATCACAGGCCTCTCCTGTAACCTATGATGGCTGCATTAGGAAGTACAGTCAAATGCAAAAAAAAGAATCCGCTCATAAATAAATATGTTACGATGTTCTTATTACACAGAATTAGAGTGCACTGGGACATATGTTTGAATGTTTTTGTATACACCTATTTTTGTGTATTTTGTCTTTCATTGTACTTAATGTCCATAACCGCCACGTTAGGCAAGCGGATTGGCAATCGCAGTAGTGTGCCCACTATGATGACGCTGCTGCATATCATCAATCATCGATAAAATAATAGTCAGTGACACATAACCTCCTACCTACATGTGTCGTGTCCAAAGGACATAAGCCCCCAATTTGAAAAACTCTGTCTAGTGTCTATTAGACACATTTCACAATTTGTTTTGGCAATATATCGATTGAAACTTTCGCGATTATCACTCATATTTTAAAGACAAACGGGTCTTAATCCGGTCAAAATTATTTTCAATGTCTTGTGTCATACCTACCACTCTGTCACGCTTTTAGTTGCTGTTTCGACTCAGTATATAAAAAAAATCCGGTGCACTTGTATTTCATTTACACGCTAGATTTTAATCCAGACATCAAAAATTGGAAACAAAATAATCATCTCATATAAAAATCACAACTGTGTCACGTTTTTTAGGGACACAAAACAAGACAACGAAAACAGTTTTGACCCAATCGCGTAAACGTACGTTTAAATTATATCCTGACGTTTCGGACATGACGTTACACCCGTGGTCGCAGTCAGACTCAGCAAGGTTGTTTTGGCAAATTATGACATAATGTAGGCACAATGTTCATTCCCTTAGTCGACCCTAACGACATCCACGGAAAGAGTTGGAGTGGTGACAAATGTAATTTAATGCCGTCACCACGTGGCCAACACTGAAATAGTATATTGTGCGTCTAGGGACCACGTACGGTATTATTGACGAGACGATTCACTCATTCAGACCAAACAAGCATTTGCTATTCTAACCTCCTACTCTACGAAATTCGATCGTTACACAAAACGTGATTCGTTGATTTAGAAGACTCTTTTAATGACTCGAGTTAGTATTCCGCTTACCGACCGTGATCCATACATTGTTTGTCATCACACTTGCGAGCGAAAAAATAATAATTTTAAGACAAAATATTATTAAAATATTAAATGACGTACTAACGTTTCTATTACTCCCTAGGGAATTTCACTTTTCTATTACTCCCGCGACGCAGACAAGCAATAGCGCGCTTAGAAAGCAAGTGTGATGAAAATAGTAGATTGTGTCACAAGGGATCAAAATGGTATATTTCCGGCGTGAAAATGGTATAATCCTGAATGGAGCGACAGATTCCACAATTGAATCCCGACCGTAAGGAGGGATTCTAAAGTGGAATCCTGAGCGCAATGTAGAATTCAAGCGTTAACGCCCAAGACGAAATAATTTTGATACCGTGTGATACATACTGCTTTTCACACCACCCATGAAAAAAATAAAAGATATATCACATATTTAATATTTATGCAAATAATCGATTCTGAAGATTTTTTTATCAATTATGAACGTACTGTCTATTTTCACATTTCATTGTAATTTTTTGGGCTGACAATAGAAAGTCCTTGAACGGAAAAGTGACACTTTGTGATCCCTCCTAGCAGGGAAGAAAACACCCGTATTTGAATAGGTGGTGTGAAAAATACAATTTATTAATTTGACTGCGAATCTACTACCTTGAACTTGTTTAAGGACATGGCCAGACAAAGGATCAGCCATACATCCTGTTGCATGCCATACTCATTACGGTTGGTGGCAAAATTTCATACAAGCATCCATGGAGTCGATATTAGATACTTATTTCAAAGATTTAAATGAATATTATAGATATTAGATGTCGAATAGGTACCAAAGAAAAAATACCGAGTTTACCAACGCCAAAATATAAAGCAAAAATTACTGCATTCTATTTATTAGTTAAACATTTTTTTAAAGCATAGTAAAATATAATTCATTTATTTCTTGAAATCACGTGGTACAAAATTGTAAAGTATATTTCTATTAAAATAACAGTAAACCTTATTAAAAAAAGCGAGTAGGTACCTATAGCAAGACAACTAATAAATTCAATTGTTAAATTCATTCAATAAAAAAGTACAGGTAATTTAAAATTTTAGCATTAGAATGAGATAAGGAAAAATGTATCGATATATTTTCTATAGGTAATTGCTATAATTATTTACACATACATTTTATAGTAAACTAATACTTAATTTAAAAAAAAACAATAAATATGTCGTCACACATATTTTCTGCGAGTTATTTTTCAAGTGTCTTAATTTAAATATTGGAATTAGAAATAAAATGTACGAGTGGCTACTTACACTCAAATTATCATAAAACACATATCAATAAAGCTTTTGTTTTAACACATAAATGAAATACTAGTAAGGCTACTCCACTGCTGCTTATGTGAAAAATATTACCTTTTGTCCGGATACTACGTTATGTATTAGTCATCCACTCGCTTATAGTTAAGCCTTCTCACTACAACCAATTCAGTTGTGAAGAGAAACGGCCTAATTTATAGCGTTCTGATAAAAACTGCGGGTTTTTATACTTTTTATGGCAGTTCTTCGATAATTGGGTTTAGTCAAATCAGCGAGTTGCTGGTCACTGCACGTGAAGTAAAATGTTTTTTAAAGTGTTCTTGTTTGTGGTGAGTTTTTATGCCTATTTATTTTAGTGTTCGGTGTGAATAGCAAATAAATTAATATTAAGGTCAGTGTGGGTAAGTCCGACATTTTATTTTGAAGGAAAGTCCGTCACATGCGTTTTATAATTGTTCAATTGGGGTAGGTAATCGGTTCGGTCATTCTCAAAATATAAGCTCATGAGCATGACGAATTACCGTGTCACTTTAAGTGACACTGAAAAAAGTGACATAATAAAAAGAATATTAGAAATGAAATTCCATTGGAAGAGAATCGGCTACGGTAATTAGATCTACCGTTTTTTTTGTTTATGGCACCGCGCTCTGGGCGCCTTCAGCCAAGATCTACAGTTGCTGATTTCTAAGAGTGAACTTTTGACAGTTTAGAAATAAGCCTTATACAGCGTGGAACAGAACGACGATCTTTCCCGCTACCGACCGAGTCTCCAACCATTACGATGAACTTTCAGTATGGGACCAACATCGAAATCAAATAGTATCGAAAATTGACTCTTCCATACTATTGAACTCTAATTAATCACTCACTTTGTATGAGGGGTTGATTTTTTTTTATATTTCGATGTTGGTCCCATACTGAAAGTTCATCGTAATGGTTGGTAGACTCGGTCGGTAGCGGGATGGAACATCGTCCCTTTCCACCCTGTATATACGATGTCGTGACTATCGGAAAAGTGGTGAGACTTACCCTCATATTGATAAGGATTAATCTACATCTGTCAAAAGTACATTCTTAGAAATCGACGACTATAGATGATAAGTCTATTTGAGAATGTCTAGGTTGGAAGACGAACTTTCCTGATAGACGGTCTTAACCACTGACCTTACACATTTCTTACAAAAATCGACCTAATCCCACGGTAAGCTCAATTAAGGCTTGTGATGTGAATACTAAGCGACGAGAGATGCCCTAGCTCGGATTCGAACCTTAGATCTCTAGCCCCTAACGCCTGAGCTACGGAGGCAGTCAAATTAATATTCCCAAAAACTATCGAATACTTATACAGTGTGTTAACATGATGCAGGCTTTGATTTGAACCGAGGATTGAGATACAGATTCTTAGCCAAACCATGTGCATTATTTGTTTAAAAATCCTTATTTTAAAAGTATCTTAGTTATCTTTCTAAGAAAACTTAATTGAGAAGCAATGTACTTCAAAATAAATCGTTAATTGGCACTTGACAATGACAGATCGCAGCTACTCGCAACGTTTGACAACTAAGCAGTACACGCGTTACATTGATCGTTCGAACGAAATAAAAATAATTGTCAACTCTTAATACTTGAAAACGATTGCCAGTAATGCGTATTATTACCCATTTACGTAAAAGCCTGGGTCATGGTAACACACATAGTTAAGCTTCCATTTATGAAAAAAGGTGTTTTTTTATAATGCGTAGTTTTAAATTTGATTAATAAAATAAAAGTACGCTCGACTCTTCGATCTCTTAGCATAGTAAAAATAAAATAAGGTACCTAAACATTTTTCATTAGTTCATGTATAACTATTGAACAGTATATAAATTATGAAAGCAAAATAATGTAAATGAAGGGTCCACGGAAAGAACATGTCTAGTCAATTCAAATTACAGAAGGAAAAACCACCTTACTTTTAACAGAATAAGGTGTGAATTTGCCCTGATTTTTTTAAGCACTGGACATGTTTTTTCCGTGTACCCTTCAACTATTTACCAACTGATTTACAATTAAAGTTATTGTGGAACAATTTAAATTATTTTATAAAATATTTTGATTTGCGTTCCAAGTATTCACACTACTATTTTCTATAAATTATATTAATTTGCGACCACGAACGTAACGTTATGCCCGAAACGTCAAGATAATATTAAACGAAGGTTTATGCGATTAAGGCCCAGGTTGACGTTACAATATGAGTGATAATCGTGGGGTAAAATAAAATATTATTTTCCCCTCACAAGCTCGTAAAGCGCTATTTTATCTTTTAATACGAGCAAAACTAAAAAAACGCATCTTATTCACTTGTGAGTCATAAATATTAGATGTCATACGCTCGTGGCTCAATTTTGGAATTTTTTGCCAGCTCAGGTTTCAATATTGGCACGACAGTTAAACAACAACTTTGCCCCCTTGTATAATAAATAACTATTGGCTTATGACATCTAATATTTATGATTTGTATTCGTTACATGTTTTCTGTGACTACTCACAATAGTGTTTTATACGCGGAGCGTTATCGTTATAACTAAGAAAAAATCGATTAAGTATTGTCCAGAATTTTAAATATACATTGAATACCGGTTTTACTGACAGATTATATTTTATCCGGGAGTGATGACTGATGAGACAGGCCCTAAGTCTTTTTAAGGATTTGATTATTATAATTAACGCTAATTATAAATTACGTAGGTAATACCGCATCGTAGTACCGGGTATGACGCATCAACTAAATGTAAAACAAACAAAGAAGTACTTATTCACTTCGAAATTCTTTGTTTTAATGAATTGAGTCGCTGGAGACAAGCAGCGCAAAACCGGTCATATTGGGGATCATTGGGGGAGGCCTATGTCCAGCAGTGGACATCTTTTGGCTGAAATGTTGATGAATGAATTGAGAGCATTGAAAATTGTAGTACAGTTACCATCATCATCATCTCAGCCATAAGACGTCCACTGCTTAACATAGGCCTGCCCTCTGGACCTCCACATGTACCGGTTAGATGCGACCTGCATCCAGCGTGTCCCGGCGACCTTCATAAGGTCGTCTCTCCATTTTGTCCGCCCTACGCGACAATATTTCCATTCTCACAATTTAGATGGTTCATCATCATCATCACCAGCCAATGATAGTCCACTGCTGGACGTAGGCCTCTCCTATTAACTATGCGTATAGTCGCATCAGGAGGTAATAATCGCCACGCTGGGCAAGCGGATTGGCGATCGCAGTAATGTGTCCACTATGATAACGCTGGTGCCCATCATCAATCTTTTATGAAATAATGGTTAGTGACACTTCAATCCCTTAGTCGACTCTTACGACACCCGCAGGAGTTGGGGTGGTGACAATAGTATTCTTATTGCCGTCACCACACGGCTCATTTGGTTGGCAGTCCCCAACTGTGCGCTTCTCCCGTAACTTCCTGCCTCGCACAGCTAAACTTTGGAACGAATTGTCGCAAGCGGTGTTTCCGGACCGATACAACCTTCAAGAAAAGAGCGTACTCCCACCTTAAAGGCCGGCAACGCATTTGCGACGCCTCTGGTGTCGCGGGTGTCCATGGGCGACGTTGATTGCTTTCCATTAGGCGATTCGTCTGTTCGGTTGCCACCTAAGCCTAAGAATAGCCTAAGAAAACCGGTCAAGAGCATGTCGGGCTCAGTGTAGGGTTCCGTAATTATTCAAAAACGGCTGGGCCGATTATGTTCGAAATAAATTTATTTTAATGAACTCTTTGAATTTTTTCATATTTTTGGACCTACGGATCAAAAGGTAGAGGGGGGGTGGGGCACAATTTTTTTTCTTATGCAGCGAAAATATTGACTTTAGAAAAAAAACTTTTTTTTAAGACCCTTATTATTTACCATACCACACTATAGGATTAAAGCAAATAAAACAAATCATCCCCACTTCACCAATTGGGAAAGTAGATATTCGAAAGAAAAATATTTTTCTAGTTTTTATTGTACCACTTTTTTGGCATAATTAATATGTATACCTGTACCAAATTGTAGATTTCTAATATTAACGGCCACTGAGCTATGCTGTGGACAGACGGACGGACGGACATGGCGAAACTATAAGATTTTTTGGATTTTAGCTACGGAACCCTAAAAAAGAGAGCAGATACAGATATTATGGCGACTGTACCTTATACAACCTTATAGGAATTCTTGTTTGAATTCTATCGAGTTTTGTCATAATTTGACCGATAGTAAACCTAATTGAAAAGACATAAGATCCACTTTATGATCGATTGTTACTTTTAGTAATATTACTACGAAATCGTCTACCTCCGTAGTCTAGTTGTTAATGAGCCTGCCTACGAAGCTGGAGGGTCCGGATTCGAATCCCGGCGAGGGTGCTATTTGTGTATTTATTTATCACAAATATTTGTTTCTTCGTCAGGGCCGTTTATGCATTTTTATATCGTTATGTATCTATCTATTATATTATATCGTCGCCTGGTACCCACACCACAAGCCTTCAATGAGCTTAACGTGGGTAGATTTGTGTAAGATGTCCCAAGATATTTATTAAACAAAAAAATGCAATTCCAAGCACTGGATAATTCAGCATGAATTTAAGTTTTTTCGTCCCTCGATAGGCAGGTAGGTTACTTTTTCTTCCTTTTCTACAATCCAGTCTAGTTTAAAGGTCACATAAAACACTCTTTTGTGTTCAAGAGCTCGGTTTAAGGTCAAACTATACGTAGATAAATTGATAATATTGACTTTGAACTACTTGCCTTATCTGAAATATTACCTACCTAACACTGCGTAACCCTAAAATGGCGCAGAATGGAGGGAATAAAGTGGACAGATAGAGTAACAAATGAAGAAGTGCTGAGGCGAGTTCAAGAAGAGAGGACATTATTGGCAACAATAGACAATAGACGAGGCAAGATGGTTGGCCATCTCATTCGACATGATGACTTTTTGAAGAACATTATAGAAGGAAAAGTGGATGGAAAGAGAGGAAGGGGAAGACCAAGAATAAGATACACTGACCAAATAAAGGAGAAGGCGGGCGTCATGTCGTATGAGGAGGTGAAGAGGACTGCTGAGGACAGAGGAGTGTGGAGACAGCTGCATATGGCTACACCGACAAGAGCTCAGAGCTCTTAAATTAAAAGAAGAAGAACACTGCGTAAAATGCAGTGGGCGGGGCACATTGCACATAGAACCGATAACCGTTGGGACGGAAAAGTTGTCTAGTAGCGGCTACGTATCGGAAAGCGCAGCGTGGTTAGGCCCCCCAAAGTCAAATCAAAGTCAAAGTCAAACTATTCTTTATTCAAGTAAGCATTTTCGAATCGTCTGACATTATCAAGAGAGAGAAAAAGAATCTACTACTGGTTCAAACCCTACACCGTTCCTGAGAAGAACCAGTAAGAAACTCAGGTGGACTTATTTTTTCAAAACAGTATAATAATACATCTTAACATGCATTAAAAAATTTATTACATAAAAAATGAATAAAAAATGATTTTTATACACATTTTTATAAAAAAAGAGAAATAAATAAAGGATCATAATATTAAACACAATGTGGACTGATGACCTAGGATCGCGGAAGTACGCTGGATGCAGGTGGCGCAGGACCGGTTATTGTGGCAATCTTTGAGAGAGGCCTATATTCAGTAGTGGACGTCTTTTGGCTGATATGATGATGATGAACTATTGAGTGTGACCAAAAAGAATTGCTTTTCCGTTGCCGATGAAGTTTTGGAACTCAAAAATTGTACCCGTAGGCTAGATTCACACGGAGTATTTTTTCCCGTATACTGTAAACGAGATTTTCTCGAACGTCTTGACGGTCATTTGCAGTAAAAGTGTACCTTTTAATTTTTATATGCAATCATGGACTGTAATACACTATTTTACTCGGCATCGTGCGTACTTTTCAGTTATGAAACAAAAAAAAATCTCTAATGTTACGAAAACAAGTATGTAAATTGAGATTACTCAGTTTAGTTACACATAATTATTGTGATATCTGGGCCAATCAACTTTTTGATCGACACTATTTTGTCCCGTAACGCAGCTGACAATTTCATTAAGTTTGCTAGAAAAAAATGCTTATAAATTAATTGTACATGCGTTAGGCCTTTTTTTTTTTTTTTTTTTTTGTTAACCCAGGGGAATCCGTTATGGATACCACCCGGCCCGGGAGCAGCCGGGTGGTTATGTCCGACTCACACGGACTAAACCCCTGGGGTGTTCCGCCGCTCGCTCTGTACGCGGGGTTTCGGGAACGCTGCTGCACACCTCCGAGAACCCCGCGAACATGCGTTAGGCCTCACACAAGTTCACGTCGTTATTTAGTTTCCAATGGTTTTTCATTGTAAATATGTGTACCTGTAGTATTAATTGACGTACATTTGTAAGTTCATGAAAAGTAACGCAGGAGACAGAAAATCATCTATTATCCTTAAGGTGCATTCAGTCCAAACGAACATTGGCTATTCTAACCCCCCACTTTACGAAATTCGATCGTTACACAAAACGTGATTGGTTGAGTTTGTAGAGCGGGGGATAGAACAGCGAATGTTTTTTTTTCTAAATGCACCTTTAACCATTAAAGCGATGAAATTGTGCTAGATAATGGGTATTTTTTCCAATGGTTTAATGTTTACATTGTTTGCAACTTCTATTTATGGCGACTTTAGTAGTGGTAATAGTTGGCGCTACACCTACCTAATTTAATCAAAAAACAAACCTACAGGAGCGATTTAGAGTCCCTAAACTGAATTGGTAACAGGAATACCTACAGCAGTTTTTTTGGTCTCACTGTATCTCCATCATCAGCCTATGATAGTCCACTGCTGGACGTAGGCCTCTCCTATCAACTATGCGCAGATACTACTAAGCGTATTGGCGATCGCAGTAATGTGTCCACTATATTGACGCTGCTACACAATACACATCCTAAATCTTTTATCAAATAATGGTCAGTGTCACTTTAATCCCTTAGTCGACTCTTACGTCTTCTTACTGTCGTCACCACACTGTATATGTGTGTACAGTCGAGTTCATAAATATATGAACAAATCCAAGGCTTCAAAAATAAATGAGCATATAAAGATACATATGTAAAAGGTCATGATAACATGTCATGTCTAATATTAGTGCAGATATTTATGACACTTTAGTTGCTTACGTATTAATGTGACACATGCTCAGATTAATATGACAGGTATTGTGTACCTACACATATTTTTGATTTGTAAATCTGTTCAGATACATATGTATCTTTATAATTATGCTCATTTATTTTTGAAGCCTTGGATTTGCTCATATATTTATGAACTCGACTGTACCTAACTTACCTACTTATTTAAGTATCTACCTAGTGAGTTTGTTGTGAGTAACAGTGTACTAAAATACTTATTTGTTCGGTAATCAATTGTCTATTTTTTACACTTGCTTAGTGAAATGTCTTTCAAAGTTTGTCTCTACTTGAAATAAGTCACGATGTTTACTTCTATTGTTGACTAGTTTATCTGCCAGATCACATCGTAGAATAATGGATTATGGATTAAAACCTGATTTTTGATTATTTATATAAATATAAATCACGCAAACATGTAATCTCAGTTCTAAAAAAATATTTTTCGATTTTTTCAAGACTTTCTATTTAAATGTCTTAACATTCTTTATTTTCAAAACTACAATTTATATGCATAGATTTAATCTAACTAATGTACTTAACCTAACCTATATCTAAGATTTGTCCTTGTGGCATTGTACCGAATGCTGGCGGCATTTCCTCGCTGTATCGAAATACTGATGCGTTATGCGATAAGTCGCCAGCTCTTCGGTCTTTAGTTACGTCAACCAGACGTTTCGCGATCTCAGCAAACAATTTGCGTGCGCAAGGACCCCATGAACCTAAAGTTTCTACGCCAAACGATACAAAATCGTACTTTTTGCCGAGGCCCTTATATGTATATCTTGACATACAACATACAAATATAAAGTCCTTTGTATCATTCATATTGTTATGTATAAGTTGAAGGTACATGTTCCATTCCCGTTTTACCCTCCGTTAGATTGTATAGATAATATTCCAGTTTCTAGTTGACTTATTAACTATACTCAAAATCCTCACAAAATATTTTTTACTTTACAGACGATCATAACTAAAATATCTTCAACATACATCGCAGAACAGGATTACTACAAACAGTATGAAGATTACGATGACTACAACGAATACGAAGATGAGACATTAAACGAACCACTAGAGGAAACTGCGGATGGAGCTACATTGAAATCTGATAATTCCAGAAAATATATAAACAAACCTGATCATGCAACAAATAAACGGTCGAAAAAACTATTTAAGGACTCTGAAAGTAACACGTCCAGCACAGAAAGTGACGATATTGATGATGTCACATTTATAACAGATAAACCTCCAATAGATAAAATACCAGGAGGTTATGAAGTAACAGAAATTGTTGATGATATACCAAACACTATTACTTTCAAGCCGATAGTAACTAATTTCACTATTAAATTACCTTTGAACAATGCTACTGGGGTTAGTAACAGTATAGATAATATTAGCGAAAATAATAAAAACAATAAAGGTAACATTCCGAGAAAGAATTCAATAAGTATTTTCCATGTCAATGCAGAATTTGATGATGATAAAGATAAGAAACCTGTTATTCAAAATATAAACATTCATAAGATACCTTTTGGTATTTTTAAAGTCAAAGAACATGTGGATAAATTTACAGACAGCGTTTTTAATAATATTCATAGCACTGAACCATATCATGAAATAGATGAAGGGCACTATCTTCCAAATATATTTTCAGCTCCTAGGAACTTTTTACGCAGATTAAGAGAAAAGGGATCTGCTTTATACAACAAGTTTTTTTAGCTTTATTGTACGATAAAAGTTGTTTTAGGAAATAAAAATTTGAAAAGTCAAATCCGTTTGTTTTTCTGCAATTAATTGTGAATATTAGTTGTTTCCCATTACTTATTACCTATAGCTATTATTATTTTTTACGTACTATAAGTACTTACCTACCTATTATTATTTCCTTTACTCAATTATTCTCTTATGCTAGGTTATTATATTATAACATGTTTATAAAAGTTTTTTTTGTACGTATTTTACTCTTACTATGTAGATATCTCCAGGGTGCTTAGACAAGTTGCCAATCGCTAACTCTTAATCGCCAATCGTAAACGAAAGGCAGCTAACTGTCTTTGTCGCACTAATATGAAAGAGTGACAGATAGGGAAAACTACGATACGCTACTAAGCGTTAGCGATTGGCAACTTGGCTAAGCATGCTGGAATCGTGAACCGATTTTTTTTGTCGATCGGATATAATCCCGAGATGGTCTCGTTGGCACGGGGTCCGATGATAGAATAGTGGAGAAATCCGTTGAAATTGGATGTCAATATTTTTATTTGATATAAATTGAATATTTTGTGGAACAACTCAAATTATTTTATTAAATATTTTCGTATTTTGAGTAGTAACAGTACTCATATTTTTTTATTTGTACATACATTTAAATAAGAAATGTCATAAACCAAAGAAAAAATCCCACCTCCAGTGTTATTAAAATTTGGTATGTGTTCTTTGGTATAATTATAATATTTAAATGTATAAATTTAAATTTAATATTTATATTATTAGTAATATCTTAAAAGTATGTCACATATTTCTTCGCCCTCATTCCAGAAACGCGATGACAAAAGCAAATAAGCGTTCGCGCAGTAAGTATATTTTGTACGCAATTTCTCTTCGTACCTGCGTAGAATATTAATGTGGAAATTTGTTTACCTACTCATCTCTATTGACACCGTATATCGAGCTCTTTAGAATTACCGAATTGTTTTTAGGTTATTCTCATAGTACGTACAAAAATTGTTCTTCTCGTTACTGAAGCTCAGATTTGGTCGAAAAATAATCCAATTAATCCTTCCGATTACTTTTATATGTGTTATTCTTATTCTAGACTATACTAACTAGTTTTTCTCAGGACAGTAGTGTAGGGCTCAAACCGGTTACATACAAATATTATTGTATATGACTAAACAAAAATGTGCGTATTAACTACTAATGCATTATGTGGTTTGAGTTTTTTGTTTACGAAACTTGTAATATTATTTCATAAATTAAGGAAGTATTTAAGCTATGATTACTTATTTTCTATAATATCTATGATTTTTTCATAATATAATTTCCACTTTTAACTCAATCATTTTTCATTCAAACGCCTGTAGTATTTGAACATGCAAATTGACGTAACTGACCATTGTATTTTGATCATCCGGATGATTTAATATGCTAAAATAACTTAGACTTACTTTCATTAATGCCTTAAAATGAAATTACCTTACAATTCGTTGGTTTTGTACAGGTTCAGATGGGTGAATCAACTTGTTTCTGTCTGTTATTGCCATGGTTACGGTCTCCTGAGTCACGCAGGTTTTATGCAAAATTATGCAAACATTCTTATAGTCCATGTTTGTAGGTAAAGATACTTTTTTTATCTACTTTTAGTCACGTACATAAAGATGTTAAAAATAACAGAAGAGTCAGTACATTTGACCAAAAGGCATATAAAAACAGATTATAGATTCAATTCGCGATGTGTCAACATTCATCTACCTTCGCACATTACAAAACCAATTAAGAGAGGGCTTATTAACCAATAATAATGCCTGTTTTTTAATTCAAGTAGCATAATTTTGTATAAAACCAGCGTGACTCAGACGATCATAAGCATGGCAACAACAGACAGAAAAAAGTTAATTCACCCATATTAATTATAAGCTTTGGGCAGAAAGTGAGACCTTCCCTCCCGCTATTACATATTTCATAATGTACTTGATACCCTGTTACAGTGCAACTATAGTACATTGATTGTGCATCTAGGAAGGTAAGTACGGTATTACTAACGAGAGTGTTAAAAGCCCGATGCCGTAGACGGAGGGTTTTTAATGACTCGAGTTAGTATTCCGCTTACCGACTGTGATGCATACAATGTTTTTCATTACACTTGCGAGCAAAAAAATAGTTTTAAGACAAAATATTATAAAATGACTTACTAACATTTCTATTACTCCCTAGGGAATTTCACTTTTCTATTGCACCCGCGATGCATGCAAGCAATGGTGCGCTTAGAAAGCAAGTGTGATGAAAAATTATTTATAATCAATCAGATGGTTCGTTTTGTAGATAAAAATAATGACTAAGACGGGTGGTAAAATATTAATAAGTCTTGTTGACTTTTGTTACTTACCTGGTCTTTAGAGTCATGTTTTTTTTTCGAAGAATTATTTAAAAAACGAGTATTTGTTAAATTTAACATTTAACTTCAACCTTACCTGGTCGATGAACGCGATTGTCCTGATTTGGGAATTATATAGAGCTGTTGCAACTGAAATTACAAGCACACTTAGTTATACAGTAAAAAAAGCTTCATTTACAAACCTTTATAATGAATGTACATACCAAATCATAAAATTAAGTCTAACTAACCGGATATATTGGCGGCATTTCCTCGCTGTATCGCAATTATTTACATCGGTGACATCAAAAATGATAATTTATATAAATAATTCATTACAGATAAATAAGTCCAAAAAACCAAAAATATGTAAATTTAAATATGTCATATATATTTAAATTTATCATATAGACATAGATGTCATGTCATCATAAATTTAAGAGTAAGAACTCTTGTCGGTGTAGTTCTCTCCATCTGGTTCTATATTGGACTTCGTCTTTAATTTCCGTATACGACATGACCCTTGTCTTTTCTTTTATCTGATTCATGTAACTTATCCTCGGTCTTAACCTTCCTCGCTTGCCTTCAACCTTTCCTTCAGTGATTTATTTATTTATTTATTTAATCTTTATTGCACAAAAAAGAAAACTTGGAAGTACAAAAGGCGAACTTAATGCCATGATAGGGCATTCTCTACCAATTAACCTTTAGGCGAAGCAGAGAGGTTGTGGGCGGTGCTATATTTAGATTTAGATATATATGTGTTTTAGTGATGTTGCTTATAAAAGAGTCGTCGTATAAGATGTCCGATCATCTTCCCTCTCCAATTTTCTATTATTTCTAAAATTCTCCTTTTTTCTCCGATTCTTCTCAATACGTCCTTTCCTTTGAAATTTTTTCCACCCATGATGTCATGTACCAAAGATGAAATAGGTAGGTACCGAAGTTTACTAACGCTGGAGGTGGGATTCAAACCCACGTCCTCAGCTTTCACGTCACGGTTGATGCCTAAATTCAGCTGGAGTGGCCGAGTGGTATAAGCATCGGTATTTTTTCTATGACATCTAATATTGAAATTTATATACTCACACATACAAAAATACAACTAAATAATAATTAGTAAAAAAATTTGAGTTGTTACACAAAAAAACCTTTATTTAATTAAAAGTTCCATTTGTATCAAGATGCCTAATTCCCATATTACAAATTAGGTACCAGTGATCGGTGTTTTGGATTCTCCCGGCGGGTCTCCTATAGTAACTTGAAAAATGAATTTTAATTATATTGCCATATTTCTGTTTCATAAAGTATGCTCTTTTATGTATAATACAATAGTGTTAAATTAGTACATTACGACACCAGTGCGAAATACATGAAATTCGAAACGAGTGGCGATGTTTTAAAATTAAAACACGACCGAAGGAAATGTTTTAAATCGACATGAGTTACGAATTTCCTTTTGCACGTGTCTCGTACGACGTTTTTTAGTACAGATGGCCGTCCAAAGTTTTGTATCTGACGTAAAATCACCCTCTTCTCGCACTAGAGCCTAAAAAATGCACCATCTGCACTAAAAAAAAATTAAAGTCACACCCGTAATTTTTTTACGCGAAATCCCGCTATGGGGAACTCAAAACACCGATCACTGCAAATTACACATGTAATCGGAAGGAATACATAATTTATTTCACGTAACAGCACTTGCTAGAATATGACATCCACACAACATTGGGATATGTAGTAACAGCAGAAGTGACGGCGGCGCCACGGCAGCCGGCACGTCTGAGGGGGCTACTCAGCAGATCTTGGTGCAGCATGTGTAGATTGTGATGCAAGGGCAGCAACAGCTACCGCAGGATCCACCGCAGCATCCACAACCTCCGCAGCACATGATTATTGATTGGAGAGTACTACTTAGTAGAGAAATGACCGAAGTCCTAAAGATCGGAACTGGTAGAGTTATAGAAAAGGAGGGTAATTCGAAAAGTATATAATTTTTTGTAGTTTTTGATTGTATAATAACGAATGATTTGAATGTACTAATAGATTACTTTTACCGAATGGGTATTACCTGCTCTCGAGAAGCCTACTAAGTCCTAACGGCGGGGTCAGTATCCTCGGAGGCTGCAGTGGCTCGGCGCCCGCGGACCGACGCACGCGCATCTTAATCTTCGACGATACGGTAAGTCGATTTAATAAAGTATAAACAAGGTGTGAACTGATTCAAACTGATTCTGACAGTCCTCAAAAACGTTGTACACAATTAAGACAGATAAACAAACTGTTTTATTTTGATATTTTATAGGATTCTCAATATTTATATTAGGTAATTCGTTATTTCACATAATTAAGAAAGCCCACAATCTATGATACCTTAATTGTAAATAAGCAATCATTAATTTAATTGTACACCGTGTTTTTATTGATTTCCGTTAAATTAAAGGGAAGCTTATTTAGGTCAAAAATAATCAATTTGTCTAAGAAACTAGTACCTTAACTGTTACTGTTATTGAGTTATTAAAAAAATAAGTTTAATGACTGAACAAGTGTATTGCAACCTTTATTACATCCTAATGAAACTTATTTTGACATGTGCCGTCAGTCACCCCAGATCTTATTCTTAAGGTTATCTCACACTTGCTATTTCAATTATTATGTATGAAACCGAAAAAAAAAAATATTTTTACGAATTAAACAAAAGCCGATATACTAAGCAACTTCTATTAATGTCCCAGATAACTAATATTTAACGGAAATCAATAAAAACACGGTGTATATAATTTAAAAAGTTGGTAACAAAATAGGAAAACGATAACTGACGCATTTTTAGTGCTCATTTTCTAACTTTTTGAGAACTACTCAATTCAACGGTGGGTACAATTTTTAAAATATGTTTATACCTATAGTATAAGCTTAAAATCTCCACAGATAGATTGTAAACAATCTTATGTAAAAACAAATAATATAGTACATATTTTTGTGGACAAACTCAAGTTGTTTTAGAAATTGTTTTTTGAGTTGTGTTTTAAGTTAACACTACTATTTACATAAATTTAAATATTAAATATTCAGTCAAGTGCAAAAATAGGTATCGAAAGAATCCGCTCATAAATATGTTACGACGTTCTTATTACACAGAATAAAGGTGCGTTCAAATCAAAAGAGCATTCGCTGTTCTATCCCCCGCTCTACGAAATCAACCAATCACGTTTTGTGTACCGATCTAATTTCGTAGAGTGGGAGGTTAGAACAGCGAATGCTCTTTTGGTTTGAACGCACCTTTAGAGTGCACTGGGACATATTCGTGTACATTTTTGTGTACACCTTATTTTGTCTTTGACTGTTCATGTCTTACCTCCGGCTTTGGTAAATATCGGCATTTTTTATTTAAAAATGTGTAGATACCCTGTTTTGAAATTCACATAACACATGACACATCTAGATTAAAATAGTACTGGTATTATTCAAAATTAATGCTTTTTTTGTTACGAATATACGTGATCTACAAACTAAATAAAAAATTATAACAATGTAATAACACAATGAAACTATAATCACAGATATTATAAAAGAAACAAACATACATCAATTTCGAGTTATTACTGAGTGAGTGAATACTATTTTTTAATAGTTTTTCCATAAGATCGTTTACAAAAGCTTTTTCTAGGTCACTGGAGTAAGGAAAGCTTAAAGCGTCTTTAGAAGATTATTCTAGTTATAACGCAACCGTCAAAATAATTCAAGTTTTTTTATTATACTGTACTTGTTTGTAGACAGGAATAAACGTACGACGTACAGATATTTTTGAGCACCGTTGCCGCTCAGATAAATCTGATTACGACCGGGGATTAAAGGTTTTAGAGCTGTGCTTCAGGATTTCGATGCATGAATAGTGCATGAATATTTATAGGTAGTGTAATTATTATTGGATTTAGTTTAGGTACTTAGTGCATGATGCTGTCAAACAAGATTAAGCTAGGTACTTATCATATTAAAACTGTTACGAGACTACATTCCTTATTTAAATTCCAGTACGAGCCTTCATTACAATTTTTTTTTAAATAAGGAAGTGTGTTCCTCTAAATGGATCGAAACATGTCGAGCAATTACTTATCGACTAAAATTACGTGAGTCACCCGTTTGATCAATATTTAAATATGTCTTAACCTCTTGTTAGTTATAATTTTAAAAAGTCCAGAATATTTTTTTTAAGAAGTCATAATATATGCGTTTAATACTATTTATTTTAGGGTGGAAATCATTTGATAAACGGTCTTATCTGCATTTACCTCATAAAAATTTTGATA
>JALPQI010000151.1:0-16360 GCA_025490895.1 Thaumatotibia leucotreta
ACTTTTGACTGAACATTTGCCAATATATTATTGTAAGATGAAAAGTAGTACTTAATTGTTAATGACAGTTTTACTAAACATTTGCAGTAATATGACTGTATAAAAATAAGCCATAGTACCGATCGTTTTACTTTAGTGGTACTTTTCTTTTTATTCTTGAAACGGTTTAAGAGTAACGTCAATAACGTCATTGCTTAAGGGTATTTTAGGAATAGTGAATTATAAAACTAGAGTACCTATTTCGCCGCTTTCAATAGAATGTAAATTTTAGGGTATTTTGGGAAAAGTGTATTTTAGGAACAGTGGATTATGTAACTAGAGCATTTCGACACTTTCAGTAGAAGAAATTTTAGGGTATTTTGGGAAAAGCGTATTCTGGGAGTAGTTCGCAATGGTCCTGGTGTGTATCAACAACGGGTGTTTTTTGGGAATATGGCAACATGGGACTAGTTTCTTATGATAAGAGGTGATTATGAAATTAGAGTTTATTGACTGTTAGTACGTTTTGGGATTAGTGCATTCGGTGACGGAAAGTAAATAATGTGTGTGAAATTTTCTATCAACGATTCGCAAAGAGGGGCAAATACATACATATATATCGTCGGCTGACAAGCAAAATTCACTATAAAAACTGTCAATTCTCTTAGCAACCTCCTATGTCAGTATTAAATATACAGGGTGTAAGTCTAATACGGGCGAAGCTATTAACGGGGGTTAGTTTAGGACATAATAAATACATTTAAGGTAGTGCCCCTTTGGCTACTCATGCAAATTCTGCTTGTATAGACTGCCGTGGAAATGCTCGATTGCGAGGAGGAACGGATCCTGAGATACAGGGTTACCTAGTTTGGGCACTCGAACCTCTAAGCAAACGAACATCCGACAAACAATTTTATATTACAAGTAGCGTAAGGAAAATTATACTGATTTATTTATTATTCTGAAAATAAATATTTATTATTATTATTATTTAGATAGCTTTTACCTAAAATTCGAGCAACAAAATATTTGTAGGTACGTAATAATTCGGCGCGCAATGTAGAGCAACATACTCAAGTTAAACGCTCGTTGACGGGTAATTTCAAAAGATGAACAAACTGCCATAATTATCAATATTAACAAATGTGTGTACCTAAATTGCTGCTCCAAAAAACTTTATAAAAAATTGTGGGGTCATAATTAAATATAACTTTTAAAAAAACCTCGTAATCGGTGATTACACTGTTGAATCCCATGCCTGGTTTAACTTACCGCCCGTATTAGATTTACACACGGTATAACTATACGTCTTGATATCCTAAATAAATAATAAAAGAAAAACAAAGTGACTGACAGCTTAATTTCCAAAAATACTTACAGCGCTATTCAAATACGACAGCAACAAATCAATGAGCAGAAACTTGTCGTTGTCGTCATACACAGTCTTATGGCTTTTGCACGACGCGTTGTCGTCCGCCGAACAACTACTGTTACAGTCCCCCAGCCGCCCTTATAATGGACACATTTCTCAGTGGATTGGGCGGCAGCTCCACTTCAAACAA
This sequence comes from Thaumatotibia leucotreta, assembly GCA_025490895.1. NCBI lineage: Eukaryota > Metazoa > Arthropoda > Insecta > Lepidoptera > Tortricidae > Thaumatotibia > Thaumatotibia leucotreta. Next base: position 1,542 of record JALPQI010000151.1, read on the forward strand.
CGGATTCTTCTTAGGCGTCTGAACTTTGCTCTTAATTGGTATCAACTTCTGTATGTCCTCTGGGGTGGTCAGTAGACTGGTTTTGTCTTCGACGAAGGGGGGTGGTGAAGATGTTGGCTAGGCCGGGCTCTTTACGGACGAGGCCGCAAAGGGTTAGGAGCAGTTCCACCTCTTCTTTTTCGGTGGGAGAGGCTGGGCTTTCGTTGCATTGGATTAGCATGCGCTGAAACGGAAAGACATTATCTACTTATGCGAATATTGTAGTGCCTGAGAGCGTCTACCCTTTGTGATGAGTTGGAAGACCTTGTCTTCAAAGCTGGAGGAGCTCCTGGGTTCGAATCCCAGTGAAAGAATTTCTGTGTATTTAACGAAAATAATTGTTGTTCAGTCATGGCCGTATGGTATAAAGGCAGTAAGAATAATTTTGTGCCCACCTAAAATCTTCCCGTGGGGTGTCGTAAGGGTCGACTAAGGGGCTGAATTGTCACTGAGCAGGCATTTATAGAAGATTGATGATGGGCAGGAGCATTATCATAGACGACTAGATTGACATACTGCGATCGCCAACCCGCTTGCCCAGCGTGGCGATTGATGATATTTAGTGGTTGTTTACCCACGAGACAGCCACATATAGCCTTAATTGTGATTAACGTGGGACTAGGTTCAATTGTATACGAATGTTACATATTTAGTAAACCAAGAGCTTCATCTGTAAAGACCAACAGATGTCTAAACTCTGGACGTAATCTCGTTTTTATAGTCTGTCGTTGCTATCGTATTCTAACTAGTGCAGTAAACAAGAAAGTACCGTAAGGCGTAATGAACGGCTAACCGCAAACCTTTCTAGTGAGTCTAGAAGTGAAGTTAGACTAAAGCCTCGACACAAATAGGTGATCGATCTAGAACGGCTGGTAAACACGCGCTGTTAACGCATCACTGTCGTGTTCAGCGTAGCAGCGCTTAGAGTTAGTGCCTGAGCGCCCAGCAGTCCATCAATTCTACCGCTGCTAGTGCATCTAGGAATGAACGCACGCTAGATTAGACTTTAGTAACTCACCTGTAAGGGCCGGTAGACATGCGCACTATTAACGCACGGCTGTCGTGTCCGGCGCAGCAACGCCGACGCAGCGCTCAAAGCCAGGGCTCTGGCGCCCGGGGGCCGATCCGCCGCCGCCAACGCTGCTAACGCGTCTAGCAGCGATATGGAGCGCTGGACTATGGCCTCTAAACAAGGGCCTACTGTTCCACCTTGCTGCTCCTTTTCTTCGTCTACTATTAGCTGCAAATTCATTTAGTTCAACCATAAAAAAGGACTAAAAAGACCGCATTTTAATAGTCGTGAAGGAAGTCGCGAATTACTGCGAGCCGTAAACTAATGAGGAACTGTCGAAAATCGAACAAGGTGAAAAAATGTTTGTGCTTTAGACACGCAAATGCGCACTAAATTTGTATTGGCCTACAATGGACCGTGTCTACAAGCATTATAAGGTCATGTTTTAAATGTTCTTAATTGTATCAATAAATGACTAGATATTTAAGTCACAAGTTAACTAAATTGACTTCTGTGAGTGTAAATAGGTATGTTTTGTTGAGTGTCAATAATTGAATCAATATCAGATCATTTCATTTCCCCGCATAATCAATAGATTTTCTTACAACAATCATTATCACCTAATGCTTTTATTAACTTTTTTTTTCATGCAAATGTTACTTGCATAAAATATGACTGCAAGAAGTGTCTAAATTGAGTAAATTAATAAAATCATTGTTAAGAATGCCAATACCGTCATGTGCATAATTTCAGGAACTGATAAATCAATTCAAAGTACATATTTTTACAGTCTTCTTTTGTCAAATTTTAAGTTTACATTTGCTTACATGTATTGGCAATTTCAATGATGTTATACTTAGGTACTATTTTATTATTGCGTTATCTCAGTCCATGTGATAAGGCACTCTGGTTGGTTTAACTCACTCTTTTATGAATTAAATGTTACATATCCACACATTCAGGCCAAATTGATTTGAGGCCTAATGTATGTACTTTGAATTTTTTTTAATGGCTAGGTTGGGCTGTTCATATACAAGTTTACAAAACCTAAACTATTTATGTTACAGAAATAGGTATGTTAATAAAGATATTTTATGAGTTCAAAAAAACATGAGGATGCTAAGAATTTATTTAGTTCATAGTTATAAAATTAATTATACTGGGATCAGTTTTTATAAAAATGTTTACTATTAAGTTCATGGGCAATTTTACCATTCTTTACAATTTCAAAATACTTGACCCAAAAGCCTTCTTCATTTCATTCATCTTTTTTTAGAGGTTCACTCAGTATTAATATATTTAGATAATTGTATTTGTGCAATGAACAAACCTGCAGCATTTGATGAAGATGGTGCGGAATCCTTGTGTCTTCAATGTGGCCTTTACTACTGTCGTCATAGTTCTGGTAAAAGTTTATTATCATCTTCCAGTGGTATTCAAAATCCTCCAAGCGGGTGGCTGGAGGCGCCAACTAGTTTACAAAAAGTAAAATAAGCAATACCGTTTGTTTCTCAGCACAAGATATCAATTACAGTAAATAGGTCAGAAAAACTGTGCTTGGAGACTAATTAGAGCTACTTAATATGCTAATTACCATCATATGTGGTAAACAAAGATATCAGGTATTTGTCTTAGATTTCTAAAGATATGCAGCTCGGGCCTTCAAAAGAATTTTAATGCCGACTTATTTTATTACTTACTACGTCTGCGGCTGATTGCAGGACATCGGAAAATCTGCTTAACATCTTACTAAACTTAGAATCCTTGAAGTTTACAGCTATAACATTGCACACGGAACACAGCCACGCTACACTTATCACTATCAGACATCCAAGTGAATTTGTTTTTCGTTAATGCTCATTGTAAACACTGAAAATTCCTGAAAAACTGTAATATGTATGGAATCGCCAATCGGGACAAATAACTATCGACAAGATAGATTTTTGAGTTAATCAAATGTCATTTTTATCGATATCACGTTGAAGAAAACAAGCAAAGCGATGCGATTTATTGACTATCGAGTTTTACTATTTGAGACATGTAAATTAACGCTCTGAAACAAATAAATGCTGCACAGAAAAACTTTTGCTAATTGTCATTTCATTTGAACTGTCACTGTCAGTGTCAAATTTGTTGTCATGAGTCTTGTGTCTTGTGTGATGCGAATATTTTTATTTTATTGAAATACATTTTTATCTTTATTTTGTCATAGAATAATACACAAGAAATAACCGTGATTTGTATGGAGATACCGTTTAACAGCATTAACATCGGAGACGCACATGGTGTCATATAATATTCGTATCAAAATTGATTTTGAAAGCAAAAGATTCTTCTTTTCTAATTATTGCAGTAAACAGCCTTTAATTTAAGCTTAAATATCATGTCGGACGACGAGGTGATACGCTTTGAAATTACTGATTATGATTTAGACAACGAATTTAACACAAACAGAAGAGGAAGGGCCAAGAAAGAGCAGCAAATTTATGGTTAGAAACTTTCTTATTTCACAATGATATCTAATATTGGTTTCAATTATATCAGTTAATATCTTGCTAAGTTTGTATATAATTTACTTGTAACTTGCGTATATAAGATTCTTTATAAAATTAGGAAATTTACAGCTCTAACCATTCTAACCAATAAGCATTCGCTGACAATCAACTATAATGTTTGACTCTAGAGTAAGAAATAATTTTTGACGGTCATTTTAACGAATTAGACTTTCACTTTCAATCTTTAACTTTCAGGAGTGTGGGCTAAGGACAGTGATGAGGATGACAATGAAGATAATGTGCGGCAGAGAAGCCGCAAGCAGAAGGACTATGCCGCACCCATTGGCTTTGTGGCGGGGGGTGTGCAACAAGCAGGGAAAAAGAAGGAGGCTAAGCAAGGTACAACAATATCTAATACTCTTTTTATTGCCTACAAATAATTTTATGTTTATAATTAATAAAATATTTAGTTAATTGTAGGTAGCAAAATGCTAATAAGGGGGCATACAAAACAATCAACACAAACACAATTTTTTTACTAACAGTTATAGTAGTAAAGAAGTTTTGAGTCTTTTAAAGATGTGAATTTATTTTTTGCTCAATAAATAAATGGGGCAATGGTCTTAAGTTAAGGTAACCAGCAGATTTAACCAAGAAAAGTATTTCTATTTTTCTATGGCAATTTTGAGGATTGAGGTGTGTTTTCAAAAAGCCTGTGTGGTTTGGTCTTGAGGTAGTTTTGTGTTTTGCCTAATAATTTTAATTCTTTTCAGAGATAGAACCATCAGAAAAGCCACCCCGTCCTCAAATAGTAGATAGCTCTGATGAGGAGGCAGTGGTCCAGCCAGATGAGTCGGAAACAGCGGGCATAAGGAGACAGGGGCAGGGCATGCGCAGTGCTAACCTTGGCGGAAGCATGGGTACCTGGGAGAAACACACTAAGGGGATAGGAGCCAAGCTGCTGTTGCAGGTATGTTATGCTTATTATTGTGAAAGATATTATAGTCAACTAAATTGGAATGAAAAATAAAGTTTCAATTTCAACACATTATATTTTCCAGTGATGTGCCTATGCACAGGTGGGTACTGAAATTGGGTTCTAACCAAGTTAAAGAATGTATAATAAAGTACAGTCACGTCTAATAATATGTATACATTTCGGAACATATGTCAAAGGCATAAGGATCAAAATCATATACATATTATTAGAGCCGACTGTTCCAAAACCAAAACCACCACGTTTTTGGTCATTTTGTATTGACTGCCTACCCTAGTGTCTTCCCCATTAAGTACCAAAACCAACACAAACATTTTTTGTTCATTTTGTATGGACTACCTACCCCACTGCCTATCCAAATTTGTACTGATTGCACACCTCTGATATTTTCCATGAATCATATTCTAAAAAACTTGATAATGCATACTGTAACTTTTATAATTGGTTCCAAATCTACACAAGGACCTACTACATTCCAAATTAAATGAATCACACTTTATAATTTGTGAGCAACAAAATAGTATGACTTTTTAACAGAATTCAAAACATGTTATTTTCATTATTTTTAGAACTAACCTAACCTAGAAACTCATGTAAATGTTGTCTCCAGATGGGCTACCAACCCGGACGCGGTCTGGGCAAAGACCTGCAGGGTATCTCCGCGCCGGTGGAGGCTACTGTGAGGAAAGGACGCGGCGCTATCGGTGCTTACGGTCCTGAGAAAGCAGCTGTGAGTAGTTTAGTTTCAATTAAGTTTACTTATGTGTTCCAGTGACAATACAATACAATATTCTTTATTGCACACCGCACAAAAAAAAGGAGAAAAACACATAAGATATAAGAGAGGCAGACAACAGGTGGCCTTATCGCTAAAGAGCGATGGTGACTTTTATAATTTAAATATAGGTTTGAAAGGTTCTTGAGTGTAAAGACCGACGCTATACCCGGAACGGACGCTCGTCTAACCAGAAACTGTATAAATGGCGATAACTGTACTAACGTACGGGTGCGTGCGATGGATTTTAACCCTTTGACCATTTGACAGCTCTGTGAAAGCATTCAATTTCGAACCTTACGTAATTGTAAATTGATTTTGTTTTGTTTTATATATGACGGCAAGTATGTTGCCAATACCCATTAAAGGGTTAATACTGTGGGGGACCCACGAAAAAGAAATTTTACTATAACATTCTAATAAATTATGTTCAATCTAATTAACTTATTTCTGTCACAGCAAAAAGCAAAGAAAGAGGAAGAGCGCCGTCTGAAAGAGAAAGAAGAAGACAAAGCTCCAGAAAAGTCCTACCATTGGAAAAAGTCGCACAAGGGTCGGTACTTCTACCGCGACTCTAATGACGTCATACAAGAAGGGAAACCAAGTGTTCACACTATCAGCAGGTATTTACTTTAAAAGAGATTTTATTTGTGTATGTTGCACTTCATTTTCATACTTATATTGATATTGGCGAGATACTGTGTGTACTGTTGGAAAGATTCCTACTAGGGATACATGGCTCATACAAGAATTGTATTTATATTTTGATTGAACAAGATCAAAATAGATCTTGGGAATTTTAACTTGTATTTTAATTAAGGGAGCTAGTTACAAAAAAAATTAAGGGCGATCATTTAATACAGAATAAAATTCGATATAGAGGTTTTGAGAATCCCTTTTAGAGATTGGTGTTTGCCTGAGTGGAACTGCTGTTGAAGTAAGATTATTTATTTTTACAGCAGCGAACTATCCCGCGTACCAGTAATCGACATGACAGGCAAAGAGAAGCGCGTGTTAAGCGGCTACCACGCGCTGAGGGCCGCTGCGCCGCGCTTCGAGCACGAGCCGCGCCGACACTGCACCAACTTCTCCGCCCCACAGCTGGTCCACAACCTGGAGCTCATGGTGGAGTGCTGCGAGCAGGTACACTCGCAGCTCTCCCTAGTGCCAGTGATCGACGCTGCACGAGCCGCGCCGACACTGCACCAACTTCTCCGCCCCACAGCTGGTCCACAACCTGGAGCTCATGGTGGAGTGCTGCGAGCAGGTACACTCGCAGCTCTCCCTAGTGCCAGTGATCGACGCTGCACGAGCCGCGCCGACACTGCACCAACTTCTCCGCCCCACAGCTGGTCCACAACCTGGAGCTCATGGTGGAGTGCTGCGAGCAGGTACACGCAGCTCTCCCTAGTGCCAGTGATCGTCGCTCGAGCACGAGCCGCGCCGACACTGCACCAACTTCTCCGCCCCACAGCTGGTCCACAACCTGGAGCTCATGGTGGAGTGCTGCGAGCAGGTACACTCGCAGCTCTCCCTAGTGCCAGTGATCGTCGCTCGAGCACGAGCCGCGCCGACACTGCACCAACTTCTCCCCCCACAGCTGGTCCACAACCTCGAGCTCATGGTGGAGTGCTGCGAGCAGGTACACTCGCAGCTCTCCCTAGTGCCAGTGATCGACGCTGCACGAGCCGCGCCGACACTGCACCAACTTCTCCCCCCACAGCTGGTGCACAACCTCGAGCTCATGGTGGAGTGTTGCGAGCAGGTACACTCGCAGCTCTCCCTAGTGCCAGTGATCGTAGCACGAGCCGCGCCGACACTGCACCAACTTCTCCGCCCCACAGCTGGTCCACAACCTGGAGCTCATGGTGGAGTGCTGCGAGCAGGTACACGCAGCTCTCCCTAGTGCCAGTGATCGACGCTGCACGAGCCGCGCCGACACTGCACCAACTTCTCCGCCCCACAGCTGGTCCACAACCTGGAGCTCATGGTGGAGTGCTGCGAGCAGGTACACGCAGCTCTCCCTAGTGCCAGTGATCGACGCTGCACGAGCCGCGCCGACACTGCACCAACTTCTCCCCCCACAGCTGGTCCACAACCTGGAGCTCATGGTGGAGTGCTGCGAGCAGGTACACGCAGCTCTCCCTAGTGCCAGTGATCGACGCTGCACGAGCCGCGCCGACACTGCACCAACTTCTCCCCCCACAGCTGGTGCACAACCTCGAGCTCATGGTGGAGTGTTGCGAGCAGGTACACTCGCAGCTCTCCCTAGTGCCAGTGATCGTAGCACGAGCCGCGCCGACACTGCACCAACTTCTCCGCGCCACAGCTGGTCCACAACCTCGAGCTCATGGTGGAGTGCTGCGAGCAGGTACACTCGCAGCTCTCCCTAGTGCCAGTGATCGTAGCACGAGCCGCGCCGACACTGCACCAACTTCTCCGCCCCACAGCTGGTCCACAACCTGGAGCTCATGGTGGAGTGCTGCGAGCAGGTACACGCAGCTCTCCCTAGTGCCAGTGATCGTCGCTCGAGCACGAGCCGCGCCGACACTGCACCAACTTCTCCGCCCCACAGCTGGTCCACAACCTGGAGCTCATGGTGGAGTGCTGCGAGCAGGTACACTCGCAGCTCTCCCTAGTGCCAGTGATCGTCGCTCGAGCACGAGCCGCGCCGACACTGCACCAACTTCTCCCCCCACAGCTGGTCCACAACCTCGAGCTCATGGTGGAGTGCTGCGAGCAGGTACACTCGCAGCTCTCCCTAGTGCCAGTGATCGACGCTGCACGAGCCGCGCCGACACTGCACCAACTTCTCCCCCCACAGCTGGTGCACAACCTCGAGCTCATGGTGGAGTGTTGCGAGCAGGTACACTCGCAGCTCTCCCTAGTGCCAGTGATCGTAGCACGAGCCGCGCCGACACTGCACCAACTTCTCCGCCCCACAGCTGGTCCACAACCTGGAGCTCATGGTGGAGTGCTGCGAGCAGGTACACGCAGCTCTCCCTAGTGCCAGTGATCGACGCTGCACGAGCCGCGCCGACACTGCACCAACTTCTCCGCCCCACAGCTGGTCCACAACCTGGAGCTCATGGTGGAGTGCTGCGAGCAGGTACACGCAGCTCTCCCTAGTGCCAGTGATCGACGCTGCACGAGCCGCGCCGACACTGCACCAACTTCTCCCCCCACAGCTGGTCCACAACCTGGAGCTCATGGTGGAGTGCTGCGAGCAGGTACACGCAGCTCTCCCTAGTGCCAGTGATCGACGCTGCACGAGCCGCGCCGACACTGCACCAACTTCTCCCCCCACAGCTGGTCCACAACCTCGAGCTCATGGTGGAGTGCTGCGAGCAGGTACACTCGCAGCTCTCCCTAGTGCCAGTGATCGTAGCACGAGCCGCGCCGACACTGCACCAACTTCTCCGCCCCACAGCTGGTCCACAACCTGGAGCTCATGGTGGAGTGCTGCGAGCAGGTACACGCAGCTCTCCCTAGTGCCAGTGATCGACGCTGCACGAGCCGCGCCGACACTGCACCAACTTCTCCCCCCACAGCTGGTCCACAACCTCGAGCTCACGGTGGAAATTTCACTTTTCTATTACTCCCGCCATGCATGCAAGCAAGCACTTGTGATGAACAATACATTCTTAAATTATTTTTTTGCTATCAAGTTCAATAATACAAGAAATTGTGTTCTGTGGTGATGACCACCGAACACAATTTCATCAATTTCCATGATGTCGGTAGATTTAGTGCAATGCGATGCGCGCTTGGAAGCAGTCGTGTCTCATTGCAACGTATCGAATAACATAATTATTCGCGATTGGCGCGACTTAGGTCGCTGCCCTGTGTACTTCGCAATGGGTTCGCAACAACTCATAGCGAATGAGTTATTGGCGTTTATTCAAAACGCCCTCGAAAACATGGATGAAGTCAGCATCAGGCAGATCTGCAAACCGAGTTTTAGTGAAGACGATATTTGCAGTGGCAAGGCGCTATTTTACCAGACGCTCGGTAAAATGGACCAGATGCCATCTCGGAGGAGGGATGGGGGTGTGAAGAGTCTTCAGGACATAATAAAGCTGTTCCGGGAGACCAATCCAGATGACGTGCCTGCTTTCGTTGCAAAGCGGCTGGACCGTTTACCGCCAGTGTCCTTCGATCACGTCGATGTTACTAGGCTGCTGAAGGACATAACATTCCTGAAGGCGAGTCTAGTTGAAGTGCAGTCCAAGTTGGAGATGGCCAATAATAACATCTTTGAATTACGTGCCGAAATAGTAACACTTCGTGGCAAAGATTCGGTATGTAGGTCAGGCGCGGTCACCGACTTGGGCTCGACTAACGATGCGCGTGCAAATACGTGCGATGCTGTGTCAGCGGCATGCGTCACGAATATGACGCCAGTAGCCTGCCCAGCGCGTGCGCTCCGCACTCCGCGTCCTGTTATCCCGGTTTCTGCTCCAGTGGCTGAATCATCGGCTCGTCGCAACTACGCCGCTGCTGCTGCAAAACGGAACAAAGCACCTTCTGAGGTGCCGGAAAGTGCTCCTCGCATTGAGGACCTTTCTCGCGCCGGAGTGGATGAAGTGGGATTCATGCCGGTGACGAAGAAGAAGAAGGCGCGCAAGGTGCCTCGTAAGAGCCAGTGTGGCACTGCGGACTTGGATAATACATCTGGTCTGCGTGTTGCCCTTCCGAACAAGGCGCTTTATGTGTCGCGCCTGCATTATTCCGCTACGGCCAATGATGTGGTGGAATATATTCGCAAGAAGACCCGCTTCGACTTAAGGGTGTTCCAGCTGCGGTCGCGCCACTACGTGCACTTCAGCTGGTTTGTGGTGCGCGTGCCGCGGTCGCTGCAGGACACCATCGCAAGCGCCGACTTCTGGCCGAAGGGGGTAGTGTTTCGGCGGTTCCGTGGGAGTTTGCCAAATCCTACGCCGGATCAGGCGACGAAACAGAGACTTCCTGTTATGTCGCCAAAATAACTTAGATTAATAATTTATGTTAATATGTATGTTAGTTTGTAAGGTATGTATCTATGGGCCTTCGATGCCTGAAAATAAATGGATTATTATTATTATTATTACAAATTATCGAACGAGATGTAATCTACCGACTCGCAACTTCGCTATAAGTACTGTAGAATAGTGTATCCTCATTCATTCAACCAGACTATGCTATCCGTAGTTAACATCATTGAATTTCCTTAAAGCCTTGCTTGCGTGGCGTGCACGTGAGCATGACGTGCATGCGATGTGCCATCTACTATGACATTTACATAAGCTACACCACGCCCGCCACGTCCTGCACTCGTATCCGGTGTAGTTCAGCCTTTAAGTCTCTTGTTTTCACAGGATATAATCCAAAACGCTCGTGAACTCCAACACGCCGAAGATGAGATCGTAGTCCTCGAGCGAGATTTGAAGGAGTGCGACGAGAAACTGATAGAGCAGGACGAGATCATCGACAAAGTGCGGGACATCAGAGAGAGGGTGGCGAAGCTAAGCGCGCCGGATCTGTCTTTAGAGCGGGCGTATGAGGTCGTGTCGGATCTGAAGGTAAGATTAGGATCACGATAATAAAAACCGGCCAAGTGCACGCACGTGCCATTATCAATTTATCATAACAAACGAAAAAAAAACGAGAAAAAATCACGTGAAAATTTCAACTGTCTAACTATCACGGTCCACGAGATATAGCCTGATACAGACTGACAGACTGACAGACAAACAGCGGAGTCTCAATATTAGGACGTTCGTTGCCGCCGCGATTTGGGCTCTACAAAACACTTACGATCAGGTGGAGTGGAGCCACTTTGTTGTGCCAACGTTATTTTTATTGGGTCGGCAACGCGCATGTGACACCCTGAGGTTGCAGGCGCCCATAGGCTACGGTGACTGCTTTCCATCAGGCGGGCCGTATGCTTGTTTGCCACCGACGTGGTATAAAAAAAAAAGGATCCCGTTTTACCCTTTGGATAAATCCCAAAAGTACAGACTACTATCATTTTTAATCCATAAATTATAGTCACCTGTACTTGGATGGTGGTACGATGTGCTGATTGGCACCAGTGATGGAGGTTTCGATCTTAGTTACGCGCATACGGTACCTATAATGACTTTGACTGTTGCAAGTACATATTGGCGTCTCCTCTGTTATTATAATAAGAGTAGGGTTTAGGGTCCAATGAATGAGACAATTACCAACTTCGTATTTGAGCACTGGTTTATTCTTCACCAATTCGCGATATTCAAACATCAATCTTAAAATAACACAGCGTATAAGACTACGTCTGCAACTGACTATTTCGATGACAAGAATGCCCCCACCGATCATCAGTCAGGTTACTTATAGGACTTAGAGGGTCCGGGCGGGTGCAGGTGGCGTGACGTCATAGTGGCGTTTTTTTTTTTTTTTATGCTATAGGTGGCAAACGAACAGACGAATCGCCTGATGGAAAGCGATTAACGTCGCCCATGGACATCCGCAACACCAGAGGCGTCGCAAATGCGTTGCCGGCGTGATCGCCAGATCGGTCAGGTCAGGTGCAGCTGTTGTTTTTGTACATTGATTACCATTGGATATTTTTCACATTTTAGATTCTACATGATGACGCCGCCGTCATACATTTATTACTAGAAGAAGTTAACTTTATAGTGTAGAAATAAAACGCCATGAACCCGATCCTTTAGTGCTCATTCCAAACACATAATCCAACACTTGCTTTCTTTAAAATAATAGTGAAAAATGATGTGTTGAATACATACGCACAAACACACACACGCACGCACACACTGTGTTCCACTCGACAGTAAAGTTTGCTTACTCATCGTGCCTTGAAGCCCTCCAAGTTTCAAAACACTCTGGAATCATTTGCGTGCTAGCCTTGATACAAGTATTAGCAGGAAGAGTAAACAACGTTGCTCCCTTGTAAATTAAATAATTCGGACTCTAGTCATTTTGTTATTTAGTCATTCTAGCTCTGTCGTCGTGTCTGCTCGCTACAAAGGACCATGGGCAGATTTGTATGGAGAGTGGACCAAAAACCAACAGTGCTGAAAGTGGTGTCATTAAATAGGTATTTACATTTATTTAATTTCATTCTATGGGTACCATGTTCAATTCCATTGCAAAACGGAGATATTTGTAAATACTATAATGATTGGTGTGTGGACGACGGTGATTTACTTAGGGAGTACCCGCAGAACGCCTTACTCATACAAAAGTATCCAATGGAATTCAACTTTGCACCTATAGAATGAAATAGAGTAAATAAGGAGACCTTTTTAATGACACTACTCCCAGCTCTGTTGGTTTTTGGTCCATTTTGACGCATAGTCCTTTATCATATACGCTCTTTTTCCACAGGAATCGTATCCGCTCGAATACGAAATGTTCGGAATCGGTGCCATAGCTGGTAACATCGTCAGTCCCTTATTCAGCGCTCTAATGGCGCAGTGGGACCCGCTAAAGGCGCCTTCTGAACCCGTCCCAGTGTTCCTGAAATGGCGACAGTTATTGAGCGAGGAGGCTTATAATAGTTTGTTGTGGCAACATTACGCGCCCGCTCTCAAGACTGCTGCTGCGTAAGTATTGTTTATTTAACTTTATTTAACCACAGTTATGCAGAAAAGGACCGACTTAATTTTTTTGACAATGCAGAAAGCGACCAAATTCAATACGTTAAAGCTTAAGTGAGATTGACAAAAAATAAAAGTTGGTTGCTTTCTGCAAATCTATGGTCATTTTATGATCTATCTATAATAATCGAACAATGTCTGAAGACACACTAATGCCCTGACAATAGAGGCCTGCTCAGATGTTTGTGCCCGCCCTGTGCAATATATCTGATTACGATACCAAAATGGAGGAAAAATAATTTATACTAGGTCCAACAATCACTGTCAGTAAAAAAGACAGCAAATCCAAATTTTCTATGGGCAGACAACTCGTCCCACCTACATTTTATAAATTGACTCTGTTTTCTGCTGCAAGGAATTGTTTGACAGGGTATAAGTCACGAGCGATAAATTTATTGAACCTACATTGAATTCGATTTCCCTGCTATCTCCACATGGCGAACCTGCCAACGATTACACAATTTAAATTTTCAATGTATGTATTTTTCGTATTCCCGACACAATTTTAAGGCAATAGCGATGAAATCATTGAACTATCTCAACTACGCGACTATATCAACGACTATCTTAAATTCATGTCGTTTTTCAGTGTATGGAACCCTCGTATCCCCGATGCAATGTTGGCTTCTCTAACGGAATGGACACCGGCGTGTCCACCTTGGCTATTGGCGTCAGTGGCCGCCAATGTTGTGGCGCCGAGATTACTGGACGCCGTGAGAGGGTGGGACCCCACGCATGACACACAGCCGCTACACCATTGGGTGTTGCCGTGGCATCCTTTAGCTGGTAAGACATGGAGCGTCGTGTTTACTTTCGTAGACTAGAGATTAATCGATATTTAAGAATAAAATACGATAGTTACAACATTACATTTGGTGCCGTGACCAGGATACATATTATAAACATGCGCTAGCGCTTTTCGTAACGCCGCGCATATTTCGGCGCAACATCTTTGACAAATGTTTATTGAATATCGCCAATCAAAACTTTGATAGACCAATCACAACTATTTTTAAATGGCGGTTTAAGTTTTTATAGGTTGACATTCAAATTCATTGCCGGTGATGCATTGAAGAGGCGGTCACACTTGTCAACTAAAATTCAAGACCGTTTTTGAAAGGCAATTTAGTATGGCGTGCGGCTTCCATGTTTTATTTGTTCGTAGAACATGCGTCATTCTTTTTGTTTCGATGTTTCGTTGCGTTTATCCTACTCATGTGATCATCTTTCATCTTCCTGTTTACACACTTGTTAAAAAAGCCATTCAACGTATCTCTATCTACATGAGATAAATTGTTAAGCTATATTTACAATTTGACACTTGCAAGTTATTGTTGCAAGTTTCGAAACAAATTCATATGCAAGAAAAAGATGCAGAGATTTGCCAGTGTTTCTTACCCATAGTTGTCTCAAAACTTACAGCAATAACTTATGAGTATAAATTCGTCATCAGGATACATTAAAAATAGTAAATATGTTTATTTCCTGTTTAAACTTGGTTTTCTCTCAGCAGAGTTACTCTATTAACATACTTATTTTACTTGTAGCTCCAAATTGCATCCGTCACTATGAAGCCCTTAAAACTTTCAGACCTATAACAATGGGTCAAACGCAAACCCATGTTCGGAGTCTTTCCGGTGGACAATCTAAAAGTTAAGGCATATAAAGCTTGATTTTCTTATGAAAGCCTAATCTTCATTAAGACGTCCTCCTTTTCTATTGCTTTGTATGATAAAAATCATTACTACCTGTCCACAGGCTGTTAACTACCGACCACAGGAAAGAAAAAGTGCGTGTTCAGCTGAACTGAAGAGCCACTCTTTCCTGTGGCCAATAATAAGCAACTGGTAGGAATCAC
>JALPQI010000152.1:0-11443 GCA_025490895.1 Thaumatotibia leucotreta
ATGACAAGAATGCCCCCACCGATCATCAGTCAGGTTACTTATAGGACTTAGAGGGTCCGGGCGGGTGCAGGTGGCGTGACGTCATAGTGGCGTTTTTTTTTTTTTTTTTTATGCTATAGGTGGCAAACGAACAGACGAATCGCCTGATGGAAAGCGATTAACGTCGCCCATGGACATCCGCAACACCAGAGGCGTCGCAAATGCGTTGCCGGCGTGATCGCCAGATCGGTCAGGTCAGGTGCAGCTGTTGTTTTTGTACATTGATTACCATTGGATATTTTTCACATTTTAGATTCTACATGATGACGCCGCCGTCATACATTTATTACTAGAAGAAGTTAACTTTATAGTGTAGAAATAAAACGCCATGAACCCGATCCTTTAGTGCTCATTCCAAACACATAATCCAACACTTGCTTTCTTTAAAATAATAGTGAAAAATGATGTGTTGAATACATACGCACAAACACACACACGCACGCACACACTGTGTTCCACTCGACAGTAAAGTTTGCTTACTCATCGTGCCTTGAAGCCCTCCAAGTTTCAAAACACTCTGGAATCATTTGCGTGCTAGCCTTGATACAAGTATTAGCAGGAAGAGTAAACAACGTTGCTCCCTTGTAAATTAAATAATTCGGACTCTAGTCATTTTGTTATTTAGTCATTCTAGCTCTGTCGTCGTGTCTGCTCGCTACAAAGGACCATGGGCAGATTTGTATGGAGAGTGGACCAAAAACCAACAGTGCTGAAAGTGGTGTCATTAAATAGGTATTTACATTTATTTAATTTCATTCTATGGGTACCATGTTCAATTCCATTGCAAAACGGAGATATTTGTAAATACTATAATGATTGGTGTGTGGACGACGGTGATTTACTTAGGGAGTACCCGCAGAACGCCTTACTCATACAAAAGTATCCAATGGAATTCAACTTTGCACCTATAGAATGAAATAGAGTAAATAAGGAGACCTTTTTAATGACACTACTCCCAGCTCTGTTGGTTTTTGGTCCATTTTGACGCATAGTCCTTTATCATATACGCTCTTTTTCCACAGGAATCGTATCCGCTCGAATACGAAATGTTCGGAATCGGTGCCATAGCTGGTAACATCGTCAGTCCCTTATTCAGCGCTCTAATGGCGCAGTGGGACCCGCTAAAGGCGCCTTCTGAACCCGTCCCAGTGTTCCTGAAATGGCGACAGTTATTGAGCGAGGAGGCTTATAATAGTTTGTTGTGGCAACATTACGCGCCCGCTCTCAAGACTGCTGCTGCGTAAGTATTGTTTATTTAACTTTATTTAACCACAGTTATGCAGAAAAGGACCGACTTAATTTTTTTGACAATGCAGAAAGCGACCAAATTCAATACGTTAAAGCTTAAGTGAGATTGACAAAAAATAAAAGTTGGTTGCTTTCTGCAAATCTATGGTCATTTTATGATCTATCTATAATAATCGAACAATGTCTGAAGACACACTAATGCCCTGACAATAGAGGCCTGCTCAGATGTTTGTGCCCGCCCTGTGCAATATATCTGATTACGATACCAAAATGGAGGAAAAATAATTTATACTAGGTCCAACAATCACTGTCAGTAAAAAAGACAGCAAATCCAAATTTTCTATGGGCAGACAACTCGTCCCACCTACATTTTATAAATTTGACTCTGTTTTCTGCTGCAAGGAATTGTTTGACAGGGTATAAGTCACGAGCGATAAATTTATTGAACCTACATTGAATTCGATTTCCCTGCTATCTCCACATGGCGAACCTGCCAACGATTACACAATTTAAATTTTCAATGTATGTATTTTTCGTATTCCCGACACAATTTTAAGGCAATAGCGATGAAATCATTGAACTATCTCAACTACGCGACTATATCAACGACTATCTTAAATTCATGTCGTTTTTCAGTGTATGGAACCCTCGTATCCCCGATGCAATGTTGGCTTCTCTAACGGAATGGACACCGGCGTGTCCACCTTGGCTATTGGCGTCAGTGGCCGCCAATGTTGTGGCGCCGAGATTACTGGACGCCGTGAGAGGGTGGGACCCCACGCATGACACACAGCCGCTACACCATTGGGTGTTGCCGTGGCATCCTTTAGCTGGTAAGACATGGAGCGTCGTGTTTACTTTCGTAGACTAGAGATTAATCGATATTTAAGAATAAAATACGATAGTTACAACATTACATTTGGTGCCGTGACCAGGATACATATTATAAACATGCGCTAGCGCTTTTCGTAACGCCGCGCATATTTCGGCGCAACATCTTTGACAAATGTTTATTGAATATCGCCAATCAAAACTTTGATAGACCAATCACAACTATTTTTAAATGGCGGTTTAAGTTTTTATAGGTTGACATTCAAATTCATTGCCGGTGATGCATTGAAGAGGCGGTCACACTTGTCAACTAAAATTCAAGACCGTTTTTGAAAGGCAATTTAGTATGGCGTGCGGCTTCCATGTTTTATTTGTTCGTAGAACATGCGTCATTCTTTTTGTTTCGATGTTTCGTTGCGTTTATCCTACTCATGTGATCATCTTTCATCTTCCTGTTTACACACTTGTTAAAAAAGCCATTCAACGTATCTCTATCTACATGAGATAAATTGTTAAGCTATATTTACAATTTGACACTTGCAAGTTATTGTTGCAAGTTTCGAAACAAATTCATATGCAAGAAAAAGATGCAGAGATTTGCCAGTGTTTCTTACCCATAGTTGTCTCAAAACTTACAGCAATAACTTATGAGTATAAATTCGTCATCAGGATACATTAAAAATAGTAAATATGTTTATTTCCTGTTTAAACTTGGTTTTCTCTCAGCAGAGTTACTCTATTAACATACTTATTTTACTTGTAGCTCCAAATTGCATCCGTCACTATGAAGCCCTTAAAACTTTCAGACCTATAACAATGGGTCAAACGCAAACCCATGTTCGGAGTCTTTCCGGTGGACAATCTAAAAGTTAAGGCATATAAAGCTTGATTTTCTTATGAAAGCCTAATCTTCATTAAGACGTCCTCCTTTTCTATTGCTTTGTATGATAAAAATCATTACTACCTGTCCACAGGCTGTTAACTACCGACCACAGGAAAGAAAAAGTGCGTGTTCAGCTGAACTGAAGAGCCACTCTTTCCTGTGGCCAATAATAAGCAACTGGTAGGAGTGTAGTCGTGATTTTTATCATACAATTCAATAGAAAAGGAGTGCCTTTAAATGACAAGAAAATTAACTCTCATAGCACAATTCAATGAAAATGAATTTTATTTGAAGAACAATAAGTAAATAATACATATTTGGTCGACATACCACATAACCATTACAAAATACAAAGTATATTGCACTGGATACTTGAGGTGCTCGATGGCGGTGAGGCTCGGACACCTAAACTAGGTCATCCTGTATCTCAATAGAAAAGGAGTGCCTTTAAATGACAAGAAAATTAACTCTCATAGCCCTTAACTTTTAAAATGTCCACCGGGAAGACTCGTGACATGATTTTAAGTTTGACCCAAATAGTTCCCATTCACAGGATCAGCATTAGCAACAGCAGTATACCCTCTGATCCGGTCCCGCCTAGCCGCCGCCCTAGCAGCCTGGCACCCGGCAGACGGGTCCGCCCGCCCACTGCTGGCCGCGTGGAGACACGCCTGGGGCGCCGCCCTCACATCCATGCTGCACCAGCACATCGTGCCCAAGCTGGAGCACTGTCTGCAGCACGCGGCCGTGCACCTCGTGGGGCAGGCGAACAGTGAGTGGCTCCCTACAGGACTGCCACCGCGACACTCCGCCTTGTCCGCGTGGAGACACATCGTGCCCAAGCTGGAGCACTGTCTGCAGCACGCGGCCGTGCACCTCGTGGGGCAGGAGAACAGTGAGTGGCTCCCTACAGGACTGCCACCGCGACACTCCGCCTTGTCCGCGTGGAGACACTTGTGGGGCAGGATCAGCATTAGCAACAGCAGTATACCCTCTGATCCGGTCCCGCCTAGCCGCCGCCCTAGCAGCCTGGCACCCGGCAGACGGGTCCGCCCGCCCACTGCTGGCCGCGTGGAGACACGCCTGGGGCGCCGCCCTCACATCCATGCTGCACCAGCACATCGTGCCCAAGCTGGAGCACTGTCTGCAGCACGCGGCCGTGCACCTCGTGGGGCAGGAGAACAGTGAGTTCTTTTTTTTTTTTTTTTTTTTTTTTTTTTTTTTTTTTTTTTTTTTTTTTTTTTTTTTTTTTTTTTTTTTTTTTTTTTTTTGTGGCTGAGTGGCTCCCTACAGGACTGGCACCGCGACACCCCGCCTTGTCCGCGTGGAGACACTTGTGGGGCGGGATCAGCATTAGTATACCCTCTGATCCGGTCCCGCCTAGCCGCCGCCCTAGCAGCCTGGCACCCGGCAGACGGGTCCGCCCGCCCACTGCTGGCCGCGTGGAGACACGCCTGGGGCGCCGCCCTCACATCCATGCTGCACCAGCACATCGTGCCCAAGCTGGAGCACTGTCTGCAGCACGCGCCCGTGCACCTCGTGGGGCAGGAGAACAGTGAGTTTTTTTTTTTTTTTGTGGCTGAGTGGCTCCCTACAGGACTGGCACCGCGATACTCCGCCTTGTCCGCGTGGAGACACGCCTGGGGCGCCGCCCTCACATCCATAAATAACATCCATAAAACATTAATTTGTGGCACAGGTTTCATGACATTCTGCCACTATGCAATACTAGATATGCATATCATCATCATCACATCAGCCGAAAGACGTCCACTGCTGAACATAGGCCTCCCCCAAAGATTGCCGCAATGACCGGTCCTGCGCCACCCGCATCCAGCGGACTCCCGCGACCTTCACCAGGTCATCGGTCCACCTTGTGGGGGGCCTACCCACGCTACGGTACGGTACGTGGCCGCCTCTCAAGAACCTTCCCGCCCCAACGGCCATCGGTTCTGCGCGCAATATGCCCCGCCCACTGTCACTTCAGTTTAGCGATTCAGAGAGCTATTTCGGTTACTTTGGTTCTGCTGCGGATGGTCTCATTTTTAACCCATTAACGGCTGAATTTTTTTAATGTCTCCGATTTTGATGAATTTCATAAATGTTATTATACTGTACCCTAGATATAGAAATTTAAAATCAAAATAAATTCGAACTAGCAGAAAAAAAGATATTGACTGATGCCAAACGGCATCACTAGCCGTCTACCGTGTCTTTTCAAATACATATCATAGTGTCAATTTCTAGCATTTATTGAAGAAAAATACTAACAAAACATCGAATTTAGTAAAACAATAATAACACTTGGAATGTATAATTATATTTCGCGTACATCTTACATTGCACTTGCGTTGCAGGCTGGATCGGCCGCGGCCGTTTACATTACTCGTAGGCACATCGCCTACAGGATGCATAACTGTATGACATGATTGACATGGTATCAAATCGAATAATGAGCTACACAATCATATCATACGTCATCAGAAACTTAGTGACTAGTCGAAGGTCATTAGTTTACGGCCAGGAACAACATTCAATGATGAAGGTGGTGTGGAATCTAAAGGAAGCGATTTGCCTATAGTCATCACTGATGCAGATGACAAGTCCATATCACATCTGGCATTGAGCTAGCGACCGCTGAGGTTATGGAATAAAGCCCTCGGGGTCTTTACCTCCCTAATCTTCGACAAAACTAATATTGGGTTCATCAGGAAGCTCCACAAATAAATAATTTTCATCGCAATTCGTCTCCTCGTTTCATATTGCAAGTGCTTCGTGCAAAATACAGTTCCAAATAAACAAAATAAATAATTAATTAATATTATAAATAAAAATAGTTACAGTAGGTACATATCTGCAACGAAGATGTATCTCAAAATGTACAAAACGCAAAAAAAATTGGTAATTTAAAAAGACACGATATCGGGCTACAGGTGCCATATGACATCGACAATAAAGAATTGGTCATAAAGTAAACGAAAAGAATGCATATTTAATAATTTCATTAAATAATGGTTCTCTAATGTGTACTGATTCGATTAAAGACAAAAAATTATGAATATCAATCACAATTGTCGAAATTATGAAACATTTACCTGAACACGTCGTCCATCTTTCCACATTATTTCTAACGTTGATATTTAACTCATTTTAACTTGCATTATATGTACTTTGGTTCGCTATTCAAAAGATACGTTTCTCCTTGACCGATTTGATGTATAAAATCTTCACTACTCACAATATCTAGGTAATGTGACGCTAAAAACGAAATGTCTAAAAGGTGATGCCATTTGGCATCGCTAGCCGTTAATGGGTTAATCCGATCACGCAGAGAGACTCCTAGCATAGCCCTCTCCATTACCCAAAGGTGACTTTGAGCCTTCTTATGAGGCCCATTGTAAGCGGCCACGTTTCAGTACCGTATGTCATCACTGGCAACACACACTGATTAAAGACTTTCGTCTTTAAACACTGCGGAATATTGGACGAAAATATGTGTCGTAGCTTCCCGAACGCTGCCCAACCGAGTTGGATTCGACGATTGACCTCTTTCTCGAAGTTGGACCTACCTAACTGGATAGTTTGTCCTAGGTATATATATTCGTCTACAACTTCGAGTGTAAAGTCTCCGATTATTACGGGAGTTGGTGCTACATGGGAATTTGACATGATTTTCGTCTTATCCATGTTCATCCTAAGACCAACTCGCTCGGAGGCTTTACTGAGGTCAACGAGCATAGTACTCAAGTCCTCCAAGGTCTCAGCCAAGACTACTATATCGACTAGATATGCATATAAAAAAATGAAAAGATGATGTTTTTGTTGTTTATTTCATTGCATGTTTGAGAAAACCAATATACATACCTCGGCCGGAAATAGGGGGCTGTCCGCCTCAGACCTATCGCCTCAGTCTATGTTTTCGTCAGGCAACCCCTTTCGTCTCGGCCTCTGTAGTAATGTACTATTGTTTAGTACCAAACTCTTGTATGGCTGGGCTTTAAGACGATACAATCAAATAGAGGGTTTAGCTGCGAAAAGTCTGCGAGTTGTCGAATATAAGATGCATCGCGGTCTGGTTCCGGATCGACTCGAAAATCATAGACCGATATTTGCTATAAAATCACACTTTAAAAGCTCATTTACTTAGCTACCGTTCCAAATATTACCTATATATTACATAGCTAACAGGCTTCATGTGAAATCGTTTGACACTTAAGTCTAAGGCTTAAGTAAACGCTTGAGAAGGGCGTGCGGCGTGGCGTCCGTATTAAACAAATTCCATTCCACTTAAATGTGTGGCACAGGCATCATGAAATTCTGCCACTATGCAATACTTAGTACTTTTTTACTTTGATGTTTTTTTGTTTATTTCATTGTATGTTTGAAAAAAGCACTATAGATATTTCGGCCGGAAATATATTCTAAATGTCTTCGGCCGGCAACCCCTTTCGTCCCGGTCTTTATAGTACTATTTTATAAAATCCCTAAGCTAGGGCGTTCCTATCTTTGTTGCCACTTGTCATAGTTATAAAGCATAACTTATTCATTGCCGTGTTTGTCTCCAGCGGCCTGGCTCTGGTGCGTGGACTGGCTAGAACTGTTGGGAGCGCCCACGCTGGGAGCAGTGGCGGCGCGCGCGCTCCTGCCGCGCTGGCTCGGCGCTCTGGCCGCGTGGCTTAACACCGCGCCTCCCCACGCTAGCGTGCTCAGTAGCTATACACAGTTCAAGGTCAGGATTAAACCTACTGTTGAATATAACAAATTTAAAAATGTAGACGCAAAGAGTAGGCTGCCCATGATAATGCCTTTGCCCCTTTCCTAGCTTTTGAAAATGGCCGCCATTTTAATTTTCTTTATTTTTACGCACAAATATACAGTGTGTGCCCTACAACCGGGCGAAAATTTAAATGATGCATTAATAAGCTAAGCAACAATGATTTCCACATATGTAAGTATAGTCATTAAAAAAAATCAATATTTTTTGCATTTTTTTTCCTGGGAAATTTTGTTATTATGGGTTCTTTTACTTGACTTAAAAGATATTAATAACTTATCATTTTTGTAACATTAAAAAATGTACAAAAACTTAAAAAAAACGTACCAAATTAGTGTAAAAATAAAACCAAAATAACTATTATGACTCAGTACCTGGTATACTATCTTGATGTCTTGCGACTGACAAGCTACGATATCGTGATGCCGAGATCCAGTACTTCGGGTCCATAACTTTGAATAATAATATCTCCAAACTTATCAATTTTTAAACATCGGGACCTTTACAGGATTATTGCGGATAGCCTAAGGAGTCACCCATTTTTTCTCTCGTGTTCAAGGCCACACACTGTATAGGGACAAGTATTGCGTTGTCAGCTTTTCGCGCCTTACATACGGAATGCCTAACGCAAAGCTCGCTCCTTAGTTATCGCCAGACTGTGTACGCGAATACATGCTTTCTTAATTAGTTCATCGGTTGCGTTATTCCACTTCAAAGACAGATATTCCCCTAGACTGTTCATTAGGCATCAAGTTCCTAAAAAATAGAACACTAAAAATCAAACTTTATTCCCGTAATGCCCATAGTCCTACCTGTAGTACTTATTAACATCGATTTTTTTTTTTCAACTATTACATAAAATTTTAGGACATACTGAAATCAATTTTATTTCCTGCTGAGTACGTAAAAAAATCCATTGCAAATTTTGGATATTTCTCATGTATGGCTGGGCCTTATGAGGATATAAGATACAACCAGATAAGTTCCCTATTCTATTTTTAATCTGGATCACTACTTCAGAGCACCCGCTTTAATCAGTATTAACCCTCCGCATACGAGGTGACAAACCGCAAACTGTTGATATGACGTTTCCATACATTTTGGTCGGGTATCCTTCACCTTGTATGCCGAAGGTTAACCCTTAAATGTATAACCTTGACAAAGATTTATTCATATTTGAATTCTGACATTCAATAGAGTCAAGAATACATAATGTATATACAGGGTGTTACACCATCCAACATGAGGTTTTGAATACCTTGAAAGGGGTGATTTGGTAGGTTATACTGAACAACTTTTACTATGGAGCTAACACAGAAATCTCCAAGAAAATTTTGGCTCTTTCATACCAAATCTCGTTATCGATCGGTCACAATATGTGAAAAGAACATTATTTTTTAGATTTCGTGATTGGCCCTGTAGTAAAAGTTGTTCAGTACAGTCTACTAAATCACCCCATTCAAGGTTTTCAGTGCGTGGTGTAATCATAATCATATCGTTTATTGCTTTCATGTAAGTATAAGGATCTTAAATAGTAATACAATTCACATGAACCCTGTAAGGGCACAGCAATGACATGAACTACTTAATTGTATAGGGAGGCATGCATTACAGCTTACGTTTTAATACTGTCTACTACACAACACATTTATTAAATAGTCATATATACATTGCGTAATTCCCTGTATCCATCACTAAGCATTTAAGGCTTAAATCAGGATCATAAAATCTGTGTAATTCCACAGAAAATCTTCCCCGAAGAGGTCTTAAAGGAACCCGGCGTCCGGGACGCCTTCCGCAAAGCGCTAGACATGATGAACCGCAGCGCCGACATCGACTCCGTGGAGCCGCCGCCGCCGCCGCGGTTCACCCTCCCCGCCGACAAGGAAACTAGCAAGATCGCCGACGTTTTGGCTTCCACCACGCAGCAGAAGAGCTTCTCCGAGCTGCTAGAGTCGCGGTGTATAGAGAGAGGTAGGACTGTAGTCAGGGGTGTCACTCTGCGACCGAAAGTGGGCCGATAAAGAGACCAGCAAGATCGCCCACGCAGCAGAAGAGTTTTTCTGAGCTGCTAGAGTCGCGGTGTATAGAGCGAGGTAGGACTGTAGTCAGGGGTGTCACTCTGCGACCGAAAGTGGGCCGATAAAGAGACCAGCAAGATCGCCGACGCAGCAGAAGAGCTTCTCTGAGCTGTTAGTGTCGCGGTGTATAGAGAGAGGTAGGACTGTAGTCAGGGGTGTCTCTCTGCGACCGAAAGTGGTCTGGTTCAGTGATATCTTCGCATTGCCGACGTGTTGGCTTCTACCACACAGCAGAAGAGCTTCTCAGAACTGCTCGAGTCGCGGTGTATAGAGAGACCGAAAGTTGGTCTGGTTCAGTAATATTCGCAGTTTCGCAAAGCACCACGCAGCAAAAGAGCTTCTCTGAGCTGCTAGAGTCGCGGTGTATAGAGAGAGGTAGGACTGTAGTCAGGGGTGTCACTCTGCGACCGAAAGTGAGCCGATAAAGAGACCAGCAAGATCGCCGACGTTTTAGCGTCTACCACGCAGCAGAAGAGCTTCTCTGAGCTGCTAGAGTCGCGGTGTATAGAGAGAGGTAGGACTGTAGTCAGGGGTGTCACTCTGCGACCGAAAGTGGGCCGATAAAGAGACCAGCCAGATCGCCGACGCAGCAGAAAAGCTTCTCTGAGCTGCTAGAGTCGCGGTGTATAGAGAGAGGTAGGACTGTAGTCAGGGGTGTCACTCTGCGACCGAAAGTGAACCGATAAAGAGACCAGCAAGATTGCCGACGTTTTAGCGTCTACCACGCAGCAGAAGAGCTTCTCTGAGCTGCTAGAGTCGCGGTGTATAGAGAGAGGTAGGACTGTAGTCAGGGGTGTCACTCTGCGACCGAAAGTGAACCGATAAAGAGACCAGCAAGATTGCCGACGTTTTAGCGTCTACCACGCAGCAGAAGAGCTTCTCTGAGCTGCTAGAGTCGCGGTGTATAGAGAGAGGTAGGACTGTAGTCAGGGGTGTCACTCTGCGACCGAAAGTGGGCCGATAAAGAGACCAGTAAGATCGCCGACGTTTTAGCGTCTACCACGCAGCAGAAGAGCTTCTCTGAGCTGCTAGAGTCGCGGTGTATAGAGAGAGGTAGGACTGTAGTCAGGGGTG
This sequence comes from Thaumatotibia leucotreta, assembly GCA_025490895.1. NCBI lineage: Eukaryota > Metazoa > Arthropoda > Insecta > Lepidoptera > Tortricidae > Thaumatotibia > Thaumatotibia leucotreta. Next base: position 10,931 of record JALPQI010000152.1, read on the forward strand.
TCACTCTGGTCTGGTTCAGCAATATCTTCGCAGTTCCGCAAAGCGCTAGACATGATGAACCGCAGCGCCGACATCGACTCCGTGGAACCGCCGCCGCCGCCCCGGTTCACCCTCCCCGCCGATAAGGAGACTAGCAAGATCGCTGACGTTTTAGCGTCTACCACGCAGCAGAAGAGCTTCTCCGAGCTGCTAGAGTCGCGGTGTATAGAGAGAGGTAGGACTGTAGTCAGGGGTGTCACTCTGCGACAGAAAGTGGGCCGATAAGGAAACTAGCAAGATCGCCGATGTTTTAGCGTCTACCACGCAGCAGAAGAGCTTCTCTGAGCTGCTAGAGTCGCGGTGTATAGAGAGAGGTAGGACTGTAGTCAGGGGTGTCACTCTGCGACCGAAAGTGGGCCGACAAAGAGACTAGCAAGATCGCCGATGTTTTAGCGTCTACCACGCAGCAGAAGAGCTTCTCCGAGCTGCTAGAGTCGCGGTGTATAGAAAGAGGTAGGACTGTAGTCAGGGTGT
>JALPQI010000154.1:0-12911 GCA_025490895.1 Thaumatotibia leucotreta
GCTCGTCGACATCACGATCCCCCATGACGAGAACCTCGTGAAGGCCGAGAAGGACAAAGCCAGTAAGTACCTTGACTTGGCTCACGAGATAACCGACATGTGGGATGTTGATTCGGCGATCATTGTGCCGATAGTTGTTTCTGCGAATGGTCTCATAGCGAAGAGTCTCGATAAACACCTCAAGAGGCTCTCGCTAGGTGGTTGGATCAAGGGTCAGATGCAGAAGGCGGTAATCCTGGACACGGCGCGCATAGTCCGGCGGTTCCTCTCCCTGTAGCCCTACCACCGGCAGCTTGGGCCCGCCCCGTTGCCGGCGGCACCCTAGGTTAGGTTTTTTTATAGTATGTTTATATGTTTTGTATTGATTTTGTATGTTTTATTGTATTTTATTTTTATAACCATATTATAAAATAACCTGACCTAAGAAGATGTATAAATAAAGGGAATAAATAATAAAAAAATAGCCGAATATACAATACGTTCACTATAGATATCAGTTACCAATTCTTAGCCGTATGCTTTTTTGGTATTTTATTTATTACATCAAAATCTATATTTTCTATATTGTGTTAAGATATGGTAGGTACTGTGCATGTAGTGATATTATGTGATTACAGCTTACAGGCATTCTAGTATATTTTTCTCGCCTCTTGTAATGTTTATCATTTGGCTTCTAATCAATCTAATAGCAAAGATTACTACTTACTTTTAGTAAAATTTATTATAAATGCAATTCCAATCTCTCGAGTCTCGATAAATTATTACGAGCTGCAGAAAAGGAACTTAATTTAAGATTTTTACGTGACAAGTATTTAGGCTCGCCCAACTGCGATGGAGATGGAACAGATAATAAGATTGTATAAAAAAGATTTATGATAATTATTAGCTTACATCGGTGACTGATATTTTCTTATCACTAAGACGAACTCTAATGAACTCAAACGTATACTACCTACTACGTAGTATACTTATACTTGTATTTAAGAATCTATATGTATCTATCTATTATATATATCGTCGCTTGGTACCCACGTCACAAGCCTTAATTGAGCTTACCGTGGGGCTAGGTCGATTTGTGTAAGATGTTCAAGATATTTATTTATTTATTTAACTTGATAGGCCTCAACGGCGACTCAACTCTATGCCAGATACTGAAATTTAAGCATAAGTTTCTAAAATGATATTGAAGTAGTGTAGCGGAGTGGTCTATGCGTGGTACACTTTCGCCACAACGTCAACCCCGACACGTTGGTCACACATTGACCACACGTTATCCCCCACGCGGCGACTATGCGTTTGCGACTGACGTGTATCAAGCAACCATTGCATTGCCCACTCGTTCACGCCGCGTTGTCCATTAGTGACCATTGAGTGAATCAAGCACTTGACTACTCATCGAAAGCGTAAGTACAGTTGCTGCCGCGTTGGCGTGAAGTTGTTTTATGTGCGAAGACCTTTGATCGTTTCATACCCAACTGATATGTCGGGAAACTCACGGGAAACTGATCAAATTTTACTCCCACGTCGAGACTAGGGATTGCACTCGGACCCGCCAGATCCAGTACATTAGGATGTACAGTAGGATGACAGGTATGGGGACGCCCGCTATCCTTACTAGAGCAATGTCACTAAAGGCGGAATGAGGCCAAACTGGGTCTCCGGAGGCGGCGCTTTGAAATTTAGAGCGGTGTTGGTGGTGCTGCAGAAAAGTACAAGCGTCCCTTTAGCTCATAATTACAACACAGCGGCGCCAGACGGAAAGGATCCGGTACATTTGGGCACCCAACGGATCCGGTGAAAAGGGGCATCATTTTTTTATTTAGCTGTATATGTGCTGTTTATGCCCATCTGGTAGCCGTATTTGGTAGCTAGCTAATAAATGAGAAACATGTTTTCCCATCTTGTGGCCAGCTATCAAATGAGAATGATATACAAGTTAAAAGACTGGCAATAGCAAACCACTTCACATAATCAACATTTCCTTACAATGAAGAAGTCAGTTACAAAGCAAAAGGTCCCTATAAAATGCAATTTGGAAAAAACCTGTCACTGTTCTTTAAAATTGAATGCCAGCTTCGATATAAAAATTCCCGTTTCATTGTCAGCCGAATCAAGAATATTTTTCTTATTGGAAGTCAGCTACCTAAACTGGCTACAAGTACCGTTTCGTAGCCAGCTTCGAATGAGGAATATTTTTCTCGTTTGGAAGCCAGCTACCAAACCTGGCTACAAGATGGGACTAAAGGTCGTTAAAAACAATAAGGGTCTAATGATTTTTTTTCTAAAGTCAACATTCTCCAGAATAAAAATAAAACAACGAAAAAAATTAGGAATTAAAGAGTACTTTAATATCGTCGTTGAGATTGCCAATTCCGTTATGTGCACAATTTCAGGAACTGAAAAATCAATCCAAATGACATATGTTTACAGTCTTCTTTTGTCAAATTTGAAATTTACACATAACAGAATTGGCAATCTCAACGACGATATAAAACTATTTCGAACATAATCGGCCCAGCCGTTATTGAATAACTACGAAACCCTACACTGAGCATGCCCCGACATGCTCTTGACCGGTTTTTTAGTGGTAATATCGGGATTCGGAACTGGTGAAACTAAAGAAAGGCTTGTAACAATCACCTCCCTATCTATCGTTATTATAATCGAATGCCACCTTCCTGTCCTATTATGTAGTAGTAAATTCATTACCGCATCCGCCGAGCGTGGCCCGACGTTTCGTAGGCGTGCTCAAGTTTCTGCCATGTTGAACATTTACACGATGGCTTGTTGTTTTAGGTAACATGTACTTTAGGGCTTCACATTACGTAAAATAAACAAAGGTGGTTGGAGTAGATACGAACTTGGAGACGCTTTGAACCCAAGTATGGACATTTTCTCTTTTAGGGTCACCTAATTACCGTGACATTAAAAAACCTTAGTTGTATTAAGAACGATATCTTTAGGAATTGAAGCTTGATTGGCTTTTTTATATGATAATATTTCTAGGTGCCGTGTGGTGACGGCAGTAAGAATACATTTGTCACCAACTCCTCCTGCGGGTGTCGTAAGACTCGACTAAGGGTTTGAAGTGTCACTGACCACTATTTGATAAAAGATTGATGATGGGCAGCAGCGTCATCATAGTGGACACATTACTGCGATCGCCAATCCGCTTGCCCAGCGTGGCGATTATGGGCATTTACCTCCTAATGCGTCTATAGGTACGCATAGTTAATAGGAGAGGCCTACGTCCTGCAGTAAACTATCATAGGCTGATGATGATGATGATGATGATGATGATATCTCTAGGCCCACTTGCACTGATCGTGATTAGCGATTTAACCCGGATTGACGCATCATTTCGTATGATATTTGACAGCTTAATCTAAAATTAACTCGTTAGTCTCGATTGGTGTAAGTACGCCTTATAGTTTATAAAATTAACTCCATAACTGAGTTTTCTAATGATATTTAGTGCTCAATTGTCGTTAAAACTCTGAATAAAGTGAAGTGTTTAATTTCACGCTGACTGGGTGTCTCTAAAAGTGAAAATGCTCGTAAGATAAGTTGTATGATCAATTATGTTGTATTATCAATCAATGACCTTTAAGTCCGCCATTTGTTCCTATTTGGGTTATTGTCTGATTTAGGTTATCGTCTTTTCGGTGGACATATAAAAGGGAGTTTGTCATAGTCATAGTCATAGTATCTTTATTCATTAACAATACAAGATTGTGTTTGAATTATAGTTTGTACATTGACAATAATTGTAACAAATAAAAATAAAATCTACGTAAACAATTTCACTAAAACTTATACCTAAAGAGATCAAGTTAATAACAATATAGAATCAAATCATAACTGTATTCCAAATAAAAATAAAAAAAATAACATAACTCTATAATTCAATTGCCAAACACTTCGTCAATACTGTAAAAGCAATCTCTTAATAAATATTGTTTTAGTTTCTGCTTAAATTCAGTATATTTTGATATCATTTTTAACTCTTGAGGCAGTCTGTTAAACAATTTTACGGATTGATTTCTCACAGAGTGCTCTTCTATTTTTGAAATTGGCCAGTTAACTGTGTACTAATTTTGCGATGAATCAATTACAGGTACAACTAGGTTCCCCGTTCTACAACCCTATGTTATAAAATCGTAGCATAGACTAAAAGCTGTTAACTTTTGATAATCTTTGCTTTCCGACTGACAATGACCCATTTGTATGTGCTATAAAGCTTAAAGAAATAAAGTGCTTTGTAATTATAAATGAACAATTTTTTAAATTATTTTTCATAAGATTATACTGAACAGTAAACATTTTTGCATTGAGAGCGTTTTCCATGAAAAATAGCACGTTTACGTACACTTTACTTTACACATTAGTCTTACACCAGAAACATTGGTCCTTGAGTGTAACAATATAATTACAATAAAACAACAAATGGAGATAAAATTCATTTATTTGACTTTTGATTTAAAAAATAACTGAATAAAATACTATTCTATTACATTATCAAATCACGCTTTCATTTAAATGCGTAGCATGCTTTCGCTTCCAGATATGAGAGTTAAGTAAAATTCTCGTGGAAAGTTAAAAAGAGTATTTTGCTGAAGAAAATTATAAAATACAAGCCAATAACTATCCTTTAATAACAATTTAAAATTCTGCTAGTCAATATCGCATGTAATAATTGTTTCTTCTTAATCTGTGCGAAAACTGAAAGCGCCCATAAAGGACCCCGCAGCAAACATAGGGAAAAAGTGGTTTTAGTCAAATCTCACGAAATTTTAGTATGATGTAGATACAAGTCTCCTCATTATTTTTTTGTAAGGCCACAACTCTCTGAGACTTATAGTTTCGGAAATAATCAATTTATACAAAATACATGTATGTTGCCTATTTTACGTAATTCATCCTCTTTTTTGCTCTGTTATGCATATAGTTCGTAACACAGATTATTGATAAAATGAATGTCAATGTGACAGCCACATTACGAAGATGATTTATTATTTTTATTCTTAATTATAAGCACAATAATTATAATAAGCAAAATACTTACATTATATAAGATAATGGCAGCAAGAAATCCTTGCTTTGTGTGTAATAATCTAGTCGCTCCTCGGGGTTTGAGACGTATTGCAATCGAAAACCTACAAAAAATCGATATTGCAATCCGATATAGGGAAACCATCAATAATATTCCTGCTGAATATAATGACGATTCTCGTGTTTGCGTGAACTGTGACCGTTTGATAAACCGGGAAATAGAAGAGTTGCGACGGGATGGTGATTGCATTCTTATCAACGTGTTGAGACAAACTGCGAGTCATTCGTGCGTTATCTGCAATTGTATGCAAAATCGACCCAGACTTTCTATAAACGCAAGGGTCAAGATTTTCGTTGACGATAATATTTTTATTCCGCCTTCAACACGATGTTGTTTAATACATTTGACCGCTGCGGGACATATACCACAAGAGTTAGCGAGAAGATTGCAGTTCATTAAACGACCCTATCGCCTTCAAGGTGCTGACTTAAATGTTTTTTTACTAACTATGAGAGAACAAGCTAAAGAAGCCAGAGTTTTTAAAAAAGATTTTTGTACAGATGAAGAGTTTCAGGTCATAAGTCCCGTCACCAAACCACAATTCGACGACATATTACAGTCATGCGTGGAAGTTCCTGTAAGGAACGTATTCAGACGTATTACAGAAAAGATGTTGATGATGTTTTTGTTAAAAATGCGTCAGGGGCTTCCAGACGATTTCTTAAAAATAATATCGACGCTGGAAAGGAGAAATTGGATAAGCGACACTTTTGAAGATATTGAGTTATATATACCGTTAGAATCGGCGAATTTTTCTGCGTCGAATGAGCTAGGTTTCGTATCCATCTGATAACATTTGTGTCGCTTATCCCATTGGTGATTTAGAGAACTTTTGACCATTTTTTATTACTAAACGACTTGGTTTTTGACAACTTTTAGAAAATTGGAGATTAGATAAAATATAATTCAACATAATTAATCTTGGATTATTTTACCTATTCGTCAGGACCAGTTAAATTTTACTTGGATATTTTTGCTGTGTAACAACTAAACTTCACTTGTCGGTTAGCTATTTCTACCTGACTGTGTGATATGTTCTCATGTCATTTGGACAATTTTACCTTCATCTTAATTTAAAATTCAAGACGGTTAGACAATATTACTTGACTATGATATCTGAAGTACTTATTGGCGTTTATCCATTTTACCAACATTTATTTATGATCCATTCCTACCTAAGTACTTACCTACTTTTTGGAATAATGTTATAAAAAATCCTAAAACAGTGTTTTTCTGTTACTCATGTAGGTAATTAATATTACTAGGTAACTATGAAGTCTAAAAAAGTTTCTCATTTTAAGTATGTGGATAGTTCTTAATGATATATTTATGCTATTTTATCAATTTATATATTTTTACCCGAATATAAAATAAGCCACTTCGGCAGTTAGATAATTTTAACGGGATACATTTGTTATGTAAGTCTCGGGTGGACCTTTTTACCTTCCTTATTTCTAACACAACGTGTTGGTTAGATAATTTTACCTGAATCTATTTTTCCGACCATTTTGCTTAAGCGACAGTAAATCATTAAATAACACTTGAATACGTTAAATAATTAAAACATCACATAGAAAACATATTTATGTCCATAAATAATGCTTCAATTATTTGATTTGGTCTACTGATTAATTTAAATGATTTTTTTTCGAAAATCTCGGCGGTTTTTTGCTTCTCCTGTAAAGTACGCACTGTGTCGCTTATCCAATTTCTCCTTTCCAGCGTCGATATTTAGATACAGTAGTAGACAATACGTATCCCATGATATATGTTTAGTGAGAAAGTCACTAATGCTGCGATTTGTGCCTGAATCCATTGGGTTTAATCATATTACTAGACAAGAATTCATTGACAGACATGTAACTGATTTCGCAAATGAACTGTATAACGCTGACGTTCATAATCCTAAAGCCATCATTATAGTTGATACGACGTATGCTTATATTGAAAAGCCTAGTCATTTTAGATCACTTAGGCAATCTTTTAATATGCATAAAAGACAACATTTAGTTAAACCGAGCTTACTAGTGGCACCGAACGGCTACATTCTCGATGTTCAAGGGCCGTATTTTACGGACTCTAGAAATAATGATGCTGCTATTATCAAGGATCGGACAAACGCCCGTCATTTTGAAAACATAACCCTGTTCCGTATGGTAGAGACTTCCTTATCTTATGATGTTAACATATTTTATTAATTAAAGATATTTATTTATTTATTTAAGATATTTATTTTATAATACGAACAAAAAGTGTCAATTTAGGAGATCCCAACTATTTCTTAGATACTTGTGCACACCATAATGGTTCGATACGTCGTTACAACATTAATTAATATACACGAGATAATTCGTTTAAATCGTTTTATTTCATGTCTATATCGTGGTAACCGAAGAAGATAATTATACACTTAATAGATCAACATTAAATATCCAAAATTCTAAGTCGTTTATTTGTTATAAATTCGCAATCAGGATACATAAAAGTTAGAAGGAGTTGGGATCTGCTAAATAGATATTTTGTGATAGTGTTATTAAAAAATATCTTATAAAATAAAATATTATGTTAACATCATAAGATAAGGAAGTCTCTACTGTACGGAACAGGGTTATTTTTTCTAAATGACGGGCGTTTGTCCGATCCTTGGCTATTATTGAGTCTGAATTTGAACAAAACAGGGAGGTTATTGATCGATGGATTCAAAATGGAGACATAATGTTGGTTGATAGAGGCTATCGTGATGCGTTACCGTACCTAGAAAACGTGGTCAAGCTCAGCTTTCTACAGTGCAAGCTAATGAATCAAGAACCATTACGAAATCAAGATGGGTGGTCGAGGCACGTAATGGCCATTTGAAATCAATATTTAAGTTTTTTAAGGGCATCATCCCTAGAGCTCATGTTTTGCACTTAAATGATTTTTTAAAAATTGCTGCTGCAATTATTAACAGATTCCATGCAGAAATAATAATGGAGGATGCAACCGTAGAACTAGCTCGCGAATTGCGTGTGAGAATAGATGACGTAAATATAGTTCAAGCTCGTGTAGAAATGGACAATCTATTCAGAAGAAATGCAGTGTGGGTTCCTTTGAATGAAAACCACGCATTACATTTTCCCGTACTGGATCTTGTGCAACTTAAAACCATTTTTGTTGGCGTGTATCAGCTTCGATTGTCCCCAGCATACATGCAAGATAAACTAGATTTAGATGTACGACATGATGCAAATCGACGAGTACCGTCAAGAGCCAGGATTTATACGGGTCAGGATTTATTCTCGTTTCCGTAATGCGACAAAACATCAACTGTGGCTCTCTTACGCAATAGGACGAGAGGAAAATGAAGAGTTGGTAGAGGCTATCCTGGGATATTACTGCACATGTAAGACAGGAGCTAGAACGATAGGCTGTTGTGCTCATATTGCCTGTGTAATATGGTACCTAGGCTATGCACGGCACCAGGAACATTTAAAATATCCCAGCATTGCATTAATAGAGTTCATTAAAGATGCAGCAAATAGACGGCGAATTAGGCATTGATTGTTGTACCTACTTGTTCTATTATGTATATATTTTTGTAAAAATCTTGAAGTACTTTTTATACATATATTGTAAGATAAGTAATATAACATTGCATGATGATGGTACTTTATTCATTTAAGTAGAATCTAACATGGCTAATTGCTGTAATTCATCCGGTAGTCTCACCATTACAACGATCAATCAATAATACACGAGCATAAACAGGCGGACATAACTGACAGTTGGTGCCTGCATCTGAATTTGCCTTCATAACGTCAGTAACTGTCAGTGGGTATTATTTCAATATGTCGATTTCATAAAATAGGTAAGTACGTCGCGTAAATAAAAAATATGTTCTCGATTATTTCCGAAACTATAAGTCTGAGAGAGTTGTGCCCTTACAGAAAAATAATGAGGAGACTTGTATCTACATCATACTAAAATTTCGTGAAATTTGACTGAAACCACTTTTTCCCTATGTTTGCTGCGGGGTCCTTTCAAGTGCCCTTTTATAACTACCAACGTCCAACTTTACATTAAACAACACAAAAAAGAAAACTCCATGCCAATAGCTTCTTGCCACTAACTTTAAGATACTTTTAACTAATTCTGAGTAATAACTCTGACGGCATCTGAGAAATAATTTATTACATCTTAAAAGTCGAACAACTTTTAAGTTACAATGTGAAAAATTACAGAAATTATTAAGGGTTATCTTGATTTAACTTTTCAACTTTGAAGTTGGAGCAACGTCTTAGAACCAATTATTTTAAGTATTTAGTTAGAAAATCGTTCTAATAAAATGACAGCTGTCACGTCGTAGACGATAAAAAATCCCGAAAATTTTTTTTTTCATTTCTTGACTTGCTTGGGTTCATTTAAATCGGAATCATCAAATCGAATCGATTGAAATAATAAGAGATAATGAACCAAAATGGAAGTTTCCATTACGTGACCCTCGTAAGTTCAAACAGAAAACGCGACGAAACGGTTTTTTTGGGACACAATTTTTAACACTTTACAGGGTTCGTGGTCTGCGGACGACAGTCGCTGTGTTGGAAACGTCGGAATGAAGTTAAAGGTAATTAATATACGCGAGTTTATCCTTTTTCATAGTTTTATTTCATGAAAATCATGAGTATTCCTCGCGGTAACCGAAGAAAATATTAGGATATTCAAATTGTCTCACTTTAATATATACAAACTTTTGACTAGAAGATGTCGTTACTTTTTGGATTTTTTATCCTTTTTCATAGTTTTATTTCTTAAATATCTTACTCAAGTTGATAATAAAGATGTATAATTTCAGAATTATAACTAACGTGAGACTCAAACATATTAAAATATTATCGAACCCGGTTACATCGCATCGGGGTAGCATCGGGGATCGGGGGTGCTCCGGACGAGGGCCCCTTTTAATGGGTCGAAACATGTCGAGAAATTATCGACTTAAATACGTGAGTAACCCGGTTCGATAATATTTTAATATGTATAGTTTCATTTAAAATCCCTTTTTAACTTTCCACTATCTACCTATACAATTGTTGTCTTAAATATGAACGCAACTAAACAATCAAGCTAAGTTACAAAGTCAATTTCAAAAACCTTATACAATTATGTACATTCAATTAATAATTATATAATAATATAATGTCATTATTAAAAGCGACGCCTAATCTTCTATCACAACGTGGAAAGGCAATTTTAAAATATTTGGACCATTCGCTTGCAAGGAAATATTAAATAAGCCGCGTCTGCCAGTAATATTGTAATTATACACATTAAAATTGAAGATATTTTATTTACATAACAAATACGATCAATAAATAATGTAATCATGATTTTCGGTAAAACACAGACCCACCACCTCAGCAGTATTCAAGTTTGTACATTCGCCACCAGGCCCCAATTTCACCACATTGACAAGTGCTACAATTGTAAATTTACTGTTTTTCCAATCCGGGGCGTCTACACTCTACAGGCTACAGTCACCCCTTATCATCGGAAGGGCCGTGCGTTTGTTTGCCATGAACATAAAAAATAGTGCAGGAGCTTTAATAAATCAGCAGTAAATAACTACTTTTTTTGTGAAGCAAAATTGTAATTGTCACAAAAAAAAACGACAATTGTAGCGAAATTCCGACATATGCCGAACTAAGGATCTAAGATTCGGCTTATGTTCGGCTTATGTTGCTTGACATAAGTGTCAAGATTAAATGAAAATTGTACTAAACCTTGTGACAATTGTCACGGGTTTCGGATAGTAAAAAGTAGTTTATTAAAGATATAATAACGTTATTAGTAATAATTTTATGTTGGTGTCACATACATGAACCGTCCGATAGTAAGCGGTAGCCGTAGCCTACGGGGGCCAGTGAAGTCGATAATAGTGATATTTTACAATTGTCACACTTGTAATTATGGTGAAATAGGCCACGACAAATAATAGTGGCTACAGTGCTTAAAAATGTCTGAATAAACACTCAACGCCATGGAATTAGAATATAATTTTTATACGTGACTACACCGTACAGTCAACCAATTGTTACCCTAAGCTACTTGAGAACTTTGTCACAATGACGTTATAACTCAGATTCTGGAAATCTCTTTCTACTTGTCATTTTGACATGGTTATAGCGGCCTAGGATTCCAGTTGGAGTCTGCAAGGACTTTTATAATACAAAACAAGAACGTCTTCTATTGAATTATGAGATTGCTTAGGTATACAACTAGACACTATTTTATCTGATAAATTCGCATCTGTCTTGTTTTCTCAGTCACATTTTAGTACCTATCGGGAATTTAGTTCAAGCTCTTCGTAAATCCAGATCTTTAGAGAGTGGATAATACTTTTTAGAAAAAAGTTATCATGCGATAATGTGACACAAATCAACCCGAATTCACCTCACAGTTAGCTCGAATAAGGCTTGTGTTATGGGTGGCCGTGTGGTGACGGCAGTAAGAATTCATTTGTCACCACCCCAACTCCTCCTGCGGGTGTCGTAAAAGTCGACTAAGGGATTGAAGTGTCACTGACCATTATTTGATAAAAGATTGATATTAGATTGATAAAAGATTGGCAGCATCGTCATCATAATGGACACATTACTGCGATCGCCAATCCGCTTGCCCAGCGTGGCGATTATGGGCATTTACCTCCTAATGCGTCTATACGCATAGTTAATAGGATAGGTCTACGTCCAGCAGTGACCTATCATAGGCTGATGATGATGTATGGGTACTACCGATATCTATAATAGAATAGAAACATGTAATTAAAAACATGTATTTTTTTAAATTAAGGAACAAAAAACTTTTCTTCGACAAGATATGTAAATAGACAAAATTGAAAACAATAGTAGTACACACAAAGATATTCCCTTACCTTGTAGGCTAGGTCACTGTCTCCTGGACTAAGGTAGTAACAACTGTTCGACGAAGTTACAGCTGTTTTTGTTTCATCATCTCTATATTGTATATTTCCAATTTCTATGTCGTATTTCGTGTGTTGTTTATAGATATTTGTTATTTTTAGCAAGAATGTAGGCACACTATACGAATTCTCATACTCGATAGACTGACTTGCAGTTTATTTGATTTAAACATAAATAACAAAGGCTGTTGTATTTTGCCGTAGATTTCTGCGACACGATATTGGTTGAAGATATTGAAAATGACAGTACTACAAATTTCGCCTAAATATTGGCGTATTTGGCGATTCCGCTCCGTAAAAAGTTTATTGTTAAAAACCTTATTATTAAGAACATAAGGTCTATCTACTGTCAAGAACTTTAGTATCGAAGTTGAGTACCGCAGTGAGCGAGTCTCTTTGATGTGGTGACGACCCGTTGCCTAGATGTTCTGAATGCTTGGCAACCATGACAGATTGTCAGGCTCAGATAAACCAGTGCTGATTTGAAGTAGGTCAGCCTCCGTGGCCTAGTTGGTCCACGAAGCTGGAGGTTCCGGGTTCGAATCCCGGCGAGGGCAATTATTTGTGTATTTTTTATGGCAAATACTTTTTAACTGGCTGTGTATTTAAGTAAATATATGTTTCTATCTATTATATATCGTTGCTGGGTACTCGCAACACAAGCCTTAATCGACCTAGTCCCACGGTAAGCCGTGGGACTAGGTCGATTTGTGAAAGATATCCCAAGATATTTATTTATTTATTTTATTTAAGTTAATACTATAAGCCCAGCGAAGGGAGCATCGGTTTAGGTATACTCGTTTTCAGTCCTAAGAACCCTCATCTCAGAATCGGTACAAAGCA
>JALPQI010000156.1:0-14680 GCA_025490895.1 Thaumatotibia leucotreta
TTAATATGATGATTTTAACATATAAATCCTAAAATTCCATAAGTAACAATTGTTTTAGTGAATGATGATAAGATGACTAGATGCAATCACAAAACGCAGAAAATGTCAACGTCAACATTGTCAAAGAATATTATAGGTTATAATCTTTATTTACCGACTCGAACACGCATAAAAATAGTAAACTAAACAACTTTCAGGGTGTTCTGTTATAATTTTGTAAAAATAATGAATGAGAATGATTTAATAATGCATTGGTGTTGGTGTGCAACTACAGGAATGTGTTAAAATCGTGCTGCGTTTACTTTTTCGTGGTAAGTTTACTGCGACAAAATCTTGCATTAAATACATGATGCATTTGGAAAATTATTATCACTAACCCGATGATGATTGTAATGTGAACAAATAATTACCTTTTTTGAGTTTCCTCGCTATAGTGAGGGGAAAAGTTTTGTGTTACACACAGGTGCAAATGTATTTTACTTCTCGTATGTTAAAACACTCGCTGCTCAGAATTCTATTTTAGAACCACTCGCTTCGCTCGTGGTTCAACTATAGAATCCTTTCGCTTGCTCGTGTTTCAATTTCATACTCGCGGGTAAAATACAACTTTGCACCCTTGTATAACAAATAACTATTTTTCGTAGGGAGTTATTTTTTTATCGATTGTTTTAATATTGTTGTTTATGTTACGCGATAATGTATTCTGCCTGTCTTCGGGTAAATATACTCTGTTTAAGCAGTCTGTCATTAGAAAAATAAGGCATATTTAAATTTTCTATGGACAACTAACTCTTCCTGACTAAATTTCTTTAAAAAGCGCCTTTTTGCATTGATAAGTTGGTCGGTAAAGAAAAAAATATATTCTATAGTAATTATATTCTATATTATTATTTTTTCTTTGGAGGCCGGTCTGATAAACTTTATTATTATAATACCTTAACACGTTCGCCACCGATACCGTTTCAGTAAGTGCTTATACAATGCCGATCGAAATAATTATCTAATAGAAATCCTATGCCAGTGAAACGCACGCGTGACCGAAAAGATTGTATTCCTATGCCGGCGACACAGCACTTGTGTCAGAAACGTTCGTATTTCTATGCCACTGGCATAGGAGTGAGAATTTGATTAACCTTTTCAACGCCTTCCCTCTCGCATCAAATTGTGACATACACGCCAGTATCTCTACTAATGAACAACGAAAATAGACCTTATCTGTCAGCAAGACAGTTACTTTGACAGCATACTCGATGACCACTTTAGTGGCTGCTGGCGTGGTAGGCAGGACAACACATGGCCACTTTAGTGGTTCCTGGCGTTGAAAAGGTTAATGCTAGTGGCATAAGAATAAGATTACTTTGACCATGTGTCACTGGCATAGGAGTACAGTTTTTTCGGTCACATATGCGTGTCACCGGCGTCGAACGTCTAACACGTTCCCCTGTGCATGTATCACATGTGATGCATTTAAAGGTATTGATGATACGTGAATGCAGCATATATGACGCACGACCCTATTTAAATATAGGGATAATTTGAAATTTGCATGTACGAGCTAAGCTACGTTAACTTACCTTTTTACAGCTGTAAAAAGTGACAATTTGATAAAATTAGGTATTGGCGGACTTTTAATACTGTTGCCAGGTTATGCTTTAAATTTTGTGCGAGAATTTGCACGTGAGAGGTGACAATCGATTTTAGCTGCACACGGAACGTGTTAAGCGTTAGAGTATACAGGGTATTCGTTTCGATTTGCAATAAATTATACAGGTTACTTGAGCCATTAATAGAAGTTGTCTGGTAAATCGGCTTTTGGAAAATTCGATAAAAAATATTTTTTTTGTTTTAATATATAATAAATGAAATGGTAAGTGTGAGAGAACCTTAAGAATAAAATAAAAGTTAATCTCAGGTGACTGACGGCACATGTCAAAATAAGTAATATTAGAATGTAATAAAGGTTGCAATACACATGTTCACTGATTAAATTTATTTTTTTAATAACTCAATAACGGTAAGAGTTAAAACACTAGTTTCTTAGCCACTCACTTGCTTTGATTTTTGCGATAGACTCTATTTCTATGTAAAATAAGAGCGATGACATGTAACAAAAGCTACATGAAGCATGTCAGTGGTTATATAAATTAATTATATTTGACCTAAATAAGCTCCCCTTAAAGTTATAGCATATGAAAAAAAAACACGTGTCATACATAGTGTCGTGGTTCCAGGCTAGTGTTCTGCTACGGCTGCATCTCCCGTCATCTCCGCTCCCAGCACCGCTGCCCCGCCTCCCACCTGCCGGCCGCCGACACCGACCTGGTGCGGATGTACATCGACTGACGTCACTCCGAGTCTCCATACACCACTCCTGGACCATTCCATGAAAACGTCGCGTTCGGACACAGTGCAGTCTGATGTGTCAGATAACTGCAGTCATTACAATACTTTTGAGAATATTCAGGGTGGAAAGGGACGACGTTCCATCCCGCTGCCGACCGAGTCTACCAACCATTACGATTAACTTTCAGTATGGGACCAACATCGAAAGCGTACATGGAAAATTGACTTTTCCATACTATTGAACTCTAACTAATCACTCACTTTGTATGAGGGGTTAATTTTTTTTTTAATATTTCGATGTTGGTCCCATACTGAAAGTTCATCGTAATGGTTGGTAGAATCGGTCGGTAGCGGGAAGGAACGTCGTCCCTTTCCACCCTGTTTAATTTATCGACATATTCGATATCGATGTTCTTATATTGCAACATGATTTATCAACGCTTAAACCTGTTTTTATTGACAATATAGAAAGATATTAAATATCTTGAATGACGTAACACGCGACGCGTTGACCAAAAAAAATAGATTATTTAATTACATCCTACTGCATGTCAGATTTTGTTACGGTTATTTGTAATGCTGTTTGTTTAATTGGAAAAATCATACAGCTGAATAATTTCAGACTATTTATGGCAAATTGTGACAAAAAACTCCTATGAACAGTATATGATTAATTGAATCAAGCAAGGGAAATTAATTGTTGATTATTTTGATAATTTAAGGAAAAAATGTGTACTCGGTCCAACAATTCCTGTCAGTAAAATAAGCGGCAAATTATAATTTTTTATCTAGAGAAAGCAAACTCTTCGTGACGTAATTTTTTAATCTTCCTTTTTTTCTACTGCCAGGAATAATTGAATAGAATATAGTTATTATTATTATTAAATTATGTATTTTTAATAGTCAAAGACTGATTGTATTGTGGGCTTTATTTAGTTGGGTTAAGGTTGAGAATAGCTCATTAATGTTTGATAGGTAAAGGTTTATTTTACAAATAAAAAGATTATAAATTGGATACGTGTCGATTTTTTTTTCATTAACGGTATTTTTCATAATCACCAAATTTAAAATTTAAAAAACCGACTTCAACCGATTTCTCCGAGATCTCCGATTTGTTTCCTCAAATCCTACTTTCTGGATGCAAGATCTCAGAAAGAAATTTTAAAATCTGTTCACGATTCTTGGAGATAATGGAGATATCAGGATTATCAGGTAACATACATGACCAAAAAAAATTCAGTCGAATTGCGAAACCCCTCCTTTTTTTGAAGTCGGTTAATAATTGTCGGTCACGTTGCGTTGCTAGCAACTGTACTTGCATTTCATACTGACGTATTCAACACACTACGCAACTGATAACAAATAGCTGCGTTTCAAAAATTATATTCTGAGTACTGTTAGTACAAGTCTAGCTGTCGACTTGTCGTGAGTAACCCGATTGTACACAATGACGTTTGAAATAGCCACTTGTTATTTTGAAGAGAGTACATCGTTGCCAAGTTTCCAGTAGCTACAACGGCATCTATCAGACGCTCGGAGAATCACAGTTGTATACATAATTACTAGACCCCGGTATTGGAGGTGCAAAATGATAGCTGTCAAGTTCTTACTTAGGGATAGGTAATCACATTTTGTGATGTCGATATCGATACTCGATTTTTTGTACAATTATTTTTTTATGTACAGTGGCGTTCAGAATTTTGAACCCTACTGTACAAGGACCATTTATTTGTATACCTTTTTTTGGGATCTATGATAATAATTAACATTTAATACTCGATTTTTTGTACAATTTGTTTTTTTTTTATGTACAAGGACCATTTATTTGTATCCCTTTTTTTGTGATCTATGATAATAATTAACATTTAATATATAAATCATAACTATTACAATACAAATCTCTGGTTGCTATTACATTTATTATGTTTCGAGTTGCACAACATTGAATAAAAACTTTTGAGATATTAAATACTTATAATAAATTATTTATGTCAATAGATAGTCAAAGTCATCTTACAACGATGTCTTCGATTATTTAGCCGTGTTTACGAGTCTATTCGACTAAAATATTTTATACAATAGAAAGTGGAATCACTTCTTGCTGAACACCCTGAACTTCAAAAATGAATGAAAAACATTTAATATACAATTTGCAGAATACATATCATTTCCAGATGTTGGAATATAAAAAAGTACATGGAGTCAAATTGCCATCAAGAGAAAATCAACAACGTATGTTCTACTAATATTGATTATTTAATAAAGGATATTCCATTCCAATATTTGTAATCTTGCATTGCAACTCAATCTTGTATGAAAACCCTCATAAAAAAAGAAAAAAAAAATTAAAACCAATTAAACTGTAACCGAGATCTGGGATATCTTACATAAATCGACTTGGTCCCACGGTAAACTCAATTAAAGCTTGTGATGTGGGTATCAAGCGACGATATTTATAATAAATATACAGGGTGGAACGTAACGGTGATCCCTCCCGCTACCGACCGAGTCTACCAACCATTACGATGAACTTTCAGTGTGGGACCAACATCGAAAACGTACATGGAAAATTGACTTTTCCATACTATTAAACTCTAACTAATCACTCACTTTGTATGATATGAAGGTTTAATTTTTTTTAAAGATATTTCGATGTTGTTACTATACTAAAAAAACACAGGAGCTCTTGTTTTACACAGGAGTGCGTGCGTATTTTTTGTTCGTGTTCATACCCCATAGTTCATAGTTTAGTAGCTCGCGGTGAGACCAGGGACGCGTTTTATAAAGTAACATTTTACAATTTCGCTGTATGCCTGTCTAACGCACGCACGTATAGGCCTAGAGAGGGAAACAGCAAAATTTAAAATTGTAACTTTATAAAACGCGACCCTGTGCTTAACTTGCTTTTTGTTTGACCAGTGCCATACCCATGATAGTTTTTAATAAATAAATTCCTTGTGTTTTCCACAGCGCGACCCCGCGGCGGATCGCTGGCGGAACGTGTGTCCCGTGTGCCTGCAGAAGTGGAAGACCCCCACGGCTCTGCCTGTCTCCGGGTAACTATTACACATTTTGTTTATTTATTGTTCTTTGTAGACCGGTCTCATCAAGCTTATTCGAGTCATGAGTAGACTATGTTATCTTGTCGTACTGATGTTTTTTTTACATGTTATTTATATTATTTATTTATTTATTTAGCTATTAAGGACATCAACAGCGATTACAAATTACTTAATCTATGAACATAAACAGTAAACTACTTAAACAAAGCCAATCAAAGATATTTTATTTATTATTTTTTCGTAGGGAGTTATTTTTTTTATCGATTGTTTCAATATTTTTGTTTATGTCCATGCGATAATGTCTTCTGCCTGTCTCCGGGCACATATACTCTGTTTAAGCAGTCTGTCACTAGAAAAAGTCAAATTTAAATTTTCTATGGACAACTGACTCTTCCCGACTACATTTTTTTTAAGGCGCCTTTTTGTATAGATAAGTTGGTCGGACGTCTTAATCGACAGAGTATATAGTAGTGTCGTGGTTCCAGGCTAGTGTTCTGCTACGGTTGCATCTCCCGTCATCTCCGCTCCCAGCACCGCTGCCCCGCCTCCCACCTGCCGGCCGCCGACACCGACCTGGTGCGGATGTACATCGACTGACATCACTCCTCGTCTCCATACACCACTCCTGGGTACTTAAGAGTGACAGAGAGGGAAAACTACGATACGCTACTAAGCGCTAGCGATTGACAACTTGGCTAAGCATTAGGGCGGGTCATTTTTCAAAAATGTCGATTTTCTGAAGAGAATAGTTACAAAACGGTGCCATTTGATATTTGATTATCACTCTTATTTTTATTATATTTTTAATTTAAGTTTTTCTGCCTCCGGATTTAATTAGTAATTTTCCTAAAATGTATGGAACTTCAAAAAACTTTTTTTTCGTCTTTTTTGGCTCCATAACTATAGAAAAGCTATTTCCGGGTAAACACAATACACAAACATAGCTCATGTTGCAATAAAAAGTAAAAACATATATATCAACTGTGGTCAGTACAAAATGTACTGAAGTATCTATGAAATCTTTCAATTAGATCCGGAGGCAGAAAATTAATTCCGATGGCCAAATAATTTTGCACACTCTCTGTCGACCTAATTACGGAACTATTGACAACTGTTACTAGTAAAAAACAAATACTTTTTTTTTCTTCATACATCAGTGACCCACCCTAGTGCTTAGCCAAGTTGCCAATCGCTAGCGCTTCATCCTCAATCGTAAGCGAAAGGCAGCTAACTGAAAGAGTGACAGAGAGGGAAAACTACGATACGCTACTAAGCGCTAGCGATTGACAACTTGGCTAAGCATCCTGGACTGTTCCATGAAAACGTCACGTTCGGACACAGTCATTTCAATACTTTTGAGAATATTTAATTTATCGACATATTCGATATCGATGTTCTTATATTGCAACATGATTTATCAACGCTTAAACCTGTTTTTATTGACAATATAGAAAGATATTAAATATCTTGAATGACGTAAAACGCGACGCGTTGACGAAAAAAAAATAGATTATTTAATTACATCCTACTGCATGTCAGATTTTGTTACCGTTATTTGTAATGCTGTTTGTTTAATTGGAAAAATCATACAGACTATTTATGGCAAATTGTGACAAAAAACTCCTATGAACAGTATATGATTAATTGAATCAAGCAAGGGAAATTAATTGTTGATTATTTTGATAATTTAAGGAAAAAATGTGTACTCGGTCCAACAATTCCTGTCAGTAAAATAAGCGGCAAATTATAATTTTTTATCTACAGAAAGCAAACTCTTCGTGACGTAATTTTTTAATCTTCCTTTTTTTCTACTGCCAGGAATAATTGAATAGAATATAGTTATTATTATTATTAAATTATGTATTTTTAATAGTCAAAGACTGATTGTATTGTGGGCTTTATTTAGTTGGGTTAAGGTTGAGAATAGCTCATTAATGTTTGATAGGTAAAGGTTTATTTTACAAATAAAAAGATTATAAATTGGAAAAGTGTCGATTTTTTTTTCAGTAACACTATTTTTCATAATCACCAAATTTAAAATTAAAAAAACCGACTTCAACCGATTTCTCCGAGATCTCCGATTTGTTTCCTCAAATCCTACTTTCTGGATGCAAGATCCGATCTCAGAAAGAAATTTTAAAATCTGTTCACGATTCTTGGAGATAATGGAGATATCAGGATTATCAGGTAACATACATGACCAAAAAAAATTCAGTCGAATTGCGAAACCCCTCCTTTTTTTGAAGTCGGTTAATAAGTCACGTTGCGTTGCTAGCAACTGTACTTGCATTCCATACTGACGTATTCAACACACTACGCAACTGATAACAAATAGCTGCGTTTCAAAAATTATATTCTGAGTACTGTTAGTACAAGTCTAGCTGTCGACTTGTCGTGAGTAACCCGTTTGTACACAATGACGTTTGAAATAGCCACTTGTTATTTTGAAGAGAGTACATCGTTGCCAAGTTTCCAGTAGCTACAACGGCATCTATCAGACGCTCGGAGAATCACAGTTGTATACATAATTACTAGACCCCGGTATCGGAGGTGCAAAATGATAGCTGTCAAGTTCTTACTTAGGGATAGGTAATCACATTTTGTGATGTCGATATCGATACTCGATTTTTTGTACAATTATTTTTTTATGTACAGTGGCGTTCAGAATTTTGAACCCTACTGTACAAGGACCATTTATTTGTATACCTTTTTTTGGGATCTATGATAATAATTAACATTTAATACTCGATTTTTTGTACAATTTGTTTTTTTTTATGTACAAGGACCATTTATTTGTATCCCTTTTTTTGGGATCTATGATAATAATTAACATTTAATATATAAATCATAACTATTACAATACAAATCTCTGGTTGCTATTACATTTATTATGTTTCGAGTTGCACAACATTGAATAAAAACTTTTGAGATATTAAATACTTATAATAAATTATTTATGTCAATAGATAGTCAAAGTCATCTTACAACGATGTCTTCGATTATTTAGCCGTGTTAACGAGTCTATTCGACTAAAATATTTTATACAATAGAAAGTGGAATCACTTCTTGCTGAACACCCTGAACTTCAAAAATGAATGAAAAACATTTAATATACAATTTGCAGAATACATATCATTTCCAGATGTTGGAATATAAAAAAGTACATGGAGTCAAATTGCCATCAAGAGAAAATCAACAACGTATGTTCTACTAATATTGATTATTTAATAAAGGATATTCCATTCCAATATTTGTAATCTTGCATTGCAACTCAATCTTGTATGAAAACCCTCATAAAAAAAGAAAAAAATTAAAACCAATTAAACTGTAACCGAGATCTGCTTAAGTTTTTCGACAGTTGTAACATACTTTGGACTAAGTCTACGTGCCGCCGCCGCAGGTCGGTGCTAGTGTCAGTGTCCCACTGCTGGGCGTGGACAGTTGTCGCTGGTGGGAGACCCGGGCTCCGGCGCGGGACTCGGCCGTCTGCGTGCCGCCGCCGCAGGTCGGTGCTAGTGTCAGTGTCCCACTGCTGGGCGTGGACAGTTGTCGCTGGTGGGAGACCCGGGCTCCGGCGCGGGACTCGGCCGTCTGCGTGCCGCCGCCGCAGGTCGGTGCTAGTGTCAGTGTCCCACTGCTGGGCGTGGACAGTTGTCGCTGGTGGGAGACCCGGGCTCCGGCGCGGGACTCGGCCGTCGGCGTTATTAGTCATATAAATATCTTGGGACATGTTACGCATATCGACTTGGTCCCACGATAAGCTCAATTAAAGCTTGTAATGTGGGTATCAAGGGACGATACATATAAATATACAGGTTGGAACGGAACGATGGTCCCTCCCGCTACCGGTAACGACCAAGTTTACCAACCATTACGATGAACTTTCAGTGGATCAACATCGAAAACATACATGGAAAATTGACTTTTCCATACTATTGAACTCTAGTACTAATCACTCAATTTATATAAAGGTTTAATTTTTTTAAAGATATTTCGATGTTTGTACTATATAGGTACTATACAAAAAAAAACACGGCGGTAGGGTAGACTGGGGACAATTGAAACAGGTCAAGATTGAAACAAGTCAAATATCTCGGAAACTATAATGCCTACGCGTCTGACGCAACACTCGGAACAAGCGGTAGGCCATATTGCAATCCTTAACAGTAGCGCACGGGCGCCGGTGCGATACGGAAGTGTCCACGAGCGAAACCAGTTTCACGCAGTAAAAAGTAAGTATTCGTGCTCTCGTATATTGTCTTATAACTTCGTCAACTCTCGTATATTGACTAATCTAATTATATAAGTGTTATAGTTAGGAATAAACGAATCTTTTTATGGACGGTGATCAGTGTTAGAGTTTTTTTTATATAAAATATTTGACATTGAAGTGAAAAAGGTGGTTTGGGGACGATAGAAACAACGTGCTTGGGGACAATTGAAACGTTTCAATCTTCCCCATGTTTTAATCGTCCCCAAAATTAAGCAACTTTGAAATATAAAGTTTTGTATTTGATGCACATGTTTGTTTTATTAAGCTTCACAATTATTTGGCTAGTTTTTGATCAAGATCATAAATAGTACGGTCAAACCGTACATCGTTTTACCTAAACTCGCAAATGAAGTAGTATCGCTGCATTTTTGTTATGTTATTTAGACACTATAGGGCAATATAAAACCACATTTTGCAAGCAAAAAAACGTGCTAGCTGTAGTACTGCAAAATTTACGGTAATTTTATAGTTTCTGATTTTTATTAAAAAACCTTACGTTTTTTGATATAATGTGTTATTAAACGCTTAAAGAAGAATAAATCCTTTAGCTGGCGCATCCTGGGGAATACACCCCAAACACCTACGAAGATTATACATCTCTCTGATCAGAAGCAGGCTGGACTACGCAAGTGCTCTCTTTCATAACAGTGCTGGCAGACACCTTTATAAACTGCAGAAGGTACAGAACCAAGCCTTAAGGGTCACCGGAGGCTTTATCAGGTCTACACCTATCCATGTCATGGAAAGTGAATTATGTATTGTACCATTGCATTTACGTAGATGGTTTCTGGCAAATAGGTCAAGCAATGCCACGGTCGATGCGATTCAGGAGTTGGCGGCCTCGTGTCAAAGAGGTTACTGGACCAAAACGAGAAAAATACCACTATTAGCGGAAGTCTTCAAGAAAGTATCTGGAGAACATATTTGCTCATCTTTCCCACTACCAATGTTTCGATCAGATATTTGGATGTCTAAATTTGAGTTACAAGGAGTTCTCTACAGTAACTTAGAATGTGTTACTTGTGCAAAACGAACTTACGATATTAATGCCCTCCGTATGGATGTAATTCGGGAATTAGACAGAAAATATCAATTTTTTACAGAATATTTACAGATGGCTCGAAATGTGATAAAAAAATAGGGCCTGCTTTTTTCGATCCATATCGGGATAAAAAGACACAATTTAAAATCTTGGCTTCAGTGTCAATAATGACGGCGGAACTTTGTGCGATGCTTCAAGCCCTGGTATACATAGAAAGCCAAAATTATCGTAATGTTGTGATCCTCACGGACAGCAAAAGCTCCATCCAGCATTTAAACCGGTGCGCTTTGGGTGAGCGATGCCTTTCTGTAGCCTATGACATTCTAAACCGAATTAGGAACTTGCAGAACACAGGAAGGTGCCTCAAGGTGCAGTGGGTTCCGTCACACATTGGCCTGGCAGGCAACGAGGAGGCTGACCGTCTAGCTGCGACGGCAACCTCTGTCGGAGCTGTGCTTGATGTTGCTCCGGATTTTTCAGAGGTTGATGCTCGGTATAAAGGCGTACTGTATGGTCATTGGAAGGAATATTTTAACCTCAGATCCAGAGATAAAGGTATCTGGTACAAGACCATACAGTGCGAACCCCCCCCGGATACCTTGGTGGGAAGGAGAACTCGGCCGGACAGATATCGTCCGCGCCCACAGGCTTCGGTCCGGACACGTACCCACGAATAAGTTTGCACATTTAATGAAAAAGACAGGATCGCCTAACTGCCAAGAATGCGATGCTGTCGACGATGTGCATCACTTTTTGATGGAATGTGTCAAGACTCGAGATAAAAGGGAGCAGCTATATAAGACCTGGGGTTTTTCCAACTTTGATGTTGGGATATTCCAGGCAATATTGGCAGAACCTACATCAAATGCAGCTAAATTTGTCTACACCTTTTTAAATGTAAATTGACCTGGTAGATATTATATTCGTTAGTGGTTCTTCAAGTGTTTCGGGGCTTCATGGATCTGGGTACGCCTTTGTGGCAGTGGCTATTATGGTCTATTCTTGGTTGTAGTGTAGTGCCTTCGTGTCTCTACCATAGCAGCTAAAAATATGTCGAGCTTTCTAGCTACTTCCACAGAGGTGTGGCCGGATTGGTGGGGCGTCTGGGGCGCTCGAAAATAATAATGATCGTTAGTTGTTCTCTTTTTCTATATTAGTTTTTATATTAGCTATTGAAATCTCATATTTATTGTTAAAATGAAGAGGCCTAACGGAGCCGACATGTTTTTTTTTCAGACAAAGGTTCCTTAAAAAAACTAGAAAAAAAAAAAAAAAAAAAAAAAGAATAAATCCAACAAGTTAAGGTAACATGCATTACCGTACGTCTTATAGTTTCAGAGATTCGAGACTTCAAAAAGTACTCTTTTTTTGTAAACTAAATAAAATTTGGTGTTTTGCTAACGTTTTCGGCTTAATATCGCCTCACGTTTTTAACGATGTTTTTATTTACCGCTGTAATGAAACCATTTAAACTGATATTTTGTTTCGTCTATTATTTCATTTCACATCGCGACTACAACACTCGTTGTCACTGGGCGTTTGGGAATGGTTATGATTGAAACATTGTTATAGTTGAAACAGGCACTTTTGTATGAAACATAGTTTTGATTATTTTTCTGCGATTCTACATCGCTATATCTTGTAAATGCCTTAAAACTACCTTGGTTAAGGTAAATATAAATGGTAACAGTGACAATGAAGTCTAAAAGTCGTATACTCCTTTTTTATTCCAAGTTTTTTTATCGAATTTTTCAGATGCACATAAATTTTAGATATGTTCATGCTATACTTGCGAACTTTTAATGAGCTCATTGTATGCAAAGGTAGTAATGAAAACCGGCCAAGTGCGGGTCGGACTCGCGCGCGAAGGGTTCCGTACCATTATCAATTTATTATTAAAAAAATACAGTTAAATCAACCTACCTCATAAACTATAGGAGATAATTTAATCAAACTAAAAATCGTTGATAGAGTTTATTAATGTGCATAACATATATTTTTTTTAGAATTTTATATCGCGTAGTTTAAAAAATAGAGGGGGGGACACATTTTTTCAGACTTTGAGAGCTGATATCTCGAAACGATTTGCTTAAATAAAAATGAGATTTACAAACCTTCATATCATTTTCAAAGACCTTTCTATTAATACCCCACACGTTTATATACAACTATTTTTTTTTCTATCCCTCAGTTACATGTATGGAGCGCCCCCCACTCTAATGGTTTTTTTTTAATTTAGATCATAATCCTGTAGCGGTTCATACAACACATATCCTTACCAAATTTTGTTACTGTAGCATTTATAGTTTCCGAGTAAATCGGCTGTGACAGACGGACAGACGGACATGACGAATCTATAAGGGTTCCGTTTTTGCCATTTTGGCTACGGAACCCTATAAAGATTAAAACAGATATAAATACTTTCATTGTGTCGAAGATATTTAAGTGTTTCAATTGACCCCACATAGTGTTTCAATTGACACACATGTGGGGTCAATTGAACCACTCTGCCTTTTTCTTTTTATTTCACCATTGTCGAAAAACTATGAGTTATAGACCATCCAAATACATTTTATTTTAGGAACCAGATAACTAACCTTGAAATATTATGAGCGTACATCTTTCTACTTATAAAAATATAGCGGTCACGGTCGGTTAAAGGCAAATTGGTTCAATTGACCCCAGTCTACCCTACTCGCCCAGCTATCAGCTATCGCCGCCGGGCGAGTATCGCCGTGTCTCTTTTTTTTTACACAGGAGTGCGTATCTTTTGTTCGTGTTTATAGCCCATAGTTCATAGTTTCACGGTGAGATCAGTGCCTCACTTGCTTTTGATGGGCCCAGTATACCCATGATATTTTTAGTACAGATGGTGTAATTTTTAGGCTCTAGTGCGAGAAGTGGGTCATTTTACGTCAAGTCCAAAACTCGGAGGCCCATCTGTACTAAAAAAAAACGTCGTATGAAACACGTGCAAAAAACGAATTTCATGTTTTTTCGGACTTGTGTCGTAATGTACTATTTTAATAAATAAATTCCTTGTGTTTTCCACAGCGCGACCCCGCGGCGGATCGCTGGCGGAACGTGTGTCCCGTGTGCCTGCAGAAGTGGAAGACCCCCACGGCTCTGCCTGTCTCCGGGTAACTATTACACATTTTGTTTATTTATTGTTCTTTGTAGACCGGTCTAGTCAAGCTTATTCGAGTCATGAGTAGACTCCGTTATCTTGTCGTACTGATGTTTTTTTCCATGTTATTTATTTATTACTTTTTCGTAGGTATTGTTTCAATATTGTTGTTTATGTTATGCGATAATGTATTCTGCCTGTCTTCGGGTAAATATATTCTGTTTAAGCAGTCTGTCACTAGAGAAAGGCAAATTTAAATTTTCTATGAACAACTAACTCTTCCCGACAACATTTTTTTAAAAAGCCACTTTTTTCTATTGATAACTTGGTCGGACAGAATCGTATTTTATCACACTTGCTGTCTAAGTGCGCCATTGCTTGCGCGCGCAGCAGGAGTAATAGAAAAGTGAAATTCCCTAGGGAGTAATAGAAATGTCAGTACGGCATTTAATAATATTATGTCTTAAAACTTATTTTTTGGTTGGCAAGTGTGATGAAAAACATTGTATGCATCACGGTCGGTAAGCGGAATACTAACTCGAGTCATAAAAGCCTGTCGCTTCTATCACATTCGTTAGTAATGTCCGTACTTACCTCCCTTGATGCACAATATACTATTTTTCTTTTTCTTTGGAGACCGGTCTGATAAACTTTATTATTATAATACCTTAACACGTTCGCCTCCGATACCGTTTTACTAAGTGCTTGTATTATACTATATCGATCGAAATAATTATCTAATAGAAATCCTATGCCAGTGACACGCACGTGTGACCGAAAAGATTGTACTCCTATGCCGGTGACACAGCACTTCAAAAACTTTCGTATTTCTA
>JALPQI010000159.1:0-40630 GCA_025490895.1 Thaumatotibia leucotreta
CCTTGGCCTCGGCACACCAACACCCCATAGTCTCCACCGCGAGCGGGACAAACAAATAGTTTGCCAACACCGCATATTTTTCCCGCTTGCGAACCGCAGCCAGCTCGGCCGCCGCGCCCGCAGAGCGTATTGTTCGGCTTAGATGAGACGCCGCAAAGGTGCTGACGCACGTGGCATCCCACAACAGACATCTACCTTTCTCCCACGGGATGAGAGTAAGCCCGTCAGGCCTTTTGCCATCTGAGCGATTAAGGCCGGGAGGTTCTAGGAGACACGGGATATTTGCCGAGACCAGCGCCCTCCGAACGATGTCGTTAAGGGCATGATGGCGTGGGAATCTCCCTGCACACCGACAATAACTAAGCGCGTGATGGCCATTGCTCTCCACCATGGTGCCGCAAATGCATAAATGGGGTTGACAGACATCACATCCCAAGCGAAGAGCCACCGCCACACGCACCGAGTCGTTGTCAAGGAGGGTGCCAAGCACCGGTGTACTAACAAAAACGTTATAAGCCCAAAACATATTTAAAAAATGGGGCCCCTTCGGCATAGTGCCGAAAAATGCTGGGAGCATTTCCCCTATGTATTGCAATACTATTTAATTCGTTGCACGAAAAAGATGCTAGCTCTTAGGTGTAAATAACAATAACATAGTTTCAATATTTAATTAGTAGCCACTTAAATTGTGCCGTAGATATCAGGAATACCATTTACTTTAATAATTATAAGCCTCTCTCGACAAAAAAATTGCCGTGCCCAACAGGGTAATAAATGTAATAATGTCTCTGTAACTTACCACCTTGTAAACCACATTATAAGTGCAATAAAGATT
The DNA here is from genome assembly GCA_025490895.1 of Thaumatotibia leucotreta. NCBI lineage: Eukaryota > Metazoa > Arthropoda > Insecta > Lepidoptera > Tortricidae > Thaumatotibia > Thaumatotibia leucotreta. Next base: position 836 of record JALPQI010000159.1, read on the forward strand.
GAGTATTGAGTATTGACCGGTGGTATGTCGATTGTCGATGTCGACCAGCCTTTTTAGCGAATTATCTGTGGAACTAAAGGTGTATTCCACCTGATGATTTGATGATTTTGTAATTGTGATTTGAGAAGTGTTAGAGCATACCGGAGCTGAGTACCTATATTTTTATATCTAAGGATATAGCTAGCTATCAATCGCGTTGATGAAGTTGGCTTCGCAATCTACCTATGCAGGTTGCAGAACGCTGACCCATAAAGTTTTGTTCTCGACTGGTTGGTTCGCTTAATTCCGGTTATTTGAATAAAATTTTGAAAACTTCATAACGGAATAATAGGGTTTGCATTACATGATGAAAACGTTTGAATAGACACTTCTCAAATAATCTGAGGAAATTGAAAATAGTTCAATATGTGTTCGATCGATAAAGCAACTGGTTAGGCAGCGAGAAACAGTGTCAGAAGTATTGACTCAATGTGCAAATTAAACAATTGATTGGTGGGCCGTAAAATTGGGTAACTATGGGAATGCGAGGGCAGTCCGGTCATGAACTCATGAATGGAGAGATTAAGGATGGGAGAGAAGTGAATGTTTGTGGTACTTTAACTTAAAATTCAAAGAACTGCATGTTTTTTTGGAACAGCTCAAATTGATTTCTGAAATATTATTTGAGTTGTATTTTTGAAATAGTATCACTACTATATTTAGGTATACAAATTTAAATATTCGATGTCACATACCACAGACAAAATACCGAAGTTTACCAACGCTGGGGTTGAGTTTTCGCGGCTGATGCCTAAGCGTGCGGCTCCACTGACGCGGAACTGTGGGAGCTCGGTTAATGAGTCCGCATCACAGTGTTTCGAATTTTGAATTTGAAGAATGTAATTGGTAAATTTTGCACAGCTCCGCTCCACTCCGCGTCAGTGAAGCCGCACCCTAATTGTTGAAATCACTGAGTGGTTTAGACATCAGCCGCGAAAACTGAGGACGTGGGGTTAAATCCGACCTGCGGCGTTGGTAAACTTTGGTATTTTTTCTTTGGTTTATGTTTATGACATCTAATATTTAGATTGAAGGAACAGGTTTCATTGTATAATCAACGTGCCACATATAAAAGGGTGTTTCAATGCGATTTTTACGCGTTTTTATTGTTCATTACCATCACCACTTTATTTTTCGTTTTATAAAAGCAAACGAGACTATTAAGCCAGAAAAGCAGACAAACATGCGTCTGCTACAAGATAACCGAAAATGACTCCACTATTTATACGCAGTTCGTCAATAATTTGGGAATGGTAATGACTTTGATTGGTGCGACAGAATAATCGCATAGAACTACCCAAAAATGAACTATCATGTGCAATTCTTTCTTGCATATAACTTGCAGTTATAAACTTAGCTTAAGTTGTCAACCTTTACCTAATTAATGTTTTCTAGTTTTATAGATCAATGAGAAAAAGCATATAGCAATGAAGACTTACTTGATAGCTATATATCGCCAGACAGCTAGAGACAGGGTGAGAAGGATGGACGCAGTGTGCAGGATCTGCGTGAAGTGCATGTGGAAGAGCATGTACACAGCCCACGAGTGGGGCCTCTCCTCTTGCGCTGGCAGAATCTGGGCAAGAAGATAAAAAGCAGTCAATAAGCACCCTTTAATACATGCTACTTGGTATATCGTCGCTGTTCCTACAAAAGTCGCTATGTGTTTTATTGCTACTTTACAGGAGACACAAAAAACTGTTTATTTTGAATCTTGTTCACTCAAAGTGGGCCAATATTTTATTTTGATAAATATGTTCAGTTTAAAATATTTTAATGTTTTTTATAAAAACAAATCTCAGTTTTTTAACGACAAAAATAAATATTACCAATAATTTATCACATAGCTATTTTTGTTTCAGCCGTCCAAAGTCTCTATGTGTCTTATTTGTAACTTGGTTAAAATAACGAATTACGAAAATTTACACATCTCTATCATATTCGTTACATAGTTATTTTTATAAAAGACTTTAAATAAAACAAAATAAAACATGTTTCAATAATAATAGGGATAGGAAAATTTCGCTAAGTGTCGTAAGACGTTGCCTCAAGCATCGTCTACGAAATATCGCTATGTACGGAACAGTACATATCGAGCCAGATTTGTTCTTATTTAATTCATAAAAAATACTCACTATTTGCCTAAAATCACATTATCATCATCAGCGTATAATAGTCCACTGCTGGACGTAGGCCTCTCCTATTGATTACGCGTATAAACGCATGAGGAGGTAAATGCCCATAATCGCCACGCTGGGCAAGCGGATTGGCGATCGCAGTAATGTGTCCACTATGATGACGCTGCTGCCCATCATCAATCTTTTATCAAAGAATGGTCAGTGATACTTCAATCCCTTAGGCGACTCTTACGACACCCGCAGAAGGAGTTTGGGGTGGTGACAAATGTATTCTTACTGCCGTCACCACACGGCTGACTAAAATCACATAACGGGTTCCTTTATAATAAAAACAATCATGGTTGTATAAAACAGTCATGTAATTTTTGCACATAGTGTTTTTAGTATGAGAATAGGTAATGTAAATGTATGGAAATCACATACCTAGCTAAAATTCACAAATCCGGAACTATTAAAGATAGCCTCACCGCTGTTTTTGGAGCGTATAGATATTGACATAAAGTTCAAAATGGCGTTAATGTCCAAAAAAAAAAAAAAAACACATAGCGACTTTTGTAGGCATAGCGACGATGCAGCTTTATCACGAATAAAGCTGCATCTCAAGATTCTACCTTGTCGTAATTTAGATTCTAATAATGTAGCACTAGAATTAAAAGTACAAGCAGGTATTAGGCATATAATACGTAAACTGATAAACTGACATGTTCCAGAGAACCTAGGTCTCCATTATCAAGCACTGAGCCTGTGTTGTTGAGCGCGTCACCTGAGCGTTTAAAATACCATACCAGTTAAAATATAATAATTATGCTGACCGATTATAAATTAGTTTAACCGTTTAATTCTATTTATATATATTATATCTCACTTTAATTTAAATTCAATTTTTGCAGCCTTATTCATGATTCTCAATATATATTTCGTTCTCAGCAAAACGGTTCACATTGTCGCTTATCATATTCAGATAAATAATTTTATTATTTCGTATTTAGGGCTGATTTTTCAATCCTCAAATAAAACTAATTGTTAGTTAAAATTATCACAATCCTTTTCTTAGACCATCAGCTCAAAAAAAGCAGCCAAGAGCAATGTTCTTTTGACTGAGTGACGATATAATATCATAAGAAAGTAGCGGAATTTTCATAGCGAAAATCTAACTGTCAGAGGGATTGACCAAACTATTGTATCGACTTATCGATGTTAAGGAATAATCCATTACCAACTAGAAGATTATTCTGTTAACTGTATGTACCTACTGTTCGATCTCTTAGATAAGTAACGTGTATTTCGATATTAAAATAAATCATGACAGCGTCACATATGCTATTTATGTCACTTAAGTTTAAGAAGTATAAATCTAATTCATTCATAAATAAAACGTGCAGATGTAATAATAATCTTTTCTCCCATATTGATATGTTTAATGTTCCATTAGATTTAATTGCGAGGTACTTAAAACCTTGAATGGTGAACTAACTCAGGAAGATTAATTATACCCTTAATTTATATTTGTACTTTTTAGTTTTATGCACATTGCCAACAAATGTCTGTTTTTCTTTTGTGTTAAGTTGAATTTGTTTGTTACTCCGTAGTTTTTAATCATGTATGCGTGTTAAAATCTAGTGGCGACTTCATTGATTTATGTATAAATCAGCGTGATTATGTTTAAGAATAATTGTATCGTTTGTGCCCGAATAAACATTAAAACATAAATGATAGTGTTTGTGAGAACATGCGATGTCAATATAAAAGTGTTGACGCCGGACGTGCTTTATTTTAATATCGAAATGTAAGTTACCTATAAAAGAAGTAAAATGCTATATAATAATCTTTTAAGTTAGTAATGGTCTATTCCGTAACCTCGATAAGTCGATAAAATAGTTTAGTCAATCCCTTTGACTGTTAGATTTTCGCTATGAAAATTCCGCTCCTTTCATAAGCGTAGATGCGTAGAAAGAAAAGTGATATTCTCTAGAGAGTGATAGTAATGTTAGTAAATTATTTGTCTTAAAACTATTTTTTACGAATGTGATGAAAAGCTACGTGTGTGTCACGGTCGGTAAGCGGATTACAAAGTCGAATTATTAAAAGCCCTCCGCCTAGCGTCAGGCTTCTAACAGTACTGAAATTTCAATAAAATATTCAATGCAGCCTTCCACTTTTTAATGGCTCCGTTTAACTAACATCACTTGTAGTTATCGTAGCCGTAAACTGTAAACTAAGAATTCGCTAACATGTGCAATGCCTACAGTTAATGGACAATATGGACATACTATCATTACGTATTCACGGAAGTACCTAAAGCAAATCAAAAATTGATGACATTTGATACCTATTTACTTTGTGTTGCTACAAATGTTAGTACGTATATTCTATTCCTAGTATTCCTACTAATATTATAAACGTGAAAGTAACTCCATCCGTATGTTTCTCTTACGCTTTCACGCTTGGATTACTTTCATGACATGGCATGGGAATAGTTTCTAGGAAAAGGACTGAGGCAGTTCCTCGAAATTTACGATAATCGATGTTCGCGGTAGGCCGTCCCGACTGATCACATGATAGTGTGACCTTCTTTGCCGTCGACCATCCAGAGAAGGAGAAAAGTGCAACTGAATAGCTAGTTGCACTTTTCTCCTTCTCTGGAGCTTATCCCGTAAGCCACTTGGGACTCTGTCCATTTCAGATAAGTGAATAACTTGTGAAATGGCTTTTAGCTTTATTTAAAGCATTATTTCATTTAAAGATTCATTTTAGCTGGCGGTATTTTAAATTTACTGTGTAATGCGAGCAAACAGTACATAGATTCAGCACGTGTTCAGTGTTTTTAAGGAAAATTTATCCGATTTCACGGGTCGGTAGATATTATCAAACCTTCAGAAGGGAATTCGAAAGTACTGTTGACACAACAAATAACACAACATTTACCAAGAAAAGAGTTGTTTATAATGTAGTGAGTAATTAATCTAATGTCTGGGCATTTTAACTTCTAGGGACACCCAATTAATTAACTTAACTCTCGCAAAAAAGTTAACTTCGATGTCAGCTTTGTAACGACAATTAAGCATTAAATATATGTAAACAAAAATATTTTTTTATCATTTAATCCATAAATAATTGTCGTTACAAAGCTGACACCGAAGTTAACTTTTTTGTGAGAGTTAAGCTAATTGGGTGTCCCTAGAAGTTAAAATGCCCGTCTGTACATAAGTCTCCGTAGGTACTTAAACTATTAAAATATCCTAGATTGACTTAATACATTGTTTGTGTCAACAGTACTTTTGTATCGCATTCTAAACGCGGTTTGATAAATTGATAATATATGTATGTAAATTAATAGCAATCCAGTTAAGTGCACGTAGGTACCCAATACGTATAAATGCGCAAAGCAAAATGCATTATCGATTCTGCCCTGTCACCTAACCAATAGATGAACAGCACGTGTAAATTAGCGATTCGCCGTTTCGTTTCAGGAATGCGAGTTGTATGGGCAGACATTGCTTCCTTCACTTTTCGCACAGAATCTAGGTAATCTAATTGAAAGTGAAATATTGTTCAATTTGTAATTCAATCATATTACTAACATTAGTGTTCTGTTGCTTTCTGCTGTGACTTTGAAGCCCAACAGTAGGGCAGCATGACAAACACGTCGCCCACGGGCAGCCACTCGAGGGTCCCGTCTGTCGGCTCGAAGTTCAACAGCTGGTAGCGGCACGAGCAGGTACTCACCAGGTATCTGTAGACGGCGAAGGGCACGTACTCCAGCATCACGAACACGTTGGCCACGTCAGCCACTCGAGGGTTCGTCTGTCGGTTCGAAGTTCAACAGCTGGTAGCGATACAAGCAGGCACCCACCTGGTACCTGTAGATGGCAAAGGACACGTACTCCAGCGTCACGAACACGTCGGCCACGTCAGCCACTCGAGGGTCCCGTCTGTCGGCTCGAAGTTCAACAGCTGGTAGCGACACGAGCAGGCACTCACCAGGTACCTGTAGACGGCGAAGGGCACGTACTCCAGCATCACGAATACGTCGGCCACGTCAGCCACTCGAGGGTCCCGTCTGTCGGCTCGAAGTTCAACAGCTGGTAGCGGCACGAGCAGGCACTCACCAGGTACCTGTAGACGGCGAAGGGCACGTACTCCAGCATCACGAATACGTCTGCCACGGCCAGCCACTTCAGCAGTCGGTTGATGGGCGCCGCGGCCAGGTCGCGCCGCGTCAGCACCGCCACGTTTAAGGCGTTCGCCAAGCTTCCAAATAGGCATACCTACACAATGCGAGTATGTGAGTTTGGTTTGTCAATTATATTTGCAGAGTTACGGACAGTTTAGTAAAATATGGTAGTACCTACCGACAGTATGTTCTATCGGTTTCCGATAAACATTCCAAACTAGGTACTATACTACTAATAACTCCATATCGATAAAATGGGACGTTTCCCCAAAACAGTATAAATATTCATAGTCATTATGAGTTACGTTATCAATTTAAGTTTTAAACGCGCTATTATAGGTGTGTAAATAGATACAATTAGCTAAATAAAAATAGGTAAGCATTGTAATTTTATCCCTCGATTGGCAATTCCTAATAAGTTTGGATAAAATTACAACTCCATCTAAACCGTCGAACCTTTCCACGAAAGCTGAAACTAAAACTTTCTGCGTTGAGGTTGAGGTTTAGTAGGTAGCAATCAAGAACACTCGTTAGTCTTGTAGGGCAAATTCAACTATGAGATAAATGCAACTAATCTAAATTCCTCTTAATATTTTTTTTATTTCTTTGTTTGAAAGATAGAATATTGTATGATTTGTCAAAAGACACACAATAGTAGATAGGATCATTTTACAAAACCCATTAGATAAGGAGAATTGTCCATTAGTTGCACTTACCTCACAGTTGCATTTGTCCCGCATGCCCTTATTTGAATTAAAACTATTTGGTCCAGATTAAAAAAAAGAAAAATACTTTTCCCATATACATATTATTCGAGCACATAATCATATAATTATATTAATGCGAAAAGAACTATGTATGTGTTTGTTATGGTTTTACTCCTAAACTAAATACCTCTTAATATTTTTAAAGTTTCTTATGGAGATGGTTTAAGTTCCGAGGAACGACGTCAATATTCCTATATACAAATTCTAGAAATGGTAAGGTTTCTCCTCTGTGGTTCCTCCGAATTATACATAGACACAATCGCGGGCAACAACTAGATTTTATATATTTTTATTCTAATTGTCAATCAATGAATTAATTCAGAAACTTATTTATAGAAAGTATTCTATTCAGGTTTAAATAGTAATATGTACAGTCGACGTCAAAGATATCATTACAATTTAGGCGCTAAAAAATATTTACACGATCTTAATGTCAAGGCTATAAAGTTGTGTAAATATATTTTTGGCACCTAAACGATAACGATATCTTTGACGTCGACTGTACCTACGCATTGTTCATAATTCTACTGGGTGCAATTCAAAGCGCAAAAAGGGACTCCGAATGCAGACGGTGGTGGGAATTTTTCGACATCATCTACACATAATGACATAAATGGAAACGCTACAGGAAGAGAGAGGAAACTTATAGTATTTATAATTCATGGTTGTGCATTATTATAGTATTATATGCAACCCTTGTTTAAGAGAGGTCAAAAAAGGTGAGTGGCGTGGGTAACAATTTGAGGTGAAGCCGAAAATTGTTATTAAAGACGCCACGAGCATTTTTTGACTCAGTTAAACAATGTTGCATACAATACTTTTTCTACGACCACACACTTATTTTCAAATAAAATTATAAATTTAAGAAATATTCATAGTCAAACACAAATTTATTAATCATCAAGGTCGGGCGGGAGACGTGAAAAAGAAAGCTCCTCTATGGTTTGCTGTTCATCAGAAATGACATTTAAAATTAGATTGGCAGCCATATATTTCATTAAGTCTCGTATACACGAGGTGTCTTAAAATGCAAAAAACGCACTGCGTGTAAACCCGAATGCGTTTATAAGGAATAGACAATAATTATAGACTTATTTTGACATCTGTAAGGTAGGGGCTTAAAGGTGTGTTCACGACGAGTAGAAAAAAACACAAAATATTGTAGTTCACAACTCACCAACAGACTAACGTATCCATGTATACTGTTGTAAGCTAGGATGACGTCACGGAACTCCCCCGAGCAGTAGTCCAGGTCTGAGCACTCGCTGCTAACCCTGACAGAGATGTTGTTTCTACTCCTCCAGTCTTCCAAAGCAATGAGCACATCCTTGAAGCTCGACCTGTTCTTGCCGTTAAGGAGCGACAGCAAACTCGGTTCGTAGATGTAGTTAGGTAACTCGGTACTGTATAAAGTGTCGTTAGAGTTCCGAGCATCGTCCGCTATCATTGTCGCGTATTATTCATCACTTAACCATACATCTGAATGCCAATCGCTCTATGATTCTATTTCAAGATTGAGTCACTCTGCAGCTCGTGTTTGAGCAATAATCGTATCATTTTCGTTTGCTGGCCTGTAAAAAGAAATGCCTGTTAGCTTAGCTTATTTGATAACTGTAGTACAGGGATTACTATACTGAAAATAGAACGAAGTGAATTTTTAAAATTGACTGATAAGAAACTATTATTAGAGAGGTACAGTCTAGGTACTTTTTTTTTCATAAATAAATGCATAATTGTATAATAATCAATGAAAACAATTAAACATTGATTGTTATAGTAGGTGAAAAGCGATGAACTGAATGCCAAAGTATAGTATTACGAGTGTAGTTCCATTCGGATTAAATATAAAAGAAATTCAGTTTGCATATAAACACTCTTAACGGGGGTTGCTGTTACTATAGGGCATAATAGAGCTCGCGATTCTGAGTAGAAAAAATATGAAAAAATCAAAATTTAGAATACTTGTTAAATTATTACAAAATAAACACCGCCCTTTAACTTTAGATAACTTTTACTTCAAACTAAGAGTACATAGGTAACTAAAAATATTATCCCTACAAAATAATTCGAATTATGCAAAGTAGTGCAACACTTTCGAGTTAAACACTCTTTGACAGCTCGTTTTAAAAGCGGATGACATAACTGCCATGATGCCCATGATAATGTTTGTACAAATGCTGTAGCTGGTTTAATTTATTGCATTTACGAGTATTAGAATATTCGACCCATTAAGTACGCGTCGGGCTTTGGCCGAGGGTGCTTAGGGAGACCCTCTTAATGGGTCGAAACATGTCGAGCAATCATCGACTAAAGGTGCGTTCAAACTAAAAGAGCATTCGCTGTTCTAACCTCCCACTCTACGAAATTCGATCGGTACACAAAACGTGATTGGTTGATTTCGTGGAACGGGCGCTAGAATAGCGAATGCTCTTTTGGTTTAAACGCACCTTTAAAGTTTAAATACGTGAGTAGCCCGGTCGATATATTTTTGAGTCTCACGTTAGTTATAATTATAAAATTTACGAGTATAGTTTTAATTTATACACATTAGAAAACGGCAGCGGGGTTTGAAGGAAGGAATGCACTTGAAATGCAGATAAGACATTAATATTCCTACTACATACATATGTAGTAACCGATTCAGGGGCAATATTCAATGTAAAATCAATTCGATAAAACATTAAGTTCCAATCAAGTTCGATCTATATCAGTTACTTTTATAGTGTTATTTGTTAATATTTATTACGAGCACTTTGACTTTTAGGGATAAAAAATAGCGTGATATTAAAAAAACTTAATTGCAATCAGGTTTGTAACAACAATTAAGGAATATATCATTACGCATTTACCCCCTTATTCATAACCGTTTGTTAACTTAACGAGCCGCTAATAATTGTTTGTACCTATTGGTCTTAACAATGTGTCCATAAGAGCAAAAGGGACAAACAATTATTAGCGGCTTGTTAAGTTAGCAGACGTTTATAAATAAGGGAGGTAAACTTTAACGGAGTTTTTATATATTATAATATCGCTTATATAGTTTATAAAATTAACACCAAAACCGAGATTTTATTGAAGTTTAGTGCTTAGTGGTCGTTACACTCCTGACTGAAATTAAGGTTTTTTAATTACGCGCCAATCCCTAAAAATTAAAAAGATCTTACTCAGTACATGAGAGTAGTAGAGACTTACGGCTTATCATATTATTAAATAAACCGAATTTCGATTTTTCAGTAAGTAGGTCGGTACCAAACAAGTGCGTGAATGCCTCGTTTTTTGTTGTCATATCTGACTGCGCCGTCTTGAAACTAATGATAGAATTGCCCCCTAGTACACAAATATGTTCAGCAGTGGACGTCAGCGGTGCCGTGTGGTGACAGCAGTAAGAATACATTTGTCACCACCCCAACTCCTCCTGCGGGTGTCGTAAGAGTCGACTAAGGGATTGAAGTGTCACTGACCACTATTTGATTAATATTGATGATGGGCAGCAGCGTCATCATAGTGGACACATTACTGCGATCGCCAATCCGCTTGCCCAGCGTGGCGATTATGGGCATTTACCTCCTAATGCGTTTATACGCATAGTTAATAGGAGAGGCCTACGTCCAGCAGTGGACTATCATAGGCTGATGATGATGATGAGTGGACGTCTTTCGACTGATATGATGTTGATGATGACAAAAATAAAAACTCTTAGATAACTAAAGTAAACATCGTTTTGTGCTTGCCAAAGCTTAATAATTGTTGGAATTTCAACTTAGTTGCTAATACTTACTTTGAAACAGGAACCTAGCAACAAAAAGTATTGATTGCTTGTTTAGTTAGAATCCTACACAATATCCAATTTCGCAATCTTGGTAATTATCAGTGATCTGTGAAGGTGTGTATTTGCCTACTAATTTGGCATAACTTACGTCAAATTAGTATTAAAAGAGCTCACCTAGCAATATACCGAGGTGAAGTTTCATAAGTTGCAAAACTTCTATAGTGAATGTTCTAGGAAATTACAATTTTACTAGCAATCGAATCACGCCAAAACCGTTGTATATGAATTCCTTTTAAGGCACATTTTATGCCTCGTTGACTCAATTGTGAAATACAATGTGTTTCATAACACATTTTTATAAATTCTCATGGAAACATTCTCAATGAGAACTTATTCTTAAATTCTCATGAAAATTCTCGGAAATTCCCGAATATATTCCCGCAATTTTGAGAATGTTCGGCAACTTGTACAATGCTAAGCTCACCCTTGCCGACCATTGATATGTCCTGCATAAAGAGACATTAAAACTAAAAGCCATTACTTACAGAACATTATAGTCACACACGTAATATTAGACCCTAAGGATAGTTTAATTTAAACTTTCCTGAGACATAAGGTGGAAGTACTAGTGCGCTACATGTCAACAGAGAATATTTATTTGAATCACGATATTTAATCATAAATAAATGTACATAAACGCTTGGCGTGAACGCGGGCTCAGCGCTTGATAATGGATACCTAGGCTCTCCGAAACATGTCGCGCGTAGTGACTAAATACACGTGAGTTTAACCGTTTAATTATATAAAATCACCAATTATCACCATAGGGGAGGGGGAGTCATCGGACAAATCACGTGTAATTTTTTTGTCACTCTGCTGCACAGCATACTTTTTTTAAAACATAACCAGATGTCAAATCCTGAACTGAGTTTTAAAACAAAGCGGATATTTAACTCGTTGTTGGCAAAAAAGTTTTTTACGTATTGAAGTGATATTAAAAGGACTACTTTAGTTGCAAAAAAATACACGTCATATTGGCTAGGGGGGGGGGGTCCTGAAAATATCACCAAGTATCACCATGGGGGATGGGGGGGTCTAAAATAGGCCAAAATTGTATGACGTGATTAATGGACAAGCCGCTTCGAAAGATTGATTCTTGCCTTAGACTTGGGATAGATTCAGATTATGATCATTCCTTCCCTTAAGTCAGTCTATCTTGAGACCGCGAATAGATTTGATTAAGTGCACTCCAGAGACTTAAAGTGTCACTGACCATTCTACAAGATTGATGATGGGCAGCAGCGTCATCATAGTGGACACATTACTGCGATCGCCAATCCGCTTGCCCAGCGTGGCGATTATGGGCATTTACCTCCTAATGCGTCTATACGTATAGTTAATAGGAGAGGCCTACGTCCAGCAGTGGACGGTACGATAGGCTAATGATGTTAAGTGCACTCCAGAGTAAGAGGAGTTTGACTAGATTCAATAGTTCGTTAGATTCAGATCGTTATTTCCGAGCATCCTGACGAGACGTTATTTCTTGTGTTTTGAAATTGGTGAAGCATGGACTCAAACTTAGAACTCTCCAGTCTAAATAGTGTTTTGATTAATCGTGTTTTAAGTATGTACCTATTGTGATTATCTAACTATCTCCTTAATCCTATCTAACTTAAACGGTACGCCACTATTTCCGTACTGTTAGGTAGGTACATATACGTACTCGTACTCGTAAATCTAAAGACTGACATTGCTTTGACGATACGAGTAGCTTGTCAAGACTCGAGAGTAGTGAGTGGTATCAAATTGTGCAAAACCACGTCGTATTCTACGAAATTCTGGCAAGAACAGTGAATAAAGTATATCAATCAAAACGCTCTCTTTCAATTGATGTAAATTTAATTTGCAGGAGACTAATTAAATTACCATCAAATTGATATTTGAACATTGCTTTTAACAATTAATTAAACAGAAAACGTTCTAATTATTAAGGAAAAATAATTAGACCGTTTAATATTTAATTAATTGCTACCGCAAATAAAATAAAATAATAAAAGAACAAGTACAGTCTTAATTGAATTACCGCTTGCGACGATATCGACCGATTACGCATTTGTTCCGATTCTTTCGATTTTGCTTCATATAATACCATTTATATACCAACGTGTGTTGTTACAAATTAAAACCGACCAAGCGTGTATCGGGTATCGGACAACTTATATTTAAGTACATAGTACATTTTATTTATAATCAATGTAACAAACAAAGAGTATAAGGACTAAATGAGAATAAAATTATAAATAAACTAAAATTAAATAAAGTACATAGTATCAGAACCGTTTATATTCCAAAAATGACTCGACCGATCAATTTCATAATTATTTACATGTAGATTTAAAATATTAAGTCATAATGAGTATTATGAAAATTTAATGTGTGTATTTTTAGATTTGATCAGGAATGTTACTTTGAATTTTTTGTTATTTTGCATTATATTTGGTAAAAATGAGGTGCACATAACATATAATTTATTTCTTGGAGTTTTGGAGTGATCGTTGTTTCAATATTATGTAGGTCAATTACCGTTAAAAAAAGTTCCTAAAAATGACGAAAGATCTATAAGGCTGCCAGACTGTTGGATATAAAAATCATAGAATTCGGTTTTATTAATCTACACTACGCTATCCTTAATCCTCATTTCTCCCATAACTTGAAATATATCTACCAGATAGACAAACGCATGTCTAGCCAAACGAATATCGGAGCTCGGAGGTTTATTAGAAGTGCCAAATCACCGATCAGGGATGCTTAGCCAAGTTGCCAATCGCTAACGCTTAGTAAGCGTATCGTAGTTTTCCCTATCTGTCAATCTTTCAAATTAGTGCCACAAAGACAGTTAGCTGCCTTTCGTTTACGATTGACGATTAAGCGTTAGCGATTGGCAACTTGTCTAAGCTCCCTGGGGTATTATCTAATTAATAGTGTCAAAAAGAGGCTTCCACTTGTATTACAAGTTACAAGCTTTTGAGAAATGGGCCTCTGGTAGAGAATCCAGAGAAATTGTGACCGTGACATAATTTAAACATGATGGAGGATGTAGAATTATAACAGATCATAGAATAGGTACAGTCTGTAGCAGTGACGAGCGCGTTTAGTTTTGCAACCTGAGAGATGAGAACATTAGAGAAATCTGAAATCGAGGTTTCGTTTTCTACCTATATTGTCCCCCATCCAGAAATAACAACAATGTTATAGTGTGCCGAATTTTTTTTTTATTAAAATAATTGTAGCATTTTTAAATCAGTTTTTAGGGTTCCGTACCCTATTATTAATAAGGCTCCGCTGTCTATCTGTCTGTTATCAGACTGTATCTCGTGAACCGTGATAGTTGGACAGATTGAAATTTCACAAGCTTTATTTCTCTTGCCACTATAACAACAAATACTAAAAGGTAGAATATTTAAAATATATTTCTAAGTGGGAGCCCCTTTGCTTTTTTTTAACCGATTTCATGATTAATTGATAATGGTACGAGACCCGTCGTGCGTGAATCCGATACGCACTTGGCCGGTTTAAAGTCAATATAATATTCATTACAATTTTTTTCCTATATTTCAACACCTGAACAAGATTAAGTAGGTACTTTTTCTCAGATACAACGATGCTTCATACTAAGTACTATAGTGTAGTGAAATGCCTTGTGGCACAAAATCCTAATATAATAAAGGGTCTCAATAAGGAAAAAATAAGTATAACAACCCACCTTATTCAAACAACTTCTAAACCTTCGAGATAGGTTTGTCCCGACGGACAAAAACATTTTTTACAGAAATAATACTGGAATTTTCCAACACTGAATACCGACTATTTAATTTATCGAAGCAGTTAAAAGTATATTTAATAGTAACAGCTTTAGCACGTTGCGGTTCATGCAATAAATCTTGTCAATTGATGATTTTTTACTTACAATTCCGTGAAATCCGAATTGGAAATTGGGCGGACTTTAATAGCAGACACACTACGTTATGAAACAACTGATTAAACACTACGAGTAATAGGACTAATAGGTACTTAGATGTATGTGTTTTGTTTTAAATTCGTAAGTTGTTCTCATATCGGCACTCCCGATTATGATTTACTAACATTTTGATTTACGAAATTCATGACTAATTCCCATGTAGCATCAACTCCCGTAATAATCGGAGACTACACTCGAAGTTGTAGATGACTATATATCATCATCATCATCATCAGCTCATGATAGTCCACTGCTGGACGTAGACCTCTCCTATTAACTATGCGTATAAACGCATTAGGAGGAAAATACCCATAATCGCCACGCTGGGCAAGCGGATTGGCAGTCGTAGTAATGTGTCTACTATGATGACGCTGCTGCACATCATCAATCTTTTATCAAATAATGGTCAGTGACACTTCAATCTCGACTCTTACGACACCCGCAGGAGGAGTTGAGATGGTGACAAATGTATTCTTATTGCCGTCACCACACGGCGGCTATATATACCTAGGTCAAACTATCCAGTTAGGTAGGTCCAACTTCGAGAAAGAGGTCAATCGTCGAATTCGACTCGGTTGGGCAGCGTTCGGAAAGCTACAACACATATTTTCGTCCAATATTCCGCAGTGTTTGAAGACGAAAGTATTTGATCAATGTGTGTTGCCAGTGATGACATACAGTACTGAAACCTGGTAGCTTACAATGGGCCTCATAAGAAGGCTCAAAATCGCCCAAAGGACAATGGAGAGAGCTACGCTAGGAGTCTCTCTGCGTGGTCGGATTGGAAATGTGATTATCCGCAGCAAAACCAAAGTAAACGATATACTCTCCGAATCGCTAAACTGAAGTGGCAGCGGGCGGGGCACATTGCGCATAGAACCGATGGCCGTTGGGGCGGAAAGGTTCTCGAGTGGCGGTCACGTACCGGAGGGCGCAGCGTGGGTAGGCCCCCTCACAAGGTCCGGTGGATGCGGGTGGCATAGACCGGTCATTGTGGCAATCTTTGGGGGAGGCCTATGTTCAGCAGGTGGACGTCTTTCGACTGATATGATGATGATGAATGACTTTTATTTAAAATATGTTCATCATTTTTTGCCGCGTGGTGACGGCAGTAAGAATACATTTTGTCACCACCCCAACTCTTCCCACTTGGTATCGTAAGAGTCGACTAAGGGTTTGAAGTATGACTGACCATTTTATTGAAGATTGATGGTGGGAAGCAGCGTCATCGTAATGGACACAGTACTGCGATCGCCAACCGCTTGCTCAGTGTGGCGATTACGGGCATTACCTCCTATTAATAGGAAAGGCCTACGTCCAGCAGTGGACTAAGATAGGCTGATGATGTGTGATGTGTATTCGTCATTTACAATATTTTCAACTCAACCAAATTAATAAAAACGACTTCAAACGATTTCTCCAAGATCCCATCATCAGACTAACTTGGTGCCGACGAAACCGTCTAGTAGTTATACACGTTCGATCAAACAAAATTGAAGATCGCTTCACGTGTCTCGGAGATATCGCAAAACATACATAAAAAAATCTGTCGAATTGAGAACCTTCTCCTTTTTTGAAGTAGGTTAAATATATGTAGCTGATGGAAGGCGTCGTAGGTTCAAAAAAAAAGGAAAGAAAGAAAAAAGTAATTTATTCACTAAAGCACACATACGCAGAACTCAAACAGTCAGAAAACTAAGGTAACACAAAACTAAGAGCGTGAGCAGACAGAGAGCGGTCTAGAGTTCTGCATTCCGCGTTCAGAGGTCTGCGTTCTTTTGAATGTACCGAGACTATAGCAACAACGCACACAGCACCGCGGCGGTTAAAGCGCGGTCAGACTGCCTGCTGTGTGCATCGTTGCTATAGTCTCGGCACATTCTAAAGAACGCAGAACTCTGAACGCGGAATGTAGAACTCTAGACCGCTCTCTGTCTGCTCACGCTCTTAAAAATAATAAAGGGTAGGTACATCAGTCTGGCCAGGGTTTTACTCACATAAGGTAACACTCTTTTATCACATGATTGTTTAGTGTTAATACTGCAACTCTTGTTAGGGTTCCATAGTAAACGAGGAACCCTTATCGTTTCGCCATGTCGCCATTATTTTAGCTTCACAGTCTGTGGAAGCTAAAATTAAATCTGTTTCTCGGTGTTTGTAAATTAAATTAAGATGTCAAAAACTTTCCTTATTACCTATTCTGTAAAGTCTTCAAATTAAAAGGATTTATATATCGACGGTGGAAAGGAGAAACCTGTTAAGCGACATTTTGGTAATTGTCCAGGAGAGCGTTTTAAAGTTTTATTTTTTAGGAAAAAAAATCTTATCACTTTCTGTGGCCGCTTTAGAGACTTGTGTTCTTTGAACGTACTTTGTCAAATTGTCATATCTATGAAATAGTAATAACGTTATTTCAATAAACTTGGAACCTTCTGAAATAAATGTGCTTAATTGATATTGACCTAAGAAATCTCCGAAACGAGCCTTTAAGCGACCCTACGGTTTATTAATAAAAAATATTTTAGTCAGAAAAGTGTCGCTTACAGGGCAAGGTAATTTGTATGACATGCAATTAACCGACAACAGTAGCACTTGAAAAAAAACTTAAGCGACTATGTATATAAATATGTGTATGCTTAAGTGACACTGTCTAAATTTTAGTCAATAATTGCGTCGCTTAACATCCTTGTCTTTAAATTAGACCATTATTTCATTATACCTTAAGCAACATTGAAGTCGTCAGATCTTAGTATTACTTGGCTTAAACGACGCAGAAAAAAAGCCGGTTCCGTCGATATATAAAACTCATTTTTGACCAAAATGTCGCTTAAAGGGTTTCTCCTTTCCACCGTCGATATTATTTTCTGAATTAAAAGAAAACGTTAACTTTGTGAAATAATTAACCAGTCGCCTATTTGTAATCCAAACTAAAATGGGGAACCTAAAAAACTAACTCAAGCCAATCAAAGGGCACCTTCTTTGAGTACTAGGCAATGATATAATGCTACAATCAATACATGTTTAACTTTATGTCCGCTTTCCACTGAGAGCGGAGCGGACTCATTAATGGCTCCGTTTCACGTTCATTGCTCGCAAAAGACTAGTATTCAGTTGACGGCTGTGAGTAACAGCAGCAATGAAAGTTAAACGGACCCATGACTCGGAACGGAGCGGAGTCATGTTCGCAGGGGAAAACGCGCATTAGGTTTATAAATAGATGAAAATCTGTTTAGATTCCAATACTTGTCAAAAAGTATTGCCATTGAAATGAAATATTAGGTGGTTCGGTAAATTTTCACTTCTGTAAATGTTATAGGTAGCTGTTTATTTTATCTATATTGTTAAAGACAACATTTAAATCTACTTCTTTATTAAAAAATCTTATTTAAATACTTGTCTCAAAAAAAGATATTTAATTTAATTGTTTTATCGGAGAAAAGTTTAAATTACAATGGCAATAACTCAGTATTTAACAACATTTGGTTCCAATTAATAGTCTCGTAATGTGTGATTAAATTTTTAGGAAAACTGGTTAAGTTATCAAATCGTTGTTTTTTTTCTGAAACGTTACAAATGTTACAATGACGATAACACGTGTCACTGTGACATTTCGCCATCTTTGGTATTTTTTTTTGACGTATCCGTTTTGAAGTTTAGTGTATTATAAAGCTATCCATGTGCAAGTTGTGCAACACACTAACCTAGATGGGACTTTCCTATGGAAGGCTAGATGGTGTAAAATGGGAGAAACCTATGTCCTGCAGTAGACAAGTATAGGCTAATGATGATGATGTCGGAAGTCATGTGATATCCTAAGAATTTATATCTGGTAATTCATAGCTTTAAGAATAATCTAAACGCGAACGGACACAACGGCAAAAGTTAGTAGCTTTGTCGACAGTGCCAAACCGAGAAGTGTAACGTGCTTAATACATTCAAAACATCTCAAATTTAGGATGACCTTTATCACGATTTACACAATACATAACGAGTTGTATTAATTTATTAACATCGCTGTGTACCGATGGTTGGTTATTTCTGAAACGTCACAATGGTAATGACATGGGACAGCGTGACATTACGCCATCTTTGGTAGTTTTTTTGACGTGTATTGGAATTTAAATACGTTATACACTGTAGGTCAAATTGACAGCCGATATTGCGAAACATCTAGTAGGTAGTAGTAATACCGCCCTACAGAAAATCGAAGTTAATAGCACTAGTGTTTGCCTTTTTGTCGGCTAGTACCTACAATTTCCAGAGCTCACCGAGAATGCACTGTGCCGACGATTTAGGCTAGATATACACGGCGATTTTTTCCCGTATACCGTATTCGAGATTTTCTCGAACGTCGTAGTGACAAAAGACTTTGAATAATAACGTTCACACGGATCCCGCATACTGTATTCGAGAATGCGTGTGAACGGTACTACACAAAGTCTATTGTCACCACGACGTTCGAGAAAATCTCGAATACGGTATCATCATCAGCCTATGACAGTCCACTGCTGGACGTAGGCCTCTCCTATTAACTATGCGTATAGACGCATTAGGAGATAAATGCCCATAATCGCCAAGCTGGGCAAGCGGATTGGCGATCGCAGTAATGTGTCTACTATGATGACGCTGCTGCACATCATCAATCTTTAATCAAATATGGTCAGTGACACTTCAATCACTTAGTCGACTCTTACGACACCCGCGTATTCTTTCTGCCGTCGCCACACGGTACGGAATACGGTATACATGAAAAAAAATACTCTGTGTGAACCTAGCCTAAGGGCCTGCGGAAGCAATAACACGACTTTTAGGAGGGTCAGGCGCGGAGTGTGGTGTGTTTAGCATGGGCTGCAGCCGTGAGGTTAACACGGACTTACTTTCTATCTCTCTCGCTGTCACCAATATCCAGCTGTCAGAAAGACCCGGCAAGTCAGTATTATACCAACAGATGTCATATATACCATAGATCAAGCAAACGTATCTACTTAGCGTGTCAAATGAACTCAGTAAAATCTACTGAGTTGTCCGTCTTTAATCGTAGCTTGCAGCTTTCGGGCGTCAAATTTTGTAAGTTGAAGTGAACAAAAACATTAATAATACCTCCTTAAGTAATATTAATTGCAACAACACAAAAAAATATGAATACTCAATTACTCAAGGGCCTGAGACATATTTAAAATCATAGGCTAGTAACAACTTCAGTACAAAATCTGACACGCTCGGCCGCCATACAAATGAATGAACTTGTTTCTTTTATCCAAATCTAATTCTGTGGTATTATACCATTTAGAATAGAATAGAATAGAATAGAGTTATTCACCATTATTCAGTTGAAAGTAAAAAACCAGCAAAGTGCGAGTCCGACTCAAGTACTATTATCAAATTATTATTTAAAAAATACAGTTAAATCAACCTACCTCAAAAACTATAAGAGATAATTTAATCAAACCAAAAATCGTTGGTAGAGTTTGTTAATATGCATAACATAATTATTATTTTTTATTTTAAAGCTGATATCTCGAAAATGGTTTGTTTAATTAAAAATGTGATTTATAAACCTTGATATTATTTTCAAAGA
Source organism: Thaumatotibia leucotreta (assembly GCA_025490895.1). Taxonomy (NCBI): domain Eukaryota; kingdom Metazoa; phylum Arthropoda; class Insecta; order Lepidoptera; family Tortricidae; genus Thaumatotibia; species Thaumatotibia leucotreta. The sequence continues at coordinate 21,319 of JALPQI010000159.1, forward strand.
CCTTTCTACCGGTACTTTACACGCTTATATACATCGAAAAAAAAAATCTATCCCTCAGTTACATGTGTGGAGAGCCCCAACACCAATATTTTTTTTTTACAATATAATATCATAATCCGCGATTCGTGCAATACCTTACCCAGTTTCAATTCTGTAGCATTTATAGTTTCCGAGTAAATCGGCTGTGACAGACGGACAGACGGACATGACGAATCTATAAGGGTTCCGTTTTTGCCATTTTGGCTACGGAACCCTAAAAAGATAAGCAAATAATGGCTGACTTTCCATAGCATTTGACGTCTTTGACACATATCGTGAAACACATTCGATATTTTTACGTTAATACTAATAATTGTAAAATACCAATAATTGTAACATAAAATGTATAATTATGAACTTCAGGTCTATAGTTTTAAGTTAGTCATAAAACCAAGATTGTGCTCTGAAAGTGAATTATGAAATAATGCAAGTTTTCAATTTGGTTACCTTTTTCACTTTCAACTGAAAAACAGTATAGAGTTACTTACCGAACTCAGGGGTATATAGAAACACTTTAATACAGGGCAGCTACTTAGTTGTTGCGACAATTTAACTGCCGACTAGGCGGACGTCAATAATTAATATTCAGGACGTGGTTCTGCAAAAAAGAACCAATCCAGGCGAATTTGTTATTCTAATTAACACCTTAAATCTACGAACAAATAAAACATGGACGCCGCACGCCATAGTGAATTGCCTTTCAAAAACGGTCCTGAATTTTAATTGACAAATGTCACCCCTTTTTTAATGCATCACGGCAATGAATTTCAATGTAAACCTTTTATAGGTTGACATTGAACTTAAACCGCCATTTAAAAGTAGTTGTGATTGGTCCATCAAACTTTTGATTGGCTATATTCTATAACCATTTGTCAAAAGATGTTGCGCCGAAATATGCGCGGTGTTAAGAAAAGCGCTATGTCCTGCCCATCTTGGCACAATTGAACAATTGATTTTGGGGGAATTTTTGAGCTGGCATTAGACGTCCATGTTATATATGGTCGCAGCCTTAAATCAAAACAACCAAGTCAATCTTTAAAATGACAAATTCATGTGGATTGGTTCCTTTTTGCAGAACTAACTACGTCCCATTGATTATTGGAGTTCCATGTTTTTAACCCAGTGACTTTTTTAATTTTATATCTAGGCATAAATACGAAATATGCTTATGAAATATCACAAAAATCACGAAAAAAAAATATTATGTAAAACATTATTACCATTATTTTTCTCTGAATTTTATGTTCGATTATTAAAAAAATATATCTACTATAGTTAAAAATGTCCAAGTGAGAGTCAATTGTCGCGATCACCCGTGCGACCTTAACTACGTATGGTCTTGTACTGTCGACGTCAAAGATATCATTCCGGTTTAGGTGCCAAAACATATTGACACAACTTTATTGCCTTGACATTAAGGTCGTGTAAATATATTTTTGGCGCCTAAACTGTAATGATATCTTTGACGTCGACTGTACTTAATACAAAGCAAGAAAGGGCAAACAATCACGTTCACTATTATTGAATCGGAGCCCCTCTTAAATATGTATCTTACTCTGTTTGTTGCTGTATATTGCATGGCAACTTAAATACATCACATCATCTGTCTAGAGAATAATAGCTATCACCATTCATAAATTACAGTCTTGTTTAACAAAAAGCAAACGGAAGTCCTTATCTAATTATTTCCACTTGTATTACAAACTAACAAGCTTTTGATAAACAGTCCCGTGGTGACAGGCAGACACATGCACAGACGGACGGACAATAAAGTTATAGAAATATGGCCTCGTTTTTACTCTTTGGGTACCCTAAAAATTAAAGAACCCAATTAATAAAGTGACAGCAGTGTCGGGTTTAATCTACTTTTTCAGCAAACTGTGTAATAAAATAAACTAATGAACGTGAAGCCTGAAGTAAATCCTTTGAAATAGACAGAATATTAAGAACTTAGTAGCGTCGTAGTGGCAGCTTTATCTAAGTAGGTAACTAGGTACTAGTATATTGCCTGCCTGGTTCTTAATTCACAAAGTTAGTCACGAAACTTAGTCCTCTGTAAGAAACCTTGGCTTAAAATGTTCTGATTTTGTAATTTGACCCTACTACCATTATAATATGAGTATAAATTGTCTAAAGGAGCCGTTCAAAGCAGACGATCCTTGTTCCTACGAGTACCTACCAAGTACCTTAAATTGACACTTAATGTTAGACCCCTTTCACGGGAATACAATTTAAATAAGTTAGTACCTACTTACTTACGCATGTTTCCACAGAAAAAAAGAGTTTTAAAATAATACTCTGACCAGCCAGCAGTAACATGATAAACTCTATAATAAATAATAACATTTTGTATTGTCGACTATTATTAAGTACAGGGTGAACGATATGAAGTGTTACCAAATAGATTTTATTAAGTCTGGTGTCAAAGTAATAGCGGCATATTATCAGAAATATGTTTTGGACACCGCATTGAAGTCTTAGGCACGCGAACATTTGGGTTGTAGAGCGCAAACATAAGAACGAGACTGAGCTTCGGCTTATAAAGCTCGTAAGATACAATAATTTTGTGAACGTGATTGTAACAATCGACTCACAATTGGACTCCCATTTTTAAATTACAGTGGATATCTTTCTTAATAATCGAATATAAAATTTAAAAAAAAATGTTAAAAATTGTTATAAGTATGTAGGCACTTATTGTTTTAACATAATATTTTATTGATTTTGTTTGCGAGTTGTGTGATTTTTATGAGCATATATTTTGTATGAGCATATATTTTATTAAGCCGTGGTGGCTCAGTGGTTTAGACGTTTGACTTTCAATCCGGAGGTCGTGGGTTCAAATCCTTAGGAAACTTATGTACCTACGGAATATCAGATGATATTTACCATTAGCTTTCGGTGAAGGAAAACATCGTGGGGAAACCTGCATACATCCGCGAAGAAATTCAAAGGTGTATTTGAAGTTCCCAACCCGCTTAGGGCCAGCGTGGGGACTATAGCCCAATCCCTCTCATATACGAGAGGAGGCCTGTGCCCAGCAGTGGGACATTATATAGGCTAAAATATTATTTTTTTATTAATATTATTTTTTGTATGCTTAGATGTACAGTAAAAAAAGGGTTAAGTATTGCATATTTTATTACAGAGTCTCTGGGTAAAAAAAAATAGGGAACCCCAATAACCAATCAATAATGCGCTGGAACGGCCTGGATACCTGCAGACAAACCAAAGAAGTACTATCAGAGCTAAACCGCAAGCTCACGAAAACTCTACTACGAACCCCCAGACACAAACTGAGGAAAATAGTAGGATTGATCACGGGACACAACACATTAAACAAACACCTGCACAATATGGGCAAAACAGATAGCCCTATGTGCAGGGCCTGCATGGAAGAGGAGGAAACAATAAAACATATTCTTCTAGAATGCAATCAGGTAGAGGTATACAGGAGTAAGCACTTAGGGACCCCAAACACACTAAAGGAGGCATTCAGCAACCTGAAACACACATTGAATTTCGTGGAGGAGCTTGGATGGTTGGAATAGGCCTACCTCGCTGTCACGAAAAAAAGCACAATGGAAGTCGAGTTGCGGAAAAAGCCCAGTTTAACTAACTAACCAATAAATATTTGTAATTGATGTCCGCCTAGTCGGCAGGTAATTTGTCGGAACAACTAACTAATAGCTTCCCTGGATTATAGTGTATCTATTTACCCCTGGGTCCGGTAACTTTACCGTTTCACCGGGTCTCCCTGATTGCCGTATATTAGTGCCAGCGAGAGAGAAAGTAAGCCCGTGTTAATCTCACGACTGCAGTCCATGGTAAACACAACGCGTGATCCACCCAAGAGTCGTACTTTTAACCGACTTCAAAAAAAGAGGAGGTTCTGAATTCGCATGATTTTTATTTGGTGGTGTTTTCGCCCTTAGTCGTTAAAACGTAGTTGGACTTAGATTGTCAGCGGCGATCTGACCGAAGGAAAAAAAGGTCAGTGAAAAACAAAAGTGTCGATTTGGCAGATGGTAGAATCGTAGGACTCGATTGTGTGCGGTGTCATTGGCCGCGGGAGTAAACGCTAACGTCAGTGTGTCAAGGTATTTTCCTAGCTTGCACTTACGGAGAAAGCAAAACTACGCAAATAGTAACGTTTTACAACGCTAACTCATGGTAGGGACATTTTGTGTATCAGGCGGTAGGCGCCAGGCGGGCGCACCGCAGACACACAATGAACGTTTTCGAGCATTTACATACACACGATTTCATAATACGCTATATGTTTGTAGCCTTGACTTCTCGACAAGGTTAATTCACTCGATGACGCTAAATTTGTCGGTGGAAATATGGAAAAATAATATATATTTCATAACACAATGAAATCAATAACAACAAAATCTACGCCAAAAAAGTCAAATATCACCACAGAATGAACGCCATATCTCTGGTCCACCATCGCTGGTAATGCTAGCATATGGTCTGTTAGGTCTTGATTGTTTGGTATCGACCGTCGGCTGACAACCAAAACTCACTAAGTAACAAATACCTAGGTACTTGAAATAGAGATCGTATCTCAGTTCTGATTCAATACCGACATAAGAGGTTGCGAAGAGTATAGTGACAGTTTTTATAGTGAGTTTTGATTGGCAGCCGACGGTATGTTATCTGGTCTGGGTAGTGGTGACTTGAAACATGAAGGGCAGAGGAACCATATTTTAGAAGACGACTCTTATAGTTTCGCCATGTCTGTCTTTCCGCAGCATAGCACAGTGACCGTTATTTGATATAAGCATACATATTAATTACACCAGCAAAGTAGTAAAATAAAATATTTAACAAAGAAATTTGGATACCTCCCCTACAAGTGAAGTGGATATGTTTTTTTTTATGAAATCCTATTGTGTGTACTATCGTTAAATAGATTTAATAGAAATAATATTTTCTTTTAAGTCAACTTTCTCGGAGACTACCTGTGTCGGTCGGTCCCTCGATTACTTTCGATCTGTGAGTCCGAAAAATGTGAATATAATAATGTCTAGATATTTGGCTTATGTAATAATTTAAAAGAAAACTATTTAGAGCATAATCAGTCCAGCCCTTTTTGAATAACTACGGAACCCTACACTGAGCATGGCCCGACATGCTCTTGACCGGTTTTCTTTTTCACTCTTTACTCTATCCCGAAGATTGATTAGTATAGTATTCGTTTAATTATGGTAGGTATCTATGATTAAACGAATTCGGTTTTCTATTCGTTCAGTCTTCAACCAATCTTTAACTTTCTTCTTCAAAGTCGTTATTTTTTCTCGACCTCTTATTCTCTGTATTTTTTCATCAGTTACTTACTTTTAATAGTTTATATTTAATACTTACGTATTAGGTATTACCTACCTGTAATAAATAGTTCAAAGTTATGTTATTATAAGCTAATCAGAAAACTTAAACAAATTAAACTAAAATAAATGTAAATTGTTACGCCGCTGCGGCTTGGTGCCAAGAATTTATTATAAAATATGTATTTTGAAACATTAGTTAAATATCCTAAATATGTAAATAGACTGAAATTGCTGAAACAATATTTTATTTTTTGACAGGTATTGTAAAATAAGAGTGACAGCACGTAGCCACGGCTACTTAAAGCATGTCATTGGATATTTACGAGATTTAAGTAAAATTCTAGTTGAATCTTAAATTTTCCAGTCAACTTCAAATACCCTTCATGAAATATGCACAAGACAATTCGAATAACCTCGCGACCATTCTGTGAAGGATCTCTCAAGGAAGCCAATACTGCAAAAAGCATATTTAAACCCATTAAATCAATTCATACGTCATTATCATTTATCATTTGTCAGCCTCCGTAGCCTAGTTGGTAGTGACCCTGCCTACGAAGCTAGAAGTTTCGGGTTCAATTCCCAGTGTATTTATTTATCACAAATATTTGTTCGTTGGCCATGACTGTCTATGTATATATCTATTCTATATTATTTTCGGTTAGTACCCACATCACAAGCCTTAATTGAGCTTACCGTGGGACTAAGTCGATGTGTGTAACATGTCCCAAGATATTTGTTATTATTTTATTTATAACATATATTTAGTAAGTATAATCAGGGTATATCTTACAATATTATTTACAATTATGATCGTTTATGTACATAAATACAATAACTAAAATTAGTTAGCTGAATGTTTTATGAAAACAAGATTAAATTTGGGAAGAATACGCCTTACATAGATACTGGGGTTGCCAGATGGTTTAAATAAGACGAGAAACTCGTTTTTGCTTTGTTCTCCGAAACCCCCGAAAATATACAGGGTGGTCCAAACCATGACGTCAAAAAAATTTTTTTAGATTCCTCACGTCATGAGCTATCAGAATATACCCGATGTATGTTAGCCGATTTTTTGTAGTCTTGCGAGTTATGAATTTTTGAAAATTTTTTTTGAGAAATTCTGAAATGAAGAAATTTATTAAGTATAAAAAAAAACTATTGGGTTTTTTAACTAGAGTCTTTTTATTAAAGTATTACTACAAATACGGCATTTACTGACAAAAAAATTTGCGTCCTCACTTTGATACAAGTAGGATAAAAAAATACCAAATTCAAAATTTAACGCTAAAAACGCATCAAAATAGCATTAATGTACGTAAATAAAAAAATAAAACGTATCCCAAGGAATTTTTGTATTCTATAGACCGCCCTAGACCTTGAGCCTTCGTAAAAGCAAAAAAAAAGTGATACTTAATAATGAGGATTTTTCGGAGTAGTCGGTCAAATAAACTTAAAAAAGCTTAAAATTTTAAAGTAGTAAAAAATTACTTGAATAACTACACAAATTGAGTTTTCGTGGTATTTTCTGTTTTTGTTTATTGATATGAACAACAAAACAGACGAAATTTTACTTTATTTTTAAATTAAAAATTTAGAAGTTTTTTTTTAAGTTTATTTGACCGACTACTCCGAAAAATCCTCATCATTAAGTATCACTTTTTTTTGCTTTTACGAAGGTTTAAGGTCTAGGGCAGTCTTTAGATTACCAAAACTCCTTGGGATATGTTTTATTTTTTTTATTTACGTACATTAATGCTATTTTTAAGCGTTTTTAACGTAAAATTTTGAATTTGGTATTTTTTATCCTACTTGTATCAAAGTGAGGACGCTAATTTTTTTGTCAGTAAATGATTTATTTATAGTAATACTTTTTCAAAAAGAAAATATAAAAAAAACCCAATAGTTTTATTTTAATAAATAAATTTCATCATTCCAGAATTTCTCAAACAAAAAATTCAAAAATTCATAACTCGAAAACTACAAAAAATCGGCTAACATACATGGGGTATATTCTGATAGCCCATGACGTAGGGAACCAAAAAAATTTTTTTGACGTCAAGGTTTGGACCATCCTGTATAATATGAAAATTCCAAAAAAAGTGGTATGTGAAAAATGATACAATCACTACATATTATAAAATAAAGTCACTTTTTCTGTCCCTATGTCTCTTTGTACGCTTAACTCTTTAAAACTATGCAACGGATTTTGATGAGATTTTTTTTAATAGGTAGGGTAATTCAAGATGAAGGTTTATATGTAGGTATAGTACCCGTGCGCAGGTCCGCACCCGGGGCGGGTCGCTAGTTAATTATAAATTGACATTTTGTTATTTTTATTAGTTGCTATGAATTCATTGATTATATTTTTCGATATGGGATGAAGTATTGAGTGAAAGAGACTTAAGTTCAAAAATCCCTATTAGTCTGACCTTTGTCGTTACGATTTTGTTGGAATTCGTTGTGACGACCCGAGTGTCAACTGTCCGAAATGTTATATGCTCGTTCAAGTTGTCCAATCCGCCTTTGTAATTATAAATCCTATTATGTATTTTTAATTTTTCACAACTGTATCGGAAATGTCGTTATTCACACATCCCCAGTTTTGCCACTCGCCTGCGTCTCGTGACAAGATTTCTCGGGACTCGTTAATACTAAACATACCTACTTTCCGCACTAGTATCGAAATGTACTATTTCCTGCTTTTTCTAAATCAGAATATACAGGGTGGTCCAAACCTTGACGTCAAAAAATTTTTTTTAGATTCCTCACGTCATGAGCTATCAGAATATACCCCATATATGTTAGCCGATTTTTTGTAGTTTTCGAGTTATGAATTTTTGAAATTTTTTTTTGAGAAATTCTGAAATGAAGAAATTTATTAATAAGAAAAAACTGTTAGGTTTTTTAACTAGTTTCTTTTTGTAAAAGTATTACTACAAATAAAGCATTTACTGACAAAAAAATTTGCGTCCTCACTTTGATACAAGTCGGATAAAAAAATACCAAATTCAAAAATTTACGCTAAAAACGCATCAAAATACCATTAATGTACGTAAATAAAAAAAATCAAACATATCCCAAGGATTTTTGGTAATGTAAAGACTGCCCTAGACCTTGAACCTTCGTAAAAGCAAAAAAAAGTGATACTTAATTATGAGGATTTTTCGGAGTAGTCGGTCAAATAAACTTAAAAAAAAACTTCTAAATTTTTAATTTAAAAATAAAGTGAAATTTCGTCACTTTTGTTGTTCTTATCAATAAACAAAGACAGAAAATACCACGAAAACTCAATTTGTGTAGTTATTCAAGTCATTTTTTACTACTTTAAAATTTTAAGCTTTTTTAAGTTTATTTGACCGACTACTCCGAAAAATCCTCATTATTAAGTATCACTTTTTTATGCTTTTACGAAGGTTTAAGGTCTAGGGCAGTCTTTACATTACCAAAAATCCTTGAGATATGTTTTGTTTTTTTTATTTACGTACATTAATGCTATTTTGATGCATTTTTAACGTAAAATTTTGAATTTGGTATTTTTATATCCTACATGTATCAAAGTGAGGACGCTAATTTTATCGTCAGTAAATGCTTTATTTGTAGTAATACTTTTACAAAAAGAAAATATTAAAAAAACCCAATAGTTTTTTTTATCAATAAATTTCTTAATTCCTGAATTTCTCAAAAAAAAATTTTCAAAAATTCATAACTCCAAAACTACAAAAAATCGGCTAACATACATGGGGTATATTCTGATAGCCCATGACGTAGGGAACCTAAAAAAAATTTTTTGATGTCAAGGTTTGGACCACCCTGTATGTGTAATAATTTTAATCATTGTAAATTTATGCCTTGTGGTGACGGCAGTAAGAATACATTTGTCACCACCCCAACTACACCCGCGGGTGTCGTAAGAGTCGACTAAGGGATTGAAGTGTCACTGACCATTCTTTGATATAACAATGATGATGGGCAGCAGCATCGTCGTGGCGATTATGGATATTTATTTACCTCTTAATGCGTCTATACGCATAGTTAATAGGAGAGGCCTACGTCCAGCAGTGGATTGGGATCTCAGGCTGATGATGATGATGCAGTTAATGAATAAGAGTGTAAATTGCAGAATACTACACATGTAATCGAATTAAATTAAATGTTTATCATTATCATGAATGAATTCAGAACATAAAGTTTAATGAATGCCTATTCAATTCGTTTCATTCAACGAGTACTGTGGAATTTAATTGTTCTATAGCGTGTTTAAACATAAAAATAAGAAATATTTTATTAAATGAAAACTTTCATAATAACATAAAGGCGTTGGTGTGTACATATCTCTCCAGAATAAAGGTTAATATGAGACACGCATTTCAAGACAGTATTATACCATTTTGCAGTTGAAAGTTAAAAAAAAGGTAAGACACAAATATGACTGACTTTCCATAGCATTTGACGTCTTTGACACATATCGTGAAACACGTTCGCAGAATACAGTGTGTGGCCTACAACCGGGGTGAAATTTTAAACGGTGCATTAAGAAGCTGACCAACAATCATTTCCACATATAGTAATAAAATAAAAAAATTGTTTTGTAATTTTTTGTTAGTGTTTTTTCATTATTATGGGTTCGTTTACTTGAATTAAAAGTTATCAATAACTTATCATTTTTGAATCATTGAAAAATGTATTTTTTTTTAAACCGTAACAAATTAGTGTAAAAATAAAAACAAAATTATTATTATGACTTCGTACCTAGTATACTATCAAGATGTCTTGCGACTGACAAGCTACGACATCGTGATGCCAAGATCCAGTACTAAAGGTCCATAGCTTTGAATAACAATATCTCCGAACTTAACCACTTTGAAACACCGGGACCTTTACAGGATTATTGCCGATAGTCTAAGGAGTCACTCATTTCATTTTTCTCCCGTGTTAAAGGCCACATACTGTATATGTTTACGTTAATACTAATAAAAGTAATAAATATCAATAAATTTAAACAAAAAAATATTGGATTTCAGCTTTAAGGTTTTAAGTTAGCGATAGAACCTAGATTGTGTTCTAAATGTGCGTAATTAAGAAATAAAGGTGCGACCGCACCAATGCTCATAAAACGGCGACGGTACGGAATCGCAATGACGCATAGTATCCGTAACGTTTTTGCCACATTCAGAAAAACCTGCAAACTTGCATTAAGGTGCGACCGCATCAATGTTCAAAAGCGGCGACGGTACGGAATCGCAGTGATGCTTCGTATCCGTAAAAAATCTCAGGTGTCACGTACCTACACATTTCGTTGGCTATTCTCGTTATTTATCCACTTAGGTACAATCAAATGACTTTGAACGCTGCATCATTGCGTATTTTAAGCAGCGGTGTGGGAAACATGCGACAAAAACGTTACAGCTACGATACGTCACTGCAATTCCGTACTATCACCGTTTTTTGAGCAGCGGTCTGGGGAGCATGCAGCAAAAACGTTACGGATACGATGCGCCACTGCGATTCCGTACCGTCGCCGTTTTTTGAACATTGGTGCGGTCGCACCTTAATGCAAGTTTGCAGGTTTTTCTGGCACATTTTTTTAAAAGAAAATATAGAATCTATTGGAGACCATGATAGTAAAAACCTCACCCACCCTGGGCCAATAACTATTTCATAGCTACCCTAACTCTTTATTCATGTTTACACTAACGAATCCTATGCCTGGTTTAATTAATCGCCCGTATTCGATTTACACACAGTATTTACTTTTGGTTCAAGCCACACTCGAATTGGCTGTAGCATTGTTGTTGTGTTGGAAGGTGGCGTGACCTGAACCCTCAAAGTACTTCCGCCCTAACTCAATAACCGGTTTGACCTGGCTAAGATTTAGAGGGGGCTAAAGTCTAAAAACAGGTCATTTGACCTAAATAGATAACTAACTTTTCCAATCATTCTGGGCGGAGACCCTCTCTCGGCGCAGCTTATGCATACATAATTCATTACCTACTCAATCTAATCATGTCTTTTACCAAGATTAGTTACACACAACATAAATTCGGTAATTCCTTCATATGCCGGACTATTAAAAAGTGGAATTCTTTACCGGCACATGTGTTTCCACATACCTTATATTTAGTCAGCCTCCGTAGCCTAGTTGGTAGTGACCCTGCTTACGAAGCTGGAGGTTCCGGGTTCGAATCCCGGCGAGGGCATTATTTGTGTATATATTTATCACAAATATTTGTTCCTTGGTCATGGCTGTCTATGTATTTATGTATCTATATGTATGTATCTATTATATATGTATATCGTCGCCTGGTACCCACATCACAAGCCTTAATTGAGCTTACCGTGGGACTTGGTCGATTTGTGTAAGATGTCCCAAGATATCTATACCTATAAGTTGGGACCCTTTAAACGAAGCGTGAAGAAGCATCTAGCGGGCCAGCAAGGCGGTGGCAACTAACAGGTTACTGATTGTCTCCTGTTCGTTGCCGCCGCGATTTGGGCTCTACTTTTCACTTACGATCAGGTGGAGTGGAGCCACTTTGTTGTGCCAACATAAAAAAAAATAATAAAAAAAAAACACACAACATATTTACCAGGGGAGAAATAAAAGGGTGATCATCATCACCAAGTATATATTTTTAAAGAAATTCATATACCTATTTAAAAAGTTCCGTGAAAGCAATTTAGGAACGGTACGTTGTAGCATTCTTTATATATATAATTTCAACTCTCGTGCCTTGACCTTCGCAATGCTCAAGATTCCAGTTTTTGAACCACTCGCTACGCTAGTGGCTCAATTTTGGAATCTTTCGCTAGCTCAGGTCTCAATATTGGCACAACAGTTAAACAACAACTTTGCCCCCTTGTATAATAAATAACTATTTACTTTTAGCTTTCACTCACCATCCCCAATTCCAAATCCCTATTCTACAACAGAATCAAATTATTGTTGGTTGGTTGATTAAAATGCAAAGATTTTAGACTAGCGAAGTATCTGTATTGTGAAGTAGGTACCTACTTGGAATAGAGCGTCTAAAATATTTAATGAATAATCCGAACCTGCCAAGTTCATCGTAACGAAAATAATTAAATGTACTTTCAAACTTCTGAAATGTCATTACTACTATTATTTAAACTTCTTAGCTCTTTTGGGGTTACCTTAAAACAATATGTCAAAAGTTTACGAAGTGAGTTATATCTTCAGTGTTTAATAGTATTCAAACTTTAAACATAACTAAGTAATTTAGTTTGAAAATAAAGTACAAGGACAATTTGTTAAGAAGGAGAACATGTCAAATGCAGATATACAAGGTGCCCGCAAGGAACCGGTAATGTTTTTAACCACTTATTTCTTAGGCCAAATTAATGCAAACATGCAGGGTGTTTTTGTATATTTCCGTTAAATTGGACAGGTTACTTGGGACATTAATAGAAGTTGCCTGGTATATCGGCTTTTCATATTTTCGTAAAGTATCTTTTTTCATACGTAATAATTGAATTAGTAAGTGTATCTTAAGAACAAAATCTGAGGGGACTGATGGCACATGTAAAAATAAGTTACATTAGGATGTCATAAATGCAGTACCCTTGTTCAGTCATTAAACTTATTTTTTTAATAATGAGGTTTTTTCAACAACAGTAAGAGTTAGACACTAGTTTATTAGAAATTGATTATTTTTTACCTAACGGAAATCAATAAAAACACCGTGTATTATTGACATTCGCACTTCGCATTTTTTTAATAAATTGGTTACTATACAGCGTGGGTATTTGATACGGGCGAATAATTAATCCAGCTATAATATCTGATCCTACGAGTCGTATAAGATAACCATTTCGTTAAATTTTGTTATTGATTAGGTGTAATGATTTTTCTAAAGTGCAACCCAGCAGCAATGTATGTTGGCCAACTGACATGAGACTCGTATGACGTTTAGATACTAATGTCTACTTTAAGTAATGTGGCTACCAGTGGATGCAATACATTGCGGGCTCAATTATTTTGTATGAAAAAAAAATACCTTAATTTTTAAAATAAAGGCCATAGTCGGATTTTCATAGTAAGTCAGCCTTTAAATCAACCAGACTCTAGTATTTTTTTGTGAGTACCTCTTATGGTGAAGAATATTTCTGCTGAGTATCAACGTCCTATCGGTGACAGTTTTTGACTTATGATTTTTTTTAGTTTTTTCTTTAATGTGTTGTATCTCAGGATGTATAAAAGCGAATTGCTTCAAATTTTGAAATAATGTTCTTTATTTAGATATGCATCGAATTAAAAAAAATGAATATCGATTGTCGTATAAAAAAAGAAAAAAAAAGACCAAAAAATTTTTCATATTTTTTTTGTGTACCTATGAAGTAGTGACACCTCTATTTTCTTTTTCTAATTATAGACCATACATTGGCCTACTAGTTGCCTAAGTATCAAAATTTTCCAAGCGGTACTTCTTACCAAAAATCGGCAATATGTGTGGTCAAGTTCTGCATTCAATCGGTGTTTTTCAATGTAGTATACAAACTCTTCATTTATATTTGAGTTTTCTTATCAGGTTATCTTATTTAAGAGTAAATGCTAATGACAACTTAATGTCATCATGATGCAAGCTGTTTATTTCATTATTAATCGGCCGTTTACCATTTCAACTAGCGTATATAGTAATATATTCAAGAAATATATTATTTTTAATGAATATCTCATAAATAATATCGAATTACGCTAGTTAAAATAACAAACGGCCGATTAATAATGAAATAAACAGCTTGCATCATGATGACATTAAGTTGTCATTAGCATTTACTCTTAAATAAGATAACCTGATAAGAAAACTCAAATATAAATGAAGAGTTTGTATACTACATTGAAAAACACCGATTGAATGCAGAACTTGACCACACATATTGCCGATTTTTGGTAAGAAGTACCGCTTGGAAAATTTTGATACTTAGGCAACTAGTAGGCCAATGTATGGTCTATAATTAGAAAAAGAAAATAGAGGTGTCACTACTTCATAGGTACACAAAAAAAAATATGAAAAATTTTTTGGTCTTTTTTTTTCTTTTTTTTATACGACAATCGATATTCATTTTTTTAAATTCGATGCATATCTAAATAAAGAACATTATTTCAAAATTTGAAGCAATTCGCTTTTATACATCCTGAGATACAACACATTAAAGAAAAAACTAAAAAAAATCATAAGTCAAAAACTGTCACCGATAGGACGTTGATACTCAGCAGAAATATTCTTCACCATAAGAGGTACTCACAAAAAAATACTAGAGTCTGGTTGATTTAAAGGCTGACTTACTATGAAAATCCGACTATGGCCTTTATGTAAATAGGTTCCCTAGGTCCGATAGTAATCGCCGCTAAAATATTCGCCCGTATCAAATACACACGCTGTATTGTGTCTAATCAGCTTTTCAGAAGAAAAAGGCCACAAATTAAAAAATATATAAGCGGGAAGTGTTGATGTCCCGTACAAAAATTTAAATAACCGCTTTGTCTTCTTTTTTTTCTAATGACAAGCTGGTTGAACAGAGTATACTTTACGTTAATATAACACCATTAATTTGATACCATGATTATGATGTCTTGTTTTTTGTAAACTTACATTTTACCTGCGACCATAATATATAACATGGACGTCTAACGCCATCTTAAAAATGCCTCCAATACCAATTGTTCAATTGTGCCAAGATGGGCAGGACATAGCGCTTTTCTGAATACCACGCATATTTCGGCGCAACATCATTGACAAACGTTTATAGAATTTAGCCAATCAAAACTTTGATGGACCAATCATAACTATTTTTAAATGGCGGTTTTAGTTTTTATAGGTTGATATTGAAATTTATTACCGTGACGCATTGAAGAGGGGTTGACAGTTGTCAACTAAAATTCAGGCCCGTTTTTGAAAGGCAATTTAGTATGGCGTGCGGCTTCCATGTTTTATTTGTTCGTAGCATTTTATTAAGTGTCAGTTTTCACATTTTGACATATGTCAATGATATTTAATGTATGTCCCATTGTGGCCACATCATCATCATCAATTTGCGCCGCCATACTCGGTCCTCAGCTCACCGCACCCAACCACTACCCGCCACTTTCTTCAGATCATCAGTCAAAGGCATTTCGCACTGAGTTACAAAAAACAATGTTTTTTTATTAATATTAACTTTGAAACTAGGTAAAGTCTAGATAAATTAATACGAGTATGACAATTTAGTCTTTAAATATGATCAGATTGATCGGAAATATACTAATATTTTCTTCGGTTACCGCAAGATAGTAAAAGTTAGTTAATATACACGAGTTATCCGTTTTCATAGTTTTATTTCAGAAATATACTGTTAAAATTATGCAGAATCCTCCCACGCATTGAAGAAGGGAGCAAAAAACCTCACTTACGACTAAACGCGACAAACGAAACGCAAAAGAAACTTTTTTAAAGCTGATTGTGACAAGTGTAAGGATGCAATAGGAAACCCGATTGTCGACCTAATCAGACAGAAAAATTAAATTTGTCTTTCCAACCCAATAGGCAAGTCAAATGTTAATATAAGTATATAAAACAATGGGGTTGGTTCGAACACTTAAAATAACTCTGGACCGGTTGGAAAGATTTTCATGTTTTTTATTAGATTTCATCTGGAATTCCAGAATAAATATTCAACAAACACATAACTGTCCTGTGAAATATTTATTCCAGCCGGATATGTCATGAAAATCAAACTTTCCCAACATGAGGGATGAAAAATAACATTGTTGATCTGATCTGACCGTAGACCGCACTTCGACGAACTTACGCAATCAGTGTGGCAAAGGCGAGCAAAGTGTTCTAGATTTCATTTTTATAGCGATTTTTTGACACTAGCTGTGATTTTTATTGTAAAATTTGTCTGGCTTGCCGGTACAAAATAAAAACATTGCTCACAAAAAGAAATTTTCAGATAGTGAACACGTTAACGAGATCTTTCTTGATCGTTGACGACGCAACATGTTATAAATTGATACACAAAAATACTAATACAATTATAAGCATGTAAATAAATCTGTCTCGTTACAGACTTATTTAAACTAGATAGAAAAAATATTTAATGTAGATATCATATTCTTTCCACTGTAGATAATTTTATCAATGATCTGAGAATAACATGCTCCATTGCACGGAATCGCTTTCTTTATTTTTTGAAGCGAAAATATATAAAACGTACCTGCTTACAAAATGTGATCTATAATATGTAGGTATTTTTTTCTAATCTAAGTTCGTCACTGATACCCGTAGCATATTTTAATTATTAAGTGACAACACTTTTCATCATCATCAATATCATTTCTCCCGCCATGCCCATGGCTTTTCCTTGGATAGCCTCTCACCAACGTCCTCCAAATGACGCTGCAACGACCGTCCCACCATCGTGGGACATGTTACATACGCCAGGAGGTGTATCGTTTGTATATTCAATTATTCATTTATTCAGTGATATAATTTTGTTAGTCGTATCACTTAGGGGGTTTTCGTAGTTAAATATTAGTGATGGAATAAAAAAAATGAAACATGACTGTGACTACTATTTTCGAGGATCTCTCAAACGCTTTGTACCGTAAAATCAGATGAGTCAGCATAAATCATACTTCATACTTCACATTCATACTTCGATTAGCATACATTTTTACATAGCACGTTGTTTTGCTCGTTGTTACATTTCATAATTTTGATAATAATATGTACCTAAATTCACAGGTTACCCGCGATTGTGGCACTTTCGGGTAAGAAGGGATAGCAACGGGGTGAGGCGGAAATTATTTACGAAGTGGTATCCTCTAGCTGAGCAGAGACCTATTAAAAGATCTCCTCGAAAAATATATTCTATTACCCACAGTAATGCAAAATTCATAGGTAAATTGTATTAACTGAACGGGCTGGTTATCGCCTCTCTACCATTTCTACCTACTATCCTCGTGGGCATATTTCTCGAAAGCTTGTAACTTGTAATACCTACAAGCGTAAGTCCTTATCTTATTAATGATGTTAAAAAGAGATTTCCACTTGTGTTACAAGTTACAAGCTTTTGAGAAACGGGCCTCTGCTTGTACAATCCGTACTTAGATACCCCGTTTACACAATTAAGATCAATTTTAACGAACTATATATTATTGTAAAATCTTGTGTGATTTAATAATACTTTTGTCTAGTCTGTCAGTTAGCGGTATTAATTAAAACTTTTTTTTGAGAAATTATTAAAAATGCATTTCAATTTAATCATGTATGTCTATTTTTTCTATTATGTATGAGGAAACCTGATACTGTTATTGTCCTCAAATGGTTAATAATAAATGAAATCGACTGTCTGGCTTCTCTTTAATTATTTACCCAGCCTTTATAATACGATAAAGTTTATTGATTTAATTTTTGAAAGGTTATGTTTCGTGTGTAGATACAATTTACATCCAAATCTGTGATGCGTTTCTAATTTCTCAAGTTTACTTACCTAGTTGCCTTTCGGCGTGGAGATCCTGTTATGTTGTGTTATTTTAAGGAGGAACGCTCGACCGAACTTGAGCGGGCTGTCAAGTATCCACTGTGCTCAGTTCACCCCATTTCCCTTTGCTGTAGCTGCAGGTTAATGTTACAGTAGTGTTCCCCCAATACTTCCTTCTGGCCTTCTAATTTTCTTGCAGAACCGCAGGACGTCTCTGAGGTCGACCTCCCTGAGTTCCTTCTCCTCCAGCCGATCCCTGCCAAACACGTCATATCTCGCCGCTGCGTACGTGACGTATTCAGCAAGGACATGCTGGCTGGTTTCGTCTCTTCCGCAATGTGGACAGGCTGCATCGTCGCTTATTCGCATCACCTTAAGATGCCTGGATGCTTAGCCAAGTTGCCAATCGCTAGCGCTTAGTAGCGTATCGTAGTTTTCCCTCTCTGTCACTCTTTCATATTAGTGCGACAAAGACAGTTAGCTAACTGTCCTTTCGCTTACGATTGACGATAAAGCGCTAGCGATTGGCAACTTGTCTAAGCACCCTGATCGAGATCTTGGATCCGTGCGATTCTGGCGATGGCGGAGGTGGAGGAAGGCGCCTAGCATTATTAAAGATAGCTTTATAATATAAGTATACGGAGTATACCCGAAAAATTCGACCGGTGTTCGCTAAGCTGCAGTGGTCGAGTGGTTTAGGCATCAGCTGCGAAAGTGGAAAACCCCAACGGCGTTAGTAAACTCGGTATTTTTTCATTGGTATTTGACATCTATTAGGTGTTTAAAATCTATGTAATTAGTTTCACCATGTCTGTCCGTCTGTCTGTCCGCAGCATAGCTCAGTGACTGTTAGTACCTGGGTCATTATTTGAGGTGTAAGATAAATGTTACAGAAATAAAAACATAATTTTAATGTGGTCAGTGCTATTCTGAACTTTAGGAAATATAACGATAAGGTGCTTAATATTATCGGAGATCAATAACGCTTATTTTAGTTCAAAAAGGCTATAATCAAATTTTAATGGTAACGAAAATGTGCTGTATGACCACGCAAAAGATCATTTTACTTAGGTACCTATTTTAAAATTTTGTCATATTACGATTTGCATGAAAATCAGTTCATAAAGAGAAAATTATGTTAACATAACAATTTTATTCGACAAAATATACAAGATTAAAACTATAATTTTATAAAACTAAATTATAAATAAAAATATACAACTAAACTAAATCTAAATCTAAAAACGGCCCCGCGGCATGGTACCAATGATGCTGGCAGCATTACCCCGCTGAATCGCGAGGCTTATCTGTTGAGCAAGGTAGCTGCCAGCTCTTGGGTCACCTGTGGTATCTTTGAGTCTCTTTGAAATTTCTTTAAAGAGACTCAAAGCACCAGAGCCCCACGGACCCAGGGTCTCGACGCCGAATGGGATAAAATTATAGTCAGCGCCGAG
>JALPQI010000160.1:0-95150 GCA_025490895.1 Thaumatotibia leucotreta
GTTGTAGGGAGGGACGGAGCTATACTAGGGAATGGGATAGTTAAATTTGCCTCTCTTTCCTTAGGCTGGGATGACCTGTGTGTTCTTATACAAGTGTGTGTAAGAACTTGCAGGTGTAATCCCGGCCTAAGGAATGAGAGGTGAATATATCTATCCTATTCCCTACGAGAATATAGCTAAAAGTTAGTGCTGGTATTGCTCCGTCCCTACAACTCACAGGTGTAATCCTGGCTTAAAGTCAAATTAGTGGTAGAAAGTAAACAGTGATCGATCAGTATAAGAATAAGTTACAAGTCATAACAAAACTGCGTGAAAAAATCTTAATCCTATGATAGTTATCGTATTAGACATAGCATAGTATAATATGAATTAAACTTTCACGATTATCACTCATATTTTAAACCACGGGTGTAACGTCATGCCCGAAACGTCAGGATATAATTAAACGTAAGTTTACGCGATTAAGACCCGTTTGCCTTAAAAATATGAATTTTATGCTCCTTATTAATTTTAAATCAGCTCATGTAACGACAATTATAACTATTTTGAAAGTGTCTTCAAATCAATTAAAAAACGTAAATAAATGATTCTGTGTGACTGAATAAATGACGTAAGGTGTGAAATCGAATTGGAGATCAAAAAGGTAAACAAATGGGATACCACCACAAAAAAAATAATCACGAGAGGGGGGTAATCTAAAATCATTCAAGTACTTATAAAAAATGCGTATTTACCGTCACTGACGGTACGTAGAATTTTTAAATATTTTACAAGTTTTTAATACAAAACATTAAGCGAAATAAATATTTTTTTAATGATATATTTCGCTACTTTTAATAAAATGTAAGGTGTTTAATTTATACTACTGGCAATGATAAGAAATCTTAAACATTTGGTTTACAGTTATAACAACAACTAGTTTATTCGTAATTTAATACGGTAACTATACCTACTAAGAACCATTTAAGAGGGTTCGCATTTATAACTATGTACTTCAAAAATCAAAACAAGAGGGTGCACTAAATGACTGTTTTATGTATTCATGAAAACTCCTAAAATTTAGCATTACAAAGTACATTAATACAGATTTTAGTATTTTTACCTACAAATCAATCATTTTCATATTTTAATCGAAATGGATTCAATCGTAACTAAGATGAAGACTGGAATTCGTTCCCCGACTATCCTAAAGATTAAAGTAACACGACATTCGTTTTCAAACATTGATAATGTTGATTATTTACATCATTCTAGCAAATTTTCTAGGTTTTATTTTTATAATCAGGAACCGTCGACACTCAGATGTATATTTTTTATTGTCATTGTCATTATCCAAAAATATATTAACGATTGTGATACTTTGTGTATCAAACATATTTTGACTTTCGCGTATCTACATCTACACATAAAATATTGTCTTAGGTTTAGTAGCTGTAAGGGTAGTTGTAAGTGAAGTGTTAACTAAAATAAAATAAAAAACCAATCTCAAAATGCGACGTTAATTTACAAAGGTCTTAAAACTACATTCGATATAAAAACGTTTTATACCCCTGGAATGTCACTTTAACATTGACTTTGTAATGTCATGTCATTGTCATAGATTGTTTACATTTTTGATCTCTAATTCCATTTCAGAGCTTACATAATTCTAGTTTAGTTAACTACAGCTACGGAACGGAAGCATCGTATACAGTTCTAAGTCCTACAGGTTAAGTATAGAAATTAAATAAAATGGAACTAACATTACCTTGCAATGGCAACGCCAGCGTCTTGTCAATGCTGTCACATATTTGATTGTAAATAAACAATTTATTGATGTCGTTACGGATCACCCATGATTACTTATCCATCCCCCTTGTTCCTCGTACATTACCAACTTACATTACCAGCAATGTACAAGGAAATAATATTCTTCGTTCAAAACCGGGTAATGTATAAAGAAAAACTTGTTCTTCATACATTACTAATTATTTTATCAGTTATGTACAAAGAAAAAATATTCTTCGTACAAAACCGGGTAATGTATAAAGATAAAACTTGTTCTTCGTACATTACCATTTATTTTGTCAGTTATATACAAAGAAAAAAATATTCTTCGCAAATGAAAATTGAAAGAAACGGCTAATTTTCTCATAAAAAATACTCTCCTTTTTCTTCTTCTTGTTGAACCATAATAGTTATTTCTTTTACTTGCCAAGTGAAACACAACATTTTTCACCACACTAAAGCGAGGAAACATGCGAAATAAAACTCAAACATAACAAATTAGAAGGTATTTATTTGCAAGTCCTCAACTTCCAAAAAATAAACAAATCAACAAATAATAAAACAATAACCTCAAATATTTATCTTGGCGTGGCAATGCTTAAAACTTCAGGATAATTCCAAAATGAGACTCATGTAGTTATTGGCGATTTTTCTGTGATTTTCGGAATTATCCCACTTTCGCATCTCGCAATTACCCGAAAACTTGAAAATTAAGAGTGAAAGAAAACAAAACACGACCGAACTCGTTTAGATTTTAAAAGAAAAAAATATTCGGATGCGTTCTGAAATTTGCATAAGTGTCAACACTT
Source organism: Thaumatotibia leucotreta (assembly GCA_025490895.1). Classification (NCBI taxonomy): domain Eukaryota; kingdom Metazoa; phylum Arthropoda; class Insecta; order Lepidoptera; family Tortricidae; genus Thaumatotibia; species Thaumatotibia leucotreta. Next base: position 2,577 of record JALPQI010000160.1, read on the forward strand.
TTATTTTCCTATTGTTTTTATATGACGTATTTTTAGAACTTTTAATTAAAAACCTTTTACAAGAAAATGTGGTATTTAATTTGGATTATAGCATATTGAATATATAATATTATGAAAGGTTCATGTGTATGAATCTATTTGAAACTATTGAGTTTTCGAACGTACTGTCTAGTTCAAACGTCAAAAAGCTTATTGCACTCTCAGGCCGTATAAGTTATTGCTTTAGTCTACCCAGAAGATTAAAAAAAAAATACTTTAACCTCTAGAGGTTAAAACACAGTTTTGCGCTCTGAAATTGAAGGACAAACAGCGTGTTTACGAGCAGTGTGGTGAAAAAATATTTGTAGTGTTCCATAGCCAAAATGGCAAAACGGAACCTTTATACTGGGTAACTATAATTTGACGGAAGCAATAGTACATTACTATAAGGGACGGGAAACGAAGGGTTACAGGCCAAGTAGATATATCTGGCCGAAGGAACTTAGGCCAGATAGGAATACGCGGCCTGTAACCCTGTTTCTCGCCGAGATTTGTATAGTGCTTTTCTCAAACTTGCCATAAAATAAAACGAACTGAATTCGCCGAACCATACTATTTGATTTGTAAATAATCCAATAGTACAGTATAGTACAACATTAAAAAAAAACATTCGCGCCTAACTTTTTTTTTTAAATCTGTTTGAGATATCCTTTTACCTAGTGGTATAGACATTAAGTAGTTCATAGGTTTTTTTTTTCTGTGGCTGAATGTCAAGACATAGTGTCACAATTTGACGTTTCAAAACAAAAGACAGTTTGTTTGCAGTCCTAGGTGTGAAATAAATACATGAAATCTCTTTACATATCATCTTAGCATATGCCACCGGATACATGGTATTTCCGGGTTTAATTTAATAGTAGATTGTTCAACGAGGGACTAAAACAAGCCATTATGACACGAGGTATTTATCCACCATCCACCCGATCGTAGCGAGGGTGGATGTAGTTCGAGTGTCATTATGGCTGTTTAGTCCCGAATTAAACACTCCACTTTTCACTTAGAATGCGAGGAAAAAACTACGTTCTACATAATCTCATTATTTATTAACAGAAACAACAAGTAAAAAACAAAAAAAATATACCTATGTTCTGCGATGTCAAAACTTCCGATTTCTTCGGAACATGGCCATTTGACGATAAGTTCGCAAACTTTTTCAAGTTATATGATTTTATACTTGCAGTGTGGTTTTAAGCATGAAATATATGCTACAAGGTGATGACGGTTGATATTTCTTAGATTTTTCATCAAAATATGTCAGAAATACGCCTTCCATAAATGATGTTGGTAAGTACCTAATTTGCTTTCCAGTTTTCCAATCCATAAAAGTTTGATACGCTTTTGAATATATTACTCGTACACTAGGTTTCGGCGGCAAAAGATTTTGCACCACTGATCTTTTGCATCTGGAGTAAGGCGTTAATACCTTCTTCGTCGCATGACGTGACATCGTAAATTATACGATTTGAACAATATTACTTATGGACAAAAACACAAAAAATAAGCAATCAAATTCGTTCCGCGTTTTAGTTTTTATCTGTATTCCTTTTTCGAAATATGACGCTTTAAATACTTGCATAGGTATTTAGCCAACGAATTGGAACTAACTATAAAATTATTTGAAGCTAATTGGTTAAAACATAAGTAATAAATTGGATACAATCTTAATCATATATTAAACAAGTATTAAATATACATGTATATCAAGAAAATAAATCGATTTTCCTTAATATTTTTGTACGATTGACATTTTGAGGTTTTTTTGCAATGGCAATAATCGTTCGTTCATAAATCATAAACACCAGAATGAAACAAAACACCAGAAATGGCTGTTTAGGGGTTTCAAAAGTCAATTAAAAAAAAGTTTAAAGGTTGTATCCACGGCATGCACAAAAGTGGTCCATACACAAGCACTGAAAATGGCGACTATCCTTTATTCATGAACACCGTGAGTGTGGCTGTTTACGGGTTTCCAACGTCAATTAATAGTACATTACTAATCTAGTAACTGGAGTTCGAGGCCAAAGAATCTACGAAAATATTGCCACAACAATGAAAGGTTCTTACAATAGTAAATCCTTATTTTCTAAAAACAGACGTTGAGATATGTTATTTATTGGTAATTTTAATACTTTAATTTATAGAAACAATATTATTTAGTTATTTTCACGTTAATATAAGATATTTTAATAAAAACTTAATTATCCGCAATTATTAGTAACAAAGTTGGTATTGCGCTGGTATCACCTCAGGTGTTAATAACATTTGGTACAGCAATTTAACTACACATAAATTAAAAGGTAGGTATGGTTAAAAAAATACTAAGCAGTATAAGTGCTATACTATACTATTACTAAGCAGTTTTAACCCGTAATAAGGCAGGGGTGCCTTATTACGGGTTAAAATTATGGGAAAGAAATTTGGAAATGTAAAATGAAAGCATTTTTTGTATTTTATTTTTTATTTGACTTCTTCATCACTTATCCTCCTGAGTCCTGGGTAAAAATCGAGTACACTCCCATAAAAGCCGAGAGGCCTTTATAACACCATATTACGGGTTAAAACTGCTTAGTAATAGTATAGTATAGTATTTATACTGCTTAGTAATTTAACCATACCTACACTGTCTTAACAAATATGGCACGCTGTCGTTCACTGGTAATTCAACTTCTTTTTAAAATAGGCTTTGAAACGTTGGCTCTTATCATTTTAAGTTCTTTACAAGAAAATTTTGTCATATCAATGTTAGTTAAGAGAAAAGAAAAGTTTTTAGGTATTTACGTGTTTTTAAGAAAATCCTAGTTGTGACAGCCATATTAAACAAAAAGGCGTACAAACATTACACAGGTATATAATGTTTTATTAGGAATTATTTTAAATAAATAAATTAAATAACAAAAAGGTTGTGGAAACCTGAAAACTTTATTTGACAATGACATAAGAGACTTTGACGGATTTGACAATAACGCATCTGTCGTAGTTTCGTTGGCCTCGAACTCCAATTACTAGATTATAGATGACGGGAAACGAAGTTCCTTCGGCCAGATATATCTACTTGGCCTGTAACCCTGTTTCTCGCCGAGATTTGTATAGTGCTTTTCTCAAACTTGCCATGAAATAAAATGAACTGATTTCGCCGAACCATACTACTTAATTTGTAAATATACCAATAGTACAGTATCGTATTTCGTATCGTATCACATTAAAAAAAACATTCGCGCCTATTTTTTTTTTAATCTGTTTGAGGTCTCCTTTTACCTGTTGGTATAGACATTAGTTCTAAGGTAATTTTCTTTCTCTGTGGCTGAATGTCAAGACCTAGTGTCACAATTTGACGTTTCAAAACAAAAGACAGTTTGTTTGCAGTCCTAGGTGTGAAATAAATACATGAAATCTCTTTACATATCATCTTATCTCATGACACCGGATACATAGTATTTCCGGGTTTAATTTAAAGTAAGTAACATCAACATTTCGTAGCAAGTTTGAGAAAAAAAAATTACTTTAGTCCCTAGAGATTAATAAAGAGTTTTAGTCCCGATATGCAGGGACTAAAATAAAATTTTAAGAGCATGAGAAGTGAAAAGTAAGTAACATCAACATTCCGTAGCAAGTTTGAGAAAAAATATTATAGGTACATGTATTTTTAAACGTGTACTGTAACTGGCAAACTGGCAAAATAATTGGTAATGTACGAAGAACAAGTTATTCCTACATTACCCGGTTTTGTACGAAGAATATTTTTTCCTTGTACATTGCTGGTAATGTAAGTTGGTAATGTACGAGGAACAAGGGATATTTTTCATCACATTTGCTGTCTAAGCGCGCCATTGCTTGCGCGCGTAGCGGGAGTAATAGAAAAGTGATATTTCCTAGGGAGTAATAGAAATGTCAGTACGTCATTTAATAATATTATGTCTTAAAACTTATTTTTTTGTCGGCAAGTGTGATGAAAAACATAAAAGCCTTCTAACACTCTCGTTAGTAATTCCGTACTTACCTACCTTGATGCACAATGTTTCTTATGAACCAAGGCAAATATGTACAACTATTGACGAACAAGGCTATATTTTAACGTAATTTTATCATAAAAGTATAAATAACATTACAATAAACATTTAGAGAGTACGTCTATTTTGTACGAGATTGATATGTCATGTGTAGCGTAAATATTACGTCTTGATCCATGATGTCACAACTTGATCTAACAAAGGTAATGAACAAATTGGAGTAATAATCTGTACAGTCGAGTTCATAAATATATGAGCAAATCCAAGGCTTCAAAAATAAATGAGCATATAAAAGTACATATGCATCTGAACAGATTCACCAATCAAAAGTATGTGTACATATTACCTGTCATATTAAGCTGAAGATGTGTCACATTAATATGTAATCAACTGAAACGCGAAGATTTTACCTTATATTTTGACATTTATCGAAAAGAGTACCGTATGTCAAACTAAACTTTTCTCTCTTTCACTTTACGTGTGACGTCATAGAATTGTCATTTAGGATTTGTTGCGGCTTTTTACCCATTTATTTGCAGCACGCTTAGCATAAGATTGATGCGACAGTAGGTATGTCACGGCGAGATAGATTTCCCGTCTTTTACTAATTATATTAACAAAAGAGGGACGGATAGTCTATCTCACGGCGACATATTGTCGCATCAAGTATGTGCTAAGCCTACTGTTTTGGATTTATGATCGACTTAAAAGAGGTTGTTACCAACTTTAATGACTGCATGGCCACTAATAAATTTATAGATGATAATGATATTTAACATGTCCAGTCTTATTTATAAACATGGAATAAAGAAGGCATAACTTTAATTCGAGGTGTAACTGAAGATTAGTGAATTTCAACATTAATAAATGGGTTCGGTCGCAAAAAATTGTACAGTTACATTCATGACATCGTAACGTACGTTACATACGTGACTGAACGTTACATTCATGATCAACATAAAGCTTAGTTCAGAACACGATATATAATTATGTACTATGTAGTACTTCAGGCAAAAAGCATGTCAAAATAGTAATATCATTACGAAAATTAAATTACTTAAGAAGATATTGAATTTCTGATAAAGTGTAATCTCCGTCTTACAATCGGTCATGACCGTAATGTTACACATTTCGTTACATATGTTACAATCATGACAGAAAAAAGCAAACGACATCACCTCAAATCAAATTATCACTAAACTGCGAATAAATACAAACAGAGACGTGGTTTCATTGTTTTCAGCGATATCATACCTTTATTAACTTTTATTAATTTGTTTGAAATAACGTCCAATACTTACCCTCCAATTTAACACAAGAAAAACAATTATCGGCGACAAATCTCGCGTCGACACACATTGTCAATTTTCATTCCAAACAAACATGAGGAGCATTCCATGAAAACATGTCGTAAGCGACACTGTCTTTTCAATACTTTTGAGAAATTAAATTAGTAAGCTGAGTAACGGCATAATAATAACATATCAAGGCTTTAAGATTGACAGTGTTTCCTAGCAGCTAGCATATTTTATTAGGGTAGCTACCATAGCGAGTCGTAAGCGACAAAAAGTAGATGTTTTTACACGACTGCCAAAAGGAGAGTATATGTGTTCAGCCCCTATGTATGTTTCATATTTTCTTTAAACTCGGACTTGAGACTTTCGGGCGATTTTGTTTTCAGTGTTAAGAGTAAAATTTCAAAAGCTATTTAATATTGATTTCCCATAGAATATGAACAATTTTATTCATTGGATCGCATAATAATTCATAAGCACGTCAAGTTGTAATATTTTGATTATGACGTGACTGCCAAAGCTGCCTCAGTTATCCGAACTGTTTGAAAGTAACGGTTAATTAATAAGAATTAGGTCAATAATCAGTCACATATTAGTTGGAAACACGTGTCTACTTAAATGCTGGAAAAATCATAGCCCAAAGAGTCGATTTCGTATCAAAATCGTAGTGCGAACTTGAAATTTTGTCCAGTGAAAAACGAAATTCGTATATTTCGAGGATTTGTCTCTCTCACTCTAATGACGCCTTCATTTGAGTGACAGAGAAAAACCCTCGAAATTTATGAATTTCGATTTTCGCGGTAGTAGGCCAGTACTGTACACAAAGTGCTTTACGGTGAAGGAAAACATCGTGACGGAACTTGCATACATCTTCGAAGAAATTCAAGGATATAGGTGGGTGAATATCTGAGCGTTTCAACCGCCTAATTTTGGTGGCATCATTTTTCCCGAAGTTTCTTAACGTTTCAATGTGATACTTCGTCATTTGTATTAAGGTACCGTGCCTCCGACAAATGACAAAGTACCTAGCACATTGTAACGAAAAGAGACTTCGGCAAAAATGATGCCACCATAATTAGGCGGTTGAAACGCTCAGATATGCACCCAGGTACAACAACGTCACTAGAAAACGAGCTTACTCAGACGATATGGTGCGGCTGGAGAAGAACACTAAAGTGTGGGGCAAGGTTTTGACCGTTCTGCCGTTGGCTTTTGGTCAGATCAGGGATCAGGGTCGGGTTTGGCCTCAACATTTGTGCAGGGGAGTTGGGTGAATACCGCTTCAATTTGGTGGCATCATTTTTGCCGAAGTTTCTATTCGTTACAATGTGCTATTTTGTCATTTGAAGGAGGCACGGTACAAACGGTCTCTTTATACAAATGACGAAGTATAACATTGAGATGTTTAGAAACTTCGGCAAAAATTATGCCATCAAAATTGGGCGGTTGAAACGCTCAAATATTCATCCTGGTATGAATGAAGGTAGGTTTGCCTGGAAACTTGAGCCTCACGCAGCTCGCAGGCAAGCACGCCGGGTGTCCGCGCTCCAGGCCTTCGGCCCTACGCGGACCTCAGCTTTCAGTCTCCGCATTTTCTCAAAACGAATTTTCGGGTCTGCGGCCCTGAGATTCGTTTTACTCGTAATGCTACACTTTTCCATTACACAGCGAAGGAAGAATGAATCAAGAATTAACCTGAAGAAGGAATTATTTGTTAATTTTCAGTTCGCTTAAAACGGCAGTCGTGTATTTTAATTTTTTTATTATCATGGTTTTTGTTTTCTGAATGTTAGCGTCTTGTTCAATCGCTTTGCCAATAAATAAAAGGTAAAAGCAATCAAATCGTTTATGTAGTATGGCAAGAATAGACGTTTTGATGCCGTTATTTTCATGACGTTACACACGCAACAAAATATTGGACACATTTTCCAAGTTGAATAAATTTATTATGTTTAATGATACAATAATGGCATTTTGTAAATACGTTGAAAAAGTAACCCAGAACTCAAACCCAACTTACGAACACAATAACGCACTAAAGTTTAGCAAAAATGTCATATTTTCCTTAATTAGTGTAGTAGTTGGACAAACAGTTTTTATATAGAGTAAAACTAGTGACAATGGAAAAAAAAAACGAAAATATATAGAAATGTGTAAGGAAAATCAAGATTTCATGGTTCTAACTAAACTATAGAGAGTTTCTTTTCACATGAATGTGGAATGTATATTCGTTCTTAAAACAGAACTGATGCCATGACAAAAATAAAATGAGGACAACCAAAAACAAACTATGGTACAATTTTTTGCGACCGAACCCAAATGCAGAGTAAGCAGGGAGTATACTAATCTGGCTTTACACTCGTAGTAAAAGTTAAATCTAGGTACCACCTAGTTTAACGACGGAGTAAGCATAGAGAAGCTGTCGTATTTAAACATTTACTTTTCGATATCTGTTTTTTTTCGGCCACCATCGCATCGCATATGACTTATTCGTTGTGCAAAGAAAATGGACCGCGATTATTTTATTGACGATTTGAGGGACTTAGATGAGATAAATGAGGCGGGGGACGTAATGCCAATATTGAGGCATGTAAAATTTTATAAAATACGAAAAAATCCGCTGGAAGAACTACGTGAAAATGAGTTTAAATCAAAATACAGATTTTTCGATCTAGCATCTTTTATCATCGACATTGTAAAAAATGACCTAGCTGATGATTCAAGAGGTTACTTTATGCCACCACATCTGAAAGTTTGGAGTATGGAAACAAAGGTTTCAGTGTTTGCTGAGAGGATTTACCACAAAATTGGAAAATCCAAAATTATATATTGTTGCATTGGCAGTACTGCACAATATTGTAATATTTGTAATGCACAGACACGATATGGAAGAAGATGTAGCGAATGATGACACCACCGTCCCAGTAACACCAGCAATCAACAACAACAATAAATTTTTAAAGAAGTGTAGTATTTAATTTGTTATGTGCAGTCAAGGCCAAATATGGAATCGTCTAAAGTGTCAAAAGCATGTATACATGGACTTTTCGCCTTACCTAGTAATAATGTCGATAGGTAAATATATTCTTGGAACTTTGTGGTGAAAACATATTGGTGACCTTGACTGTACATTATTAATATACTTTTTGCCCTATTTTGTAAATAAAAGTATTAATTATCCGATTTTTTTTATTTTTCAACATATGATTTATTTATAATTAATAATATATATTATAATAGGTATATACAATTATAAAAGGTTAACTTAAATCTAATATAGGCCCTTGAATGGAACAAAATGGTACTCTCTGCTTAGCGTCTTATAGTTTTAACATAAATTAATACGCAAATTAATCTATATAACATCATGTATGTTATCTATACACAACTAAGGATTGAGAAATTCACAGGCCTTTTTCATTTCCAAAAGTTCCCTCTTCAATATAGCACATCGTTACTTCTCCCTGTGATTTTCCATTTTAATGTTGTGCTCTTTAACAGCCATTTCCATTTTAATTTTATGCTATTCATTAGGCAATTCCATTCTCGAAATTTTAAATTGTTCTTATTACATTGTATATGAATGTATTGTAAATAATAATAACCTCGGACAGGGCTTTACACAGTAGTAAAAGTAGATACGAATAAGTACTATGTGAGGGTGTTCTTATTAATGTTTCTATAACAATCAAATGGGGCATGGTACTCCGGCAGATAAATCAAAATTACTTGACTTACTTAAATGGACTTGCTCCCATGCGTTCGTTTTTAGTTTATTCGTGTTTGTGTCCACGCTTTTATTTTCAATAATAATTGTGTGTGTGTAATCTTTGAGAACGGAGCGAAATAATAGCTGAAATTATAAAAGACACAAGTAAAAAACAGCCGCGGGAATAAATCATACAGTAACCATCAACGTAAGTAATTTACCCTTTCTTCTTCATCCCAGTTGAATGACCTAATGCGTTTCTGGCTCATTGTTAATATAATAATTAAAAATTTCCACCAAATATCCAACACCAATAATCAAAATTGCCGGTGAAGTTTGTAATGTCAATAGGTATAAAAATGTCACCTGTCGTTCATTTTATTCCGTAGTTCACTCTTTGTATTTTTTAATTATGTGGGGTTGCCATAATATTCGTGTTAATCCCGGTGTAAGGAATGTATTGCTACGCCAAGGCTACTCGATGTTTATTAATAACGTTCTTATTACTAAGTTAATCCTTAATTACTCTCGTAGTAGCTAGTCCAAGTGTAACGGTAGATTAGCTTTGGAATAAGCGATTTTTATTAATAAGACTGGTCATGTCTAATATTAGTACCGATATTTATTTTATGACTTTTCAGTTGCTTACATATTTAAATATTAATTTTGCCGCGACCAAAGCCCGCAGTACACGTCGGGCTTTGGTCGCGGGTACTCCATGATGAGGATCCTCTAAATGGATCTAGCAATTATCGACTTAAATTACGCGAGTAACCGATTTGATAAATATTTAAATATGTTTGAGTCTCACGTTAATTATAATTCTAAAAGTGCTTACATATTCATCATGTTATTATAATACGCTATTATATTATTATGCTATTATGTTATTATGCTGCACAAGAAAGGAGATAAGGCCGACATAGGCAACTATCGTCCAATTAGCTTGGTGTCGCATATATATAAAATGTTCATCAAAATAATTGAGCGTCGCATTGCTGGGCAACTCGACCGCCACCAGCCTCCCAACCAAGCTGGCTTTCGTCCCGGATTCTCCACCATCGATCACTTACACACAATCAACCAGATTATCGAAAAGTTTACAGAATTCAATATCCCTTTGTACCTAGCATTTGTAGTTATGCCAAAGCATTTGATAGCATCACTCATTCCGCAATAGTTTCCGCACTCGAAAACCAAAATATTGACCCCACCTACATTAGTTTCATTAGAAATATTTACAATAATAGCACAGCAGACGTTAAGCTACAGCACTCCGGTCCATCGTTCCCTATACAACGAGGTGTTAAACAAGGCGACCCACTGTCTCCGAAACTGTTCACAAGCACCCTCGAAGAAATTTTCAAGAGCCTAGCGGTTCCCTGGGAGGCGAGGGGAATAGGGGTCGGTGACAAAAGGTTATCAAACCTTCGTTTTGCCGACGACATTGTTCTCTTCGCCCCTTCTGAGTCAGAATTACAGCAAATGCTCCAAGAACTGAGCAGCGCAAGCCTTCAGGTTGGACTTCAAATGAATCGTACAAAGACTCAAGTGATGACCAACAGCACGAAACGTAGGGTCGAGGTAGACGGGCAGATTATACACTATGTTGACGAGTATATCTACTTGGGCCAGCTAGTCTCTTTCAGCAACAGGCAAGATAAAGAAATCGAACGCCGAATCACAAATGCCTGGAAGAGCTACTGGTTCATGGGAGAGCTAATGAAGGGTTCCCTTCCACTGTCACTGAAGCGTAAACTCGTCGACATGTGTATTCTGCCTGTCCTAACCTACGGTGCTCAAAGTTGGTCACTCACAGCGATTCAGAAGTCCAAACTGAAGGTTTGCCAATGCGCCATGGAGCGCAGCATTTTAGGGGTCAAAAGGACCGACCGTATCCGAAACACCACGCTGCGCTCCAGAACGGGGATAGCTGACGTAGGCAGAAAAACCGCTAAGCTTAAATGGGATTGGGCCGGCCACGTCCACCGTATGCATCCGGATAGATGGGCTAGCATAGCCACCAAGTGGATGCCGGAAATGAGGCGCGGGCGAGGCAGGCCCAAGCGGAGATGGCGGGACGATCTAGATACCTTCCGGAACAACTGGCCGGAAGAGACATGGAATCGGGAGTCATGGAGAGTCAGGGGAGAGGCCTTTGCCCAGCAGTGGGACACTCAATCAGGCTAGTAAAAAAAAAAAAAAATATAATACGCAAGTATCAAGAGCGTTTTAGCCCTAGTAGACAATGTTGCCCGCTGCAGCTCAGTGGCGACCTCAATTATTTGCAATACTTAATGGTCGCACTGTACGTAGTTCTGTTAAATAATACTTCACGCGTAGGTAGTTCTATATGCCACATCGAACACCTTATACATTTAAACACATACAATATATATATTATCTCCATTTATTATAACCGATTTATTTCGCTCTGTTTCGATGTAAACCGTACCCGATCTTTTTGCTCGTGTTTTTAATGAGCCCAACCATCTCGCATGTTTCTCCATTATGATCAAGAAAGTGTATATTTTTAGTTAATCTATTGATTGAATATATTTCGTCCGGTTTTAACCTCGCAACAAATAATACGTGTGCTTATCGCTCAAGTTGTCGTCTGTTAACTGTTGTGTGAACAAAGACTATCTCAGTGAATTTTAAGTCGATATTAGTTCAATCCAGTTCAGACATTTATCATATTGAAGTTAAAAGTTTACTAGTACCAATACTAAATAACTACTGTTGCCTGTAGTTTTTAACATTTTGGTTGAATCAGTTTCCGAAATGACGACTTCTCGCACGCCCCCCAACGAATTCTATCCTATGCGTGGCTCACAGCCGGATCTTTCGAAAATAACAGGTGATGATCCACAACACCACGTTACTCTTCGCAAAAGGAAACAGCGAGAGCATGACTGCAGTATTAAAGATGACTTGGCCGACTTCCACAAGCAAATTATGGAAAGTCTGGCTACCAGGCTACCACTACGAAAACGCAAAATGATGCCTTGCAAGTAATGAAACGCGACATCCTTGAAGAACCAAATAGATTCTGTTAAATTGCAAAATGAAAAAAATTTGGAGGAGCAATCGCATACAGGGTGTATCTTTTGGAACCGGCAATATTTTGTGGTCATGATGGTCTGGTTATAAAAAAAATATTCCGAACATCAAATATCATGTTCTGTTCAAATTAATCTAGACTTTACCCCGTTCATCCTGTCTCAGAAAATACCTAACGCGTGCACACTGCGCACACGCCGCCGCCTAGCGATGACGTCACTCATTGACCGGGTGATTCGGTCGGCGCATTCGAAACAAAACACCGATTCAATTTGAATCCAATTTTCCCTTTATACTTTTCGGGCTTAGGACCGACAATAGTCTCTCGTGAAGGTGTCCGTCTGTTTGGAAACCTTACTCGATACGTCCTTTGTGCACGAAGTACATTGTCACCACATTCAACTAAAAGTCGCACCATGTCGGTGTATTCCCGGTTCGTAAATCTCGGCATTACGATTACGCGACGTATTAATGACTTACTCTAATTCACAAAAAAATGATATGCGAACATTACCGGCGCGGGCGCATGACTAATTTGTAAATTTGAATTTGCAAGAAACACCTTTTGTCTAAGGGAGCGGGTAAGCGAGAGGCGTTGTGTTTAGGGGCGGGAGTGGCGGGACGTTATCGGTTGGTTCGCATCAAGGTCATCGTCACTTTTGCAAAGGTTTTGTTTACTCGGCTACAACTTATGGAAATAAGGGAAAATTTTTGGTAAAATTAAGGAACACTTTTTTTTATTGATTTGGGTTCTATATCTGCTATATAATCGCCTCCTTAAATATTGCCGGTTGCAAAAGATACACCCTGTATAAAGACTGATTTATCATGTTTGAAAGCCAGGGTTTCATCCGTTGAAGACAAAAGTTCTTCTTTGGAAGGAGTTGCCGAAAATCTTGCAGAGATAAAAGTGACTATCAAGAACTTAAGCGTCGAGAATAATAATATCAAGCAGTTTGCATTGTTGAACAATATTGAAATCTCAGGCGTCCCTTTCGTCAAGGGTAAAAATTTGTTTTACATTCCTATGGACCCGCGACTGCAAAATATTTATATGCAAGAATGAAGGGTCAAAGGTCATCCATATTGCTGATGATTCTACACTGCAGAGCCTGGTGTGACTAAATGTTTCGAATTACTTAATAATGTTCAATAGGGTTATCGCATACCTGTTTAATATGCACAACGGTTCACTAATGTTTAACCAAAACAATCTTAGCAAATATTTATTTTACAACAAACGTTTCACCAATGTAGTAAGTGGCAAAAATGTTATTCCGCAAATGTATCATTTTACAAAAACTCAATTGACAAATAATCAGTAAGCAATTAATACATTAGAACAATGTATAAATTAATAAATAAATCAATTGTATATTTTACATATCACCTAAAACTACGTTTAACATATTTGTACATTCACCGAATACCTATCTCGACCATTTTCGATTTTGGGGAAAAGTTTTCTGGGTTACAATAAAAAAAAATAACCTAACCTATCCGAGTCGGATCTGCCCCGGAAGGTTTTGTTCGCTCGCTTCGCTCGCTCACCGCAGATTTTGGTCAAGATTACGATGAATGTTATGTTAATTTTTTTTTAATTTGATGTCGAATATCTCGGCCATTTTTGATTTTGGGGAAAAATTTACTGGATTGCAACAAAAAAACCCACTTTGCTATACTCCAACCCATTTTAGCAAACATTTTTAGGCTAATGGTAAATTTATTAGTTTACTTTGTTGTTAAATATTCTTTTGCCAAAAATACCTCTTATAAAATGATATTTTATTTGTTAATTATTTGGCTAAGATAATAAATTGTCAAAGATGTTTTTGTCGAAAAAAGGATTTGCCGAAACATAATTTTGCCAGTAGTTGGTTGCCAAGTGTAAATTTGTTAAACAATTTTTGGTCAAACGACAGGATACCATGCACAACACTGGTAAATATTTATTGTGTCAGGGATTGTTTTTACGTTTATTTATATGTAAAACCAAAATAAAACTATTGATTTGTTCTTTTTGCCTCGTTATACTGAATCCATGTACTTATTTACGCTTTCTAACCAACATTTTTTATATACATACATACGTCATCTCCCGCTATGCAATGTTTTTTTTACATGTTTACCTATGTTGTTATAAATTGCGCACTGTTTATTACCATGCAATTCTCTCGTCTGAGTGCAACTCTGATACCGCAAAGATTACATAGTTCAACTTATTCCAACGATTAATAGTACAGTCACGGACTTTAATTGATAGGCCACTTGGCAATGGATGCAATTTGGTCGTGTAATATTATGGGTTCAGTATGTTTCGTTAGTAGGCACGATCGCGACCCGACCGATGTTCCCCGATGATATGTCAGTTAAATACGAATCTTTGTTGCGTCAAAATTTCAGTATGTCAAAACTAGTTGACATAATAAAAATTCCTTCGTCGACGAAAATTAAGGATTAGCCATCGGCCATTATTAGACGCTAGATGTCGTTGTTCCTAGAGGAAACTGGATAACGACAGTTCTTCATAGATTTGTCTAAAACCATTTAGTAATTCAATTACGTTTTCTTTAAATCGGATGCCATGATTTATCTGACATTAATAGGCGAGGTATTTTTTCAAGTCAAGATATTTATATAAATAGCCATGTCATGTTATCGGGCAATTTTAGATTATTTTTTCATTGACAGAGACAAATGCTATTGCTGTCTTTTTTATAATTCGTCACAGCTCCTAGTTGACGTCAGTGGAATACTTATGTAACCTTTGTGGAAATATGGTAGATAGACGTTTGACAGTCTATCTTAATCCTATAATCTGTCAGTAGCCATACAAATGTTTAATAGAGACTTGATAGTTTCTGACTGAAATTCTAACTTTGAAAAAATATCTGACAGTGACAGCCGTTAAAAGGAAAGAGAACGAAAATTCCTACATAGCAGCTTAGCAATCAAATTACTAAGTCTCAGGACTAAAGCGGATGTTATAACGTAACTATAGTAACGCCAGCTTCCGGAAAATTATGTATCAATTATTATTGGTTAAACTTTTTTGTTATTACGTAACCATGGTCATGTCACCTTCCGAAGAAAACGCGAGCCATTGGCTAACCGTAGCAACGCCCGCCCCATTGGTCAGCAGAATTCGGCCGAAGTCGTGATACCAGATTTGAAAATGCACAGTAAACCCGCCATCTTGAAACGAAATATTTTTATATTTTGCGATTGAAAAGTCAAGTTAAGACATTTGATTGGCTCATCGAAACCACGCTTGAAATGATAACCTCTTTGCAGAAAACTACGCTAACATGGCGTTTGTGCCGAGTTGCTGACGAGCACCTCCGATAATACGTCATAGTTATAATTATAAAACTAAGTGCATTGAATGTAATGTCAAGTTCGCCATTTAACATTTTAGTTAAGAGATTCGAACCTTAGTGACAGTTCATAAACGCACAATGATAAAGATATAATTTTTGCTCATCTATTATACGATGACTTTACTTCCTTTATTGGGATTTACGAGTAAAAGCGACTAAACCCGACTTGCATTACACGGCTAAAATACGCACAGTGACAAGTGGCTTATCAATTAAAGTCCGTGACTGTACTATCATAAACGGTTATTATCAAAACGTTAGGGGCCTACGTATAAAATCACATAACTTTCTCTGCCAAGTGACACAGTCCAATTACGATTTCATCTGTTTAACTGAAACTTGGTTAACGGCTGATTTCTACGATCGAGAGTATTTTCCTAATAATTATAATGTATTTCGCTGTGATCGGTCTGTGGCGGATAGTGGTTTATCCCGTGGAGGCGGGGTGGCTGTGGCGCTGCGGGCGGACCTCCGCCTCGAGAGCCCACTGTGATTGTATATGGGTCTCACTGCCCTTATCAACACTTACTGATAAGCATAATGCATCATTGCCGCAGTCTGTTCATAATGATGACCGTGGTCGCTAATGTCGCTATTTAAACATCTGTTGTGTTTATTTACCTAACGGACCTAATCACCGTGAAGCGCCGACTGATTTTACTGACCTTGCTAGTCAATTAATTGTTGACTGACCCGAAGATTTATTTTTAATCACAGGTGATTTTAATATACCGGATGCTGTTTGGGTAGGTAGCCCAACTTCCAAGGTGCACTTGGCCACATATAGTAGTTTCGGCACTCGTCTAATTCAAGAGTTCCTATCTTACACCGGAACTAATCAATACAATTATATTGTCAACGCAAATGGTCGTATTTTAGACCTAATTTTTTATAATGATGGTTGTTACGTAACCGCTTGTGACTCTCCACTAACTCCTGAAGACTCACACCATAAATCACTTTGCATTGATTTAAAACTTGACTTTATCTCTTATTCAAAACCTGCACCACAATATAAGCATAATATTCACTTGGCTGACTTCAGTAAAATTAACTCGGAACTTAGTGCAATTAATTGGACCGAATTCTTTAAAAATTTACATTTACATGATTGTATAATGAAATTTAACAACTTACTAAAAAAAAAATTCATGAACACGCTCCGTTACGTCATATACGCCGTTCACCCTCTTCTGTCCCTGTTTGGTATAGTAAACCCCTACAAAAAATACTAAGAGAGAAACGTAAATACCATAAACTATGGAAGTTATACGGCAATCCACTAGATTACCAAAGTTTTAGTATGCTACGTAAACGTACTAATAAAATGGAAACCGCCTGTTACAACAACTACATAATATATCTTATTCTGAAAGTAAAATTAAAACCTATCCTAACTATTTCTGGACATATGTTAAATATTTTTTTTCTAAAAATAAACTACCTCAAACTATGAATTATAACGGCATCAGTAGTTCTAACGGTGAGCAAATATGTAACCTATTTAATAATTATTTTCACTCAGTGTTCGAGCAGCCGAGTAATAATAACACTTTTGACGATATTCTGAAAACCTCATCACCCGATTCTTTGATAGATTTAAATTCAATAGAAATTAACTCACATATCGTAGAAAAATATCTAAAAACAGTTAATGTCAATAAAGGAGCCGGTCCAGATGGGCTACATCCCCTCTTAATTAAAAGTTGCAGTTCTTCTCTTACAGCACCTATTACTATACTTTTTACTAAGTCCCTAAAAGATGGTTATGTTCCCTATATCTGGAAACAGGCATGGGTCACTCCAATACCTAAAGGTGTAGTTAGTTGTGACATAGAGAAATACCGTCCGATTTCCAAATTATGTGTTTGCGCTAAATTATTGGAAAAAATCGTAACTCTTTGGCGTCGTACGCCGCATCATTATTCCCAATCAGCATGGTTTCTTCAAAGGTCGATCAGTCGAAAGCAATCTCTTAACTTTTACCGATCTCATTTTAAGCGCTATGGACGATGGCTTTAGCGTTGATGCTATCTATGCTGATTTTGCTAAAGCCTTCGATAAAATTTGTCACCACACTTTATTAACGAAGCTTTAGCGACTGGGAATTCACGGCGATTTGTTCCGTTGGGTAAAATCTTACATTGAGAACAGAGTCCAGTCTGTAGTATTGCTTGGTTTTCAATCGGAATGGAAGTCTATTAGCTCAGGTGTTCCTCAAGGTTCGCACTTGGGACCTTTGTTGTTCACATTATACATGAATGATATTTCAAAATGCGTCAAAAATTCTAATTTGCTGCTTTATGCAGATGATACAAAAATTTTTAGGATTATTAAAGTTGTAAATGACTGCATTAAACTACAAGAAGATCTGAATAATCTAGTTTCCTACTGTGGTGCTAACAATTTATTTTTAAATTTGGACAAATGTAAAGTTATCACTTATACTAGAAAGAAAACGAATATTGACTTTAAGTATGATCTTTTAGGGCAAACGTTGGAAAGAGTTACTCAAATTCGCGATCTTGGCATTTTAATGGATAATAAGCTTACTTTTGTTCCTCATCTTGACAATATTTTAAACAAATCGTATAAACAACTTGGTTTCATTTTGCGAGTAGGTAAGCCTTTTAAAAATCCTTTGACATATAAAATCCTTTACAATAGTTTTGTACGCAGTCATCTAGAGTTCGCATGTTCAGTTTGGAAACCGAGCCACGCTTTTCATATTGACAGACTCGAAAGAGTGCAAAATAAATTTGTAAAATCACTCGCGTTTCGGACCGGCCAGTCTTACACCGATTACACGGATACCTGCAAACATTTTAATATGCAAAAACTAAGTGATCGACGTGATGCGGTTGACTCTGTCATGCTTTTCAAAATAATTCACTCAATGTTAGAGGCCCCAACGTTACTGCATAAAATAAACTTCAGAGTTCCACGTAGACGGGAGCGTCAATGTCGCAAGAAAAACCTTTTTTCTGTACCTCGCAGTCGGACATGTTATGCCGGGAATGTATTTATTAAGCGTGTTTGTAAATTATTTAATGATAACGATAAACTGGAAGGCGTAGATATCTTTAACTGTACAATAACAGTCCTGAAACAGGCGTTCAAATAAAATATAATGTTATATAATAATAAGTACAGTCACGTCTAATAATATGTGTACATTTCGGAACGTATGCCAAAGGTATAAGGATCAAAATCGTATACGTATTGTTAGAGCCGACCGTATACTGTACCTATGTTATGTCATAAATCTCAACCCTGTAATTTTTTACTCAAGTGGCAACAGTTCTTAATATTATGTTCCATAAATTTACGATGGTTTGTAACTATAGTGAATTCCTACTTACTTCTTTGATGTGTATTAGCGACGTATTGTTTTTTTCTGTAAATTCATGAAACTAAAGGCCTGTTTGATATTTTCTTAGTCATTTGATCATTGTAACTGTACGACTGTTTGTTTCTCAATAAATAAAAAAAAAAATATTTAACAAAGTTCTTAAGCTAAACCTCGGAATGAAGACAAAACTTACGTAGTAATACGATTTTATTCTCTAGGAAACGATCGAAGCGCTCACAACCGCCGACTAGGCAATCGGTAGAGATAGAGGGCGATGTGGTACATAGCGCTCTGTGCGTGTGAGTAAATGAGATAGCAAATAACGCGTAAGAATCGATGTGGCACTTGGAATGGTGTTCGTGTTAGTATACATATACAGGTTTTTGACTCAGATAGAATTATATGCGTCCTTTTTAAACATAAACTAAAAAACATACAAAATACATAAATATACCAGGCGGTAGCTTTTGACTTCTACGGCTTCTACCACATTATGCTGCAGTGTACGTAGTTCGAACCTTCGAACCTTTTAGCACTTCGCACGTTGTACGTTGTTGTCGTCGTCGAATCTTTTAATCTTCGGGTCAAATCAAATGAATAACTGTAGCAAGGAAAAATGACACACAAACACAAAATAATCGAGTTCATCAAGAATATCTCGTATCAAAGGCAGAAAGAAAAGTATGGGCCGTGTTTATGCGCCCACATTATACTCGTACGGGCATATTCATTTTCTATGAGTCGGTATGAGTTCTTGATGGTGGAACTGTGGGTCGTCCATTACATAATGGATCGGACCCAGTCCGTTCTAGTGCTAGCCATTAGTAATTTTTAGGTAGGTAATAAACTGTATAAGTATTAATTTTTCACTCACCATTTTACATCGGCACAAGGCGACAATACAAACGCTATTGATGACCATCGCTAAGATCATGAAGAGGAAAAGGATCACAACGGCGAACGTCAGTAACGGCGCAGGGTACTCTTCAAACAAAGCGATCTCCAAATCTGCATCCGTGTGCCCCGTAGAATTATTTGCCGCCATCATTTTCTGAGTTATGTGAACTGGGGACAATGAGACACGTTATTATTAAGACGGTTACTACTAAGATTAAACTACGCTACCTATTAACACAGCCAATAGGTGGACTAAGTTGTGTAAAATTTATTTTTATTTGAGTTACAGTTCTTTTTTCACAGAGGCTAAAGTAAAAACTGTACGAATGGTGCCAGTTATAGATCTACTTGAGATATGAAAGGGATCATTCCACTTCTACAGACGTAATTGGTAAATACTTTAGATAGTTTAGATGCTTAAAGTGTTTTAAGCTCGGCACATGTTCGCAAGTAAAGAGATAGCATATTATGTTGGTACTTTTGCAGATATAGATATTGGTAGATTAATGATGAACATTGCAATTAAATATTGTGAATTAAATTTGAGACAATGAGGAAAAAAACTACATCCATGCCTTACACAATAAATCTTCATGAAATATCCACTACTTGATGCCAGTTTTTTCATTGCTAGCATAAATGCCTAGATTATCTATAGTCGTAAGGTGGAAAGTGTGGAAACCACTTACTGTGTATAAATAAAGTTCTTCTGAAAAAAACCTGAATTTGATATATTATTAGCCGGTACTGTATCATTACTAATTTGAAAAAAGATCGTATCTCACGCAGATAGTCTAATTCGGAACGAAATATCTGATTCACATATATAGTTATCTCTTTTACGTGACAATACAAGATACAAGTTATTTTTTTAATAGTGACGATATGTTATATTTTCATCTCACCTACCAATAAACTGAGTAGATTGTTTTATCAAATACTACAGGTTAAAATAATAATGTACATAGGTAATAATTATGTGCAGTGCCAACCCCAGTAATTTCACTGGATTTTCACCACTGATAATGAGGTCTGATAACAAGTAATAATATTTTTTCTTATCTGTTAATAACACTGAGTAGTACATACATATGTGTATAAATAAAGTAATGTTGTGCATTGCACAAGGGTGTCGTGGGATGTTCCTTGGCTGAATATGAGACGAATGTACCTAAAATACAATAGAAAAATCAATTAATAGTAATTGCGGTCAAACAAAATTACTACACGTTTTGTAACAGGCGTATACGATACGGCCCACATGAAATGTCTCGTATCTCGAAAATTACGTAGGCACAGTCGACGTCAAAGATATCGTTACGGTTTTGGTGCCAAAAATATATTTACGCGACTTTATTGCCTTAGCATTAAGGTCGTGTAAATATATTTTTGGCGTGTGTATTTCCAGTCCGTGTGTATTTATCAGTTAAAGTAATTAGACACCGAGTTTCAGTGTAAAAACCGTATTATCATGTAACGTGTTCTACAACAACAATCGAGAAGTGTTATCTACTGTGAAGAATTACTAACACTAAAACTATAAACATTTATATGTGACACGGCAAGCAGTGACATTTACATGGAAACGGAGTGCCTTAGTTTCTCTTTGTGTGTTCTAAGTAAAAGTGTGTGGACAATCACAGTATCAAAATCAAAGGACATTGTCGGAACAATAACAACGAACAGTGAGCTAAAAAGTGCATAAAATAATAATTTCCGTTGGTGGCGGTAGTGCCATTCAAATGTAAAAAAGGACAGGGTGCTTAGACAAGTTGCCAATCGCTAACGCTTAATCGTCAACCGTAAGCGAAAGGTAGCTAATTGTATTTGTGGCATATGAAAGAGTGACAGAGAGGGAAAACTACGATACGCTACTAAGCGCTAGCGATTGGCAACTTGGCTAAGCACCCAGCTGTCTGTCAGATACTTTGTGACAGTTTACGTCAACATAATTATTAGTGAGCGCGAGGTATAAGCGCCATCTATCTTAACTTGAAGAACCACTTGCTGGGCGCCATCTAGTGGCAAACAAGTAAACCTTTACGATACAAGGTGATCATTATAGATACTAAAAGTGCGCGTACGCCTGAATATGTTTGTAGCAAGCTACGCAGCAACAACAATTACGGGTAAAAGGAAAGATGGCGCAAGTGTGCTCACTGTGTAATATTGCTTTACGGAATAGAATAGAAACCATCGAACTTGCTCTAAATGCAAACGGATATATGACTTAAAATGTGCAGAAATGTCACCAAAGCTGTTTCAACAGATGACCACAGTAACAAAAAAAGAATGGATGTGTAAAATATGCTGTCCCGCCGGAAATAAATCCACAGTAAAGTGTAAAGAACAACAAAATGTCACTCTGAGAAGAAAAATCAACAATGATGCATCTCCGGCACCTAGTACTTCCTCAGACACGAAAGAAATCAGCGAGGCCTCTTCCTCGTACAGCAAATCTAGTCCATCTACTGAGCTGAACGAACCTTGTGAAACCTCTACGATCTACGTCCCCCCACAAACGACAGCGAGAGAGCTTAGCCAAATCAAAGTCGACTGAGTCACTATTGCTCATTAACACCTAGTGATTCTTTATCAGATGCTCACCAACTCGAAGGGAAAGATTTATCAAGGAGTTTGGAACTAACATATGAGACTAGCCGTGTAATGGAGCTAAAATATGAAATTGACCAGTGGCCTATTTCACCATAATTACAAGTCTGACAATTGTAAAATATCACTGTTACTGACGTCACAGACCTCCGTAGGCTACGGCTACCGCTTACTATCGGACGGTCCATGTGCTTGTTTGCCACCAACATAAAATTATTACTAATAACATTATTACGTCGTTAATAAACTACTTTTTATTTTCCGAAACCTGTGACAATTGTCGCGAGTAATAGTACAATTTTCATTAAATCTTGACATGTGGTTCAGCATATTATTATTATGTCGGAATTTCGCTACAATTGTCGTGTTTTTTGTGACAATTGTAATTTTGCTTCACAAAAAAGTAGTTATTTACTGCTGATTTTTTAAAGTTTATATATTTTATGTTGGTGGCAAACAAAAGCACGGTTCTTCCGTTGGTAAGCGGTAACTGTAGCCTATAGACGCCCCCGATTGGAGAAACAGAACATTTACAATTGTAGCACTTGTTAAGATGGTGAAATTGGGGCCAGGTAAAACTCGAGCTTGCAAGCACGGAAAACGAGTTGCAAAACGTCATTATTGAAAAAAAAAACCGACCTAGAGCGAGTCGGACTCGCGCGCGAAGGGTTCCGTACCATTATCAATTTATTATTTAAAAAATATAGTTAAATCAACCTACCTCAAAAACTATAGGAGATAATTTAATCAAACTAAAAATCGTTGATAGAGTTTATTAATGTGCATGACATATATTTTTTTTTAGAATTTTATATCTCGTAGTTTAAAAAATAGAGGGGAGGGGACACATTTTTCAGTCTTTGAGAGCTGATATCTTGAAAACGATTTGCTTAAATAAAAATGAGATTTATAAACCTTCATATCATTTTCAAAGACCTTTCTATTAATACCCCACACGCTTATATACAACAAAAAAAAATTCTTGCCCTCAGTTACATGTATGGAGGGCCCCCACCCCACAGACGTCACGGTAGTAGCCAAAATTCAAATAAAGTGAAGATCTGCTTTGAATGTTTTTTTTAGCAAGGAGGGTACTTTATACTAGATAGTTTTTGAAAACATAAAATACTTGGCATGTGTCGGAATAAACATCCTTGGTATAAGCTTTCAAAGTTATCATACTGCTTGACACTTGGACGCGTTAACTAAAAGTGCAAAATTTACCCGTCCCTTTAAAATTGATTATCTACGTAAGTAGTTTAGTGATACCCATAATTATTTAAAAGGAGGTACATAAGGGTATGTTCTATCATTTTTAATAACATTTTATTATTTTCTCTGCCGTTTTTTTATTATAATATTTATTTTACGCGAGCCATTAAAACAATCAACGACGATTTCGATTTGAAAGATATTTCGAAGCTTTTAGTTTAGAAACCCTTCGAGTCCCTTAATGATTCATAGGTATATCGTTTTGTAGCCTAAAATGTGCTTTATCGTGGGCAAGTGATCATTCTACCGAAGATTGCCGAAGGTCTTGGCGGTAGCCTTTTTACGAAATTGAAATTTATGGACAAATAAGTGTAATTATTTTTATGTTTTGTTTTAATCCTATAGTGTGGGGTATCATTGCAGAGGTCTCTTAAAAATAATAAGGGTCTCAAAAGAAAGTTTTTATCTTATGTAAATATTTTCCGAGATAACCGCCCAAAATAAAAATAAATGAGTTCCCCACTCTAACTTTTGATCCGTGGGCCCAAACAATATGAGAAAAAACATTAATAGTGGGCTTATAGAAAACTTTAAAATAAAACTATTTCGAACGTACCTAATCGGCCCTACCGTTTTTTAATAACTACGGAACCCTATACTGAGCATGGGCCGACATGCTCTTGGCCGGTATTTTTTGATCTTTGGCTTCAATTAGCTAAAGCTTCTAATGCTGAAAAAAAATAGGTATTCACGGTTCTGCGTTCATAGAATATTCTATTTTGCCCGTAGATGATGAGATGAGATGTCGGGGAAGAGGCCGCTGAGGCAAAAGACAAAGATATAAATTATTTTAGGCAACATAATACCCCCAAAATTTCAAGAATAACAAGTAACACTGATTTCCTCAATAGATTTTTGCTGACATCCGATCCATACATAACTGGTTTACAAACTTTACCTCAATAAAAAGAAGGGTTCTTTATCTAAAGACTGTATTTCACTTATTACAGATCAAATACAATCTTAATAAAACATTACGTACTGTTTGTTAGACTTTTATTGCGACTTTTGAATTTTAAGCGCTGTTCTATGAACGCGTGACCACTGTGCACCCCAATGATTTTTTTTACAATTTAGTATCATAATCCTGTAGCGGTTCATACAACACATATCCTTAGCAAATTTCATTACTGCAGCATTTATAGTTTCCGAGTAAATCGGCTGTGACAGACGGACAGACGGACAGACGGACATGACGAATCTATAAGGGTTCCGTTTTTGCCATTTTGGCAACGGAACCCTAAAAATGACCTAGTAGGTCTAAATGAAAAAAATTCGCACGAATTATACACATTAAAAAATATATGTAGCTCTCCGCAACGCCCAAAAAACATGCTCCGAAAGGGCCTGTCGCCGACAACGATTAACAGTCCTAAGTCCAATCTAAATCCGGAAAGCTCAATGAAAGTATTAGCTTTGGAACAAACTATAATAAGCAAACTACAGAATGAGCTACTAGAATCGCAGCAAGAAATTAAAAAACTTAATCAATTAATCAGTGAACTTGAGAAAGAATTACTTCACTTCAAAACCTCAAACGTACTATTTGACGACCAGGCAGTTCGCAAGGGCCCAGCAGAAAAAACCCAACCGACTCAACGCCCATCTGAGGCCCCGAGTCCTTCTTATAAATCCCGTACTGCTAGCCACGCCGGTTCCAGTGGACCTACACAAAGAGACAAGATGGCACCGCAAGGATTAACTACGTCAAAAATATGCGTTATTAGTGGTAACAATTCAAGTCTCTATAAAATGACCAGTCGCCACATAAACGGTTGTCTTCACTATCGCATGCCTGGCGGTGGAATAGAGCAACTTTTCAGCGGGCTACAAAAAAACTACAAAATTTTACTCTGAATGATTTTTGCATTATATATATTGGTGAAAAAGACTATACTGTAACATCAAACTATAATAAAGTTGTGTTTATAAGAAGAGAAATCCAAAAAGTACAGCATACCAACGTGATAATATGTCTTCCAACTTTTAAACTTAGTTATAACGCAGAGTTGCATAACAAAAGGGTGGAATATTTTAAGAACCACCAACTTTATCAAGATAACATAAAATACGAGTATGCTTACTTTCTGGATTCCAATAAAGATTTGTTATGCACAAACTACATGTTTTTGCGAGGCGTAGGGACTATTAATTACAGAGGGCTCACTAGAATATTTAAAAATGTCTTTGATTTTCATAGGTATGATAAACGAGTGTACCTAATCTACATCCCCCATTAACATCATCATCATGTTCCTTTCGTTGCAAATTATTTATCTAACATTAATAATACTCAAATAAAAATATGGCATCAAAATATAAATAGACTATCGAATAAAACGTACAAACTCGAATGCGAGCTTCAAATCGACCACCAGGTTGATGTGTTGTGCTTAACGGAACACTGGCTACAATCTAATCAGATAACGTCGGTAAATATTCTTAACTACAGTCTCCGCGCGGACTTCTCTAGGCCTACCCGTCGTGGCGGTGGAGCCTACATATATGCCAGGCCTAACTTAGTCACTATGGATCGAGCCGAAGTGAAGTGCCTGTCGGTGGAAATGCACTTCGAGTCTTGCGCAGTAGAGTGCATAGGTCTAACCTTATAATAGTTTGTGTTTACAGGCCCCCCTGTGGTGACATGTTATTATTTTTTCAAATGCCTACAGTTTAGCGAACTTGACAAGTGTAGCTGTAAATAGATTAGTTTTGAATACGGATGCCTCTAACAGATACCTACAACACTTTAAAATCAGCACATTGCGAAAGTAGTATTGTATAGTATTGTTAGTAGATCGTGGTAGGGAGTAAGGACCTGTAGATCAATATTTAATCCAGATAATTCTACCTAATTCCGAAAGTGTTATCACCATCTTCACCATCAGGACTGATAAGGAGAGGCCTATGTCCAGCAATGAACTGAGATAGATTGTCACGGGGACTTGCCACGCATGTTAAACGGCATTAAACAGTTTAGTCGCCGATAAAATGGTCGCTAAATTAGAAACAAATATCAAATATGACAGACAGTTGATAAGCGGTGAAGTTAAAAAATAAATCGCCTAATAAAATAAATTTACTACACAATTAAAAAAAATTGCCATTTATTTTTATTTCATTCAAAATCGTATTTAATTTCAGTTACTCACTTATATATTATTATACGCTCTGTTTGTGTGTCAGCAGTGGCACGCCGAGGGGCGCGACCCTCCCTGATGTACACTTGTACAGTCGACGCGAAAAGCACCATCGAAAGTTACGATCATACCATTTACGTAGGTATCTTTATATTGTACAAAGTTCATCGGCAGTGGCAAATACATATTATTAAATTATTCATCTACAGCATCATATTTTATTGTATTCTATTCTAACATGGTACTTCATAAGATTTTAAAAATCATTCAAAAAGTAGTTGTAATAATATTTTCTTCGGTTACCGCGAGGATTACTCATGAAATAAAACTATGAAAACGGATAAACTCGCGTATATTAACTAATTTTAACTTCATTCCGACGTTTCGAACACTTTACAGGGTTCGTGGTCTGCGGATGACTGACAATGGAGGAAATTTGATAGATCTACTTCCATCAAAATAAGAAAGATAAGTACAAAACTACCCACCAAAAAAAGTAGTTGTAATTTTTTTTCGTACCCACAACAAATTTCTTATTCCTCTGGTGCAATGACCTTTGGTCACGGCATAATACTTGACCATTAACCCGGCTTCTGGGAGTTCTGGGGGATTAGAGTGACCTTCTCTATTCCTCACTCAAGCAATTCTCGACCGGCGCGTCCTTGTCGCGGGGGTGGGCACCTATCACCTTAGTAGGCCAAGGTGTTTGGGTGGTGAAGTTCGGTCGGGGACCCAGTGCTGTGGGGTATAGCGCGGACCCCTGCCCAGGGTTACGGGTGAAGACCCTGCGATGGCAGCGGAGAGGATAGGCTTCGGTACGGTGTACATCGGCGGATCCGGGGTACCGTAGGCAACAGTAGGGTTCAACTCCTCACGTAATGGCTCGTTTCGTTCCTGTGGATCAAGTTGACTAGGCCGAGAGGGCGTCACGAATGCTGGGCAAGTGCGTGATTCCTACAATGCGTCCCAGGCATGCAGCGCCTGTGGAGAGGACACTCCACTCGTGCCTGAAAAGGTGCGAATTACAACACGGGGTTTCACAGTCACCGGTTATAAGCTTTGCGCTAATGGGCATATGCGCGGGCGCCAGGGGTGATTCCCGACGGTAGGATAGCCCATCGCGGCTAACTGACCAGTTACCGCCTGCCTTAGCTGGGCAGCCCCCGGCCAATAAGGTACTGGTCCGCCCCTCATACTGTGCTCCTGTAGGTGTGTGGAGCAAAAGGCATGTCATAGTGTCTGATGCAGGATGGGGATTTAATCCACCTGGCAATTCAAATAGAACAAAGTATAAATCCGCAAATATCTTGAAAATAATGAGGTTCGCTACATGGAACGTAAGAACTATGCTCCCTGGAAGTGACAACGAGGCATCAGCCACCGACGGTATGCCAGAACTCAGAAAGACCACCATCATAGACAGAGAACTTCTCCGCCTCCGTATATATATATAGCCGCAATACAAGAAACCCGTCTTCTGGACGAGGGGTCTATTCGCGTAGACAATTACACGTTCTTCTGGAAAGGAAAAGATGTCGGCGAAAAACGTGAGCACGATGTTGGATTCGCTGTTCGTAACTGCTTCCTCCCAGTCTTACCCCGAATCTCATTGTGGGTTCAGAGGCGGCCGATCGACCGATATTTACTCTTCGACAGCTACAAGAAAAATGCCGCGAGCATCGTGTACCGCTGCATCTATGTTGAAGCAAAGAAGACTGCGCTGGCTTGGTCACATACATCGCATGGGCCCTGAAAGACTTCCACGCCAAGTTATGCTGGGTCAGAGAGCGGACGTAAAAATACCTGTTGGTCGTCCAACCCTACGTTTTAAAGACTCCTGCAAGCGGGACATGAACAGTTTTGGCATACAACTCGACGGGTGGGAGAAACGCGCCGAGATGAGACCTGAATGGCGTCATGATGTTAACACCGGAACCTCCAAGCACGATGACGACTGGCTCGAGAACCTTAAGCAGAAAAGTCTTCGTCGTGCTTTACCACCTCCGGCGGACTCGCATTTTGTGTGCAATCGATGCGGAAAGAAATGCCGCGTTGCCATAGGTCTTCATAGCCATCAACGGCTATGCGGGAACCCGTAAACCTACAGTGCTGCAACAATCATCTACAACAGATGCTGTGGCCAATGATAATGGTGCAATGACGTAACGTGTGTGTTGGCCTCCAATACGACGACAGGCTGCAGATCACGGGCTTGGGCAACACGTTTCCAAACATAACCTTGGAGGTAATGGAGATCTGCCTTCAGCACGTCACCCCCCGGTGTATGGGCGACCTCGGGCGTCTCGCCTCGATGTACGCAGCAGCTGCGTAACTGTTGGCAACAACGCTTGCCGCTTCCTTCCTGTATCCCGGATTGCACGCTGCAGCTCAAGAAGCTTCGATTGCACTCTTCCTCCACCGTATTTCCACAATATCTACTCGTATATCACCATAAGTCCATGAGAATTTGGGACACAATGAAATAAACTCAATTCTTAATGAATGATCGCATAAAAATACATATAATATTTGGGGTATTATATAATTCGGGCTGTAAAACATGAAACAAGAGGGCCTTAACCCAATTATTTTGACAGCCACCGTAGCTCAGTCGGTAGTGTACCTGCCTACGAAGCTAGACGTTCCAGTTCGATTCTCGGCGAGGGTTTATTACAAATATTTGTGACTTAGTTATTTTGTATGTATTTAAGTACCTATCAATTATGTATACACGGTGGAATTTAATCGGTGAACAGGAACCCATTTTTCTAATTCAGTAATCGATGGCGGTCACGTTTATGTAGTACTTAAGTGGAACCAAGTTTTTTTTTAGCATATTTTTTTTTTATGTTGAAATTAAAATTTATTGTTACCCTACTAATGGTTCAGTCTGAAAAGTTTAATACCTCTTTTCAAACTATCAGCCATAGAAACTTAAAACATAAATGAGCAATAACCACTCACATGCTTTAATTTTTGCGATAGACTCTATTCCTATTTAAAATAAGAGCGATGCATGGCTGATAGTTTGAAAAGAGGTATTAAACTTTTCATACTAAACCATTAGTAGGGTGACAATAAATTTTAATTAAAGTTTAATTTCAACATAAAAATTTGTTATGCTAAAAAAAAAAACTTGGTTCCACTTAAGTACTACATAAACGTGACCGCCATCGATTACTGAATTAGAAAAATGGGTTCCTGTTCACCGATTAAATTCCACCGTGTATAACTTTATCTACATGCATATAATAAGTTTTCTACAATATGTTTATTTTTGTGGCAGCAAATTATTGGTCACGGTTGTAGTGGCGTCCCGGATTTCTGGTGGTGTTTCACACATTTCATCATCACTGTCTTCGTCGTCATAACTCATTTTTCAGTGTAAATATTTCACAACGAACTCGATAATATTTAACTTTCAAGTCAACAGTCCAAAAAAGTTGGATGTTTGAAACAATTGAAACAAAACAAATGACTGACATTAGTTTTTTTTAATTCACAGACCAGGTAAGGTCTTGAGTCGATATCGATTCTCAATATTCGAGATTTAAAAGAATGTATGGAATATGAATTTTAATGTGATTGAAATTACAAATCGATTAATTCGATAATCTAAATCATAGTGTGATTTTTCTTTTTAACAGAACGTTCGAAATTTAATTGTGATTAAGATATCGGTTGCCGATATCGTAAAGTAAAAATTACGATACACCCACAGATACAGATTTCTTAAAGTAAGCTATTTGCTTACCGCCGCTAAACATATTGTAGACAACTTATGATATGGATGTAGATAAAGTTATGTATGCAACTGTTCATAATTAGGCATTATGAACCAGTCACATAAAATTCTAATTATACAAAATATATACAAAAACGAAATCGTCACTTAATACTCGCAACACAAGCCTTAAATGAGCTTAGTGTGGGACTAGATTGATTTGTGTAAGATTGCCCCATGATAGATATTTACGTTTACACTTTTTACGTAGTTAATGTTGTGGCTTTAAGTCTGAACCAAGTCCGGCCGCGAGCGTACTCGACCCTGCAGCCAAGGTCAAGGCCGCCGCCCGCCCCGCCCCCGCCCCGCGCCGCCGCCGCCCGCCCTAACCCTCGCACAGTAGGTCAGTGGT
Organism: Thaumatotibia leucotreta; assembly: GCA_025490895.1. Taxonomy (NCBI): domain Eukaryota; kingdom Metazoa; phylum Arthropoda; class Insecta; order Lepidoptera; family Tortricidae; genus Thaumatotibia; species Thaumatotibia leucotreta. The sequence continues at coordinate 33,480 of JALPQI010000160.1, forward strand.
CTCTCTACGAATATGAGGACTCGCGAGAAGGTAGCGTTGATGTTGCTGGCTTCGGGGGGATCCCTTTCTTTCCCATAAAGGTATTTGTTAATCCGAATTTCGTTAGTCAGAAATTGATATCCATATAATTTACTGATATAAGCATCAATGGTCATATTTTTTGTTAAGTATAACGATTAATAGATCTAACATTACTAACCTATAACATTACATACTCTAATTACAAAAGGTATAAAATTACTGACTATAACATTCAAAGGTCTATCTATAATTTTTTAGAAATATTTTAAGTCATACATTTGAACCTACTAATGGTTCTTACTCATATTGTTTTAATAACTAACCGAATTTCATCAAAAAAATTGAATATTAAATACAAAATTTATAACTTTCCTTAATTTAAATTAAGAAATTTATGGACTATGATGTAACTTAGTAAACTTCCTTACCTACTCGAGTCTAAGGCAGGTCAGTGTAGGTACGACGAGTGTTAGGTTGAACCGTGACCTTACAGCGCGCGAGCCGAGCGAGCGAAGCGAGCGTGCCGCGGCAGCGGCCGGCGAAGCGCCAGGTCCGACTTTTAAAATAATACTCTTACTATTTACTTACTAACTAAGTTTATTACCAAGTTTACTTACTAACATCATTTATATTTCTAGCAACATCATTACATTGACATAATCACGCGACAACAAATAATTACAACTTGCGAATAAAGTCGTTACAGTTATAATAAGGAAGGTTATTGCTTTTAACATTCTGGAAATGATGCTGTATGGATTTTAAAAGTTATGGGTATCGACTTTTATGACTAACAATAATTATGACCTACATAAAACTGACCACCGATTTATAATATTAATTTTTATGACTTATGACAATATGACTAAAAAAAATTCGGACCTACAACGTTATTCGCTTCAAAAATTGAACTTCAAACTTTATGGGAACCAATAGAGACCCGGACCCGGCTTCGGGGCTATCTAATATTTCTTTTCAACATATAATTAATACTAGCTAGTGACATAAGTCTTATTTAGCGAAGAGCGCTACCTGGGCTTAGGGTTCCGTAGCCAAAATTACAAAACGGAACCATTGTACTTTTAACCAGTGTTTGTACAGTCGCCATCAGATATATCGAAGCGGCCACTGTGCTCAAAAATATCTGAGCGATGGCCGCGCACTCTAACGCCATGAAAACAGAAGCCTGTCCAGATATTTGTGAGCGCCCTGGCCGCTCCGACGTACCTATCAGATTGCGACAGTAAGTATATGTCTTGTCTGTCTGTACGAGTATGTCACAGCACTTTTACTCGGCATCTGCTCGTATAGGGCGTAGTACGTTTTCATATGTCAGCCAGCTTATATTATGTTTTTTTTAACCGACGTCAAAAAAAGGAGGAGGTTCTCAATTCGACTGAATTTTTTTGTTGCATGTATAATATACAGGGTGTCCGGTGGCAGATTTCTGTTTTCAAATTCAAATAAAAAATTAAAAAAAAAACTTTGATTTTTGATTTGATTTTTTTTCTTGTGATCGAACGTGTATAACCCCGAGATGGACCCGTTGGCACCAAGTTGGGGTCTGATGATGGGATCTTGGAGAAATCTTGGAGGGATCTCTTCAAATGTACAGTCGAGTTCATAAATTATTCAGTGTGCGTTGGCAGCATACCACTCACAAGCAGTTGCTTGGCTACGCTATGGAGTCTTGATGTGGGGCCACAGCACTGATATTGACCACATTTTTGTCATGCAGAAAAAATGCATAAGAATTCTCGCAAATATCCACCAACCAAATAGCTGCAGGCCATATTTCAAAACATTAAAACTGCTAACCCTCCCTTCCCTCTACATTTTAGAAGTTGCCATATTTGTCCGTAAAAACATCCATTTATTTAAATTTTGTCAAAATGCCCGTCGACAGCACAACCTAGAATTACCGGAACCAAAACTAGAAATATACAAAAATGGCCCTTACTACAGAGCCATTAAAATTTACAACTACATACCTGCATATATAAAAGATTCCCAATCAGACTCTAGCTTTACAAATAATTTTAAAAACATCTTGCTAGAAAAATGTTATTACAGTGTGTCTGAATTTTTTGACGATAAATTGTAAATTTTAGAAAGTTGAATTTATACTAGTCTCTACATGTTAAGTTTTTTTTTTTTTAATTATATTATAATCTGTTAATTCAGAAGCTAACCTGTTATCAGTGTTACCACTATGCACTAGAGTTTATTTAGATACAAAGTAAGTAGACTAGACATTTAAAAATAAACTGTTAGTTTTAAGGAATTTTTGCTACACCCTACCAGGGTCCATGTATTGTATAGCTATAATTGTGTATACTAAACATTGGATGCAAAATAAAGATCTCTATCTCTATCTATCTCTAAATGAGCAAATCCAAGGCTTCAAAAATAAATGAGCATAGAAAGATACATTATGCATCTGAACAGATTTACCAATCAAAAATATGTGTACATATTACCTGTCATATTAATCTGAGCATGTGTCTAATATTAGACATGACATGTTATGATTACCATTTATAAATTTGTAAGTGGCCAGTCATTAAAGTTGATTACAACCTCTTTTAAGTCGATCACAAATCGGCTGTCCCAGATCAAAGCCTAGTAAGTGTATTTAGCGAAATTTTACAGGAGAAGCAAACAAACATTTTGTTAAAAAAAAATAGTAGCAGAGACCTTTATCTCACAAGACTTGGTTTTATATAAAGAAGTATAGTATAACTTGCTTAATAAGACAAACTATTGAAAATTAATATATGTATCTATTTGGAACTTTTATGTGCCTTACTAACAACTGATTACAAAAAATAAAAGAAATGTTATGTCAATTACAAAACTGAAACCTAGCAAGTGGTACAAAAATGGTACATTTTACGGCTTGTAAGCAGTAAACTCTTACATTTCAAATATAAAATCAAGCAAATGCCCACTTTGAAATTCGGATTAGGATTACCATTTTAATAGTACCTAAGGTAATTATGCAGTATAGTGCATTGGGGTAATTTCAAACTACAGAAATGCTCGGGTAATTTCAGAATAAATCTTGATAATGATAAAAATAATGGTACGTTTTATGGTAAATCGAAAAAAGACGACTTTTGAAATTACCCCAAAGCACCCTATTTAATTGCAATCTAGGGAATTATAGTTATTTTGAAATTATTGACTACCTTAGTCAATAATTTCAAATTAATAGTTCTTTCCCGCAGAGGTTCGCTGCAAAGTACTAACAAATGACTCCTCATTGAAACTTCCCAAAAACATCATTCTAAGCCGATAAATGTCCACTACTGGACATAAGCTTCCCCTAGTAGGTTCATTGCCATAATGACCTATTTTTTTTTAAAGTTGTCTTGCACTTGTTTTTTGTTTTTGTAACTTTTAATATGATTTCCACTAAGAATCGCGAGGTCTTTCGATCCTGATAGGAGAAAATTTGGGTATCATCTTCTGCTACGAGTGTATGTATGTGCGTACCATTCTAATATCACGTGTACCTATAAACATTACTACACACGTGACTTTTGGCTTACCAGCGAAAATAATAAAACGGCAATAAACATTCAAATCCGCAATGTGTTTTTCAAAAACTTTTGTACAAAATATCATTTGATATCATTTATTATTAAAGTGCTTTACGGTGAAGGAAAACATCCTGAGGAAACCTGCATACACCTGCAAAGAAATTTAAGTGTGTATGTGAAGTCCCCAACAAGTACTGGGCCAGAGTCGGGACCACGCAAAACATGCACGCTTGATGTCGAATTGTGGAATGAAATAACAGATACAATACAATAGCAACAAGTACTGATTATTATTTGATTTGTTTTATCAGTACCTTCGTCGTAATTTGAAGCTTCTGATAATTTGTCCAGGGTTCTTCCATAGAGAGACAACGGACAATACCGACAAATAATGCACGTAATGATAGTGACGGTATGAATTATCGAAGATCCAATTTTGTTTATTATCAAAAAGTACAATTATTTGGTCGGTTCTTCGTCGGTTAACAACCAAAACGCTCTATACCAATCGTCAGTAGAAACTAAAATAATTGTAAACAAAGCCTAAATAATTGCATAATTCCATAATCACGCACTTTTAGAACACAATCTTGGTCTCGTCACCAACTTAAAACCTTAAGCCTGGAGTTCACTAACACTTTTAGTGAAAATTATTATAAATTTTGGCCACTTTGATGACGCTGCTGCCCGTCATCGATCGTCGATAAATAAATGGTCAATATCAATTCAATTCCTCAGTCGACTCTTACGACACCCGCGGGGCGGTGACAAAAACCGTAGGCAGGGAGCGCGGGAGCGGCGACTATTAGAACGCAAACTTCATTCATTACTGACTTGATAGGTTTTATTTATTGTTATATTTGAATTCCTTGTACGACCCTTGGGCAATTATTAAAATCAAAAACCTAGTAAGGGCCAATTTCCATATTCAAAAATCTAGTGTGTTCCATTACTACGGCACGGCACACTCTTCTAGTTGCACCCCGACCTTTGTCCCCACAGCGAGGACCAAGTGCACGGTTGACTCGCCCTTAAATTCAGGGATTCCAGATATCTATCTAAGTGGCTGCCTATCCGCCTTCGTCGTGATTCCCACGTACTCTCTCTCCTTTATGCTACTCTCTTTCACCCCAATACCCCTTACTATCTCAAAACCCGGTTTAAATTCCTGTCCTCCACTAGATGCGCTCAAAATCTCCTGCTAGCAACTCCCCCATTTTCATCTAAATTTTACGGTAACTCTTTTACCCGTCAAGCAGTTCGTTTGTGGAATGCCTTGCCTATTAATATAAGACGTGCTCAATCACTCCCTATATTTAAATCCTCATTGAAGGAGTATTATCTTTCTCTCCCTTAACGTCTCCCATCTGGTTTTCATCGGTATTTCCTTTATTAGTATGTACATATTTTATGTAGTAATCTATTTATTGGTATAATATTTCTTATCTGTGTAGTTTATGTATTTTATCTTAATGTAATGTATTTTTCGATATTATTAGATTAGATAGTTATTTCTTAGCTGTTTTCCTTTATTTCGTTTTTGCACCGCCCGTAAACTTAATTACATTCATTGTTTCGCTTTCCGAAGGTTGTCTGGAAGAGATCGCTTGTTAGCGATAAGTCCGCCTGTTGCTACCTACTATATCAAATTATGTAATGTTCTTATTGTTATCAAAATTTTGTAGTGTGCAATAAAGTATTTTATTATTATTATTTTTGTATCTCCTTGGGAATCACGGGCTTACAAATCCCGGTTTTTTGATAGGCTTGCGCGGGGATACAGATCCAACACGTAGAGGCCCTTTGGAGAAATTTGCTGTGTTGTACACCTGCTGGAACCCATTCACGGGCACATCAATAGATATCCGTAAACCGGTCCCAACAGGCGTATAGAGACTATTGAGAAGTAATGGAAAAGACTAATGGGCTATGGTGATGGAGGATGGATGTATCAGAAATGGAACTATAGAAAAGAGGTCCGGACACCTGCCATAACAATGATTTCTCTTTGCTATCGAGGCAGGCGGTGACTCGCCGCCGACTAGATGGGCCCCCGTAAATGCCGTCACAAGAGACAGCCAGGGGCAACACCGGTGTAGGCGGCTCAGGAGTGTAGAGAGGTGTACACCGCTTTCTGCGCAGTGGCTTGACAGGCACTGCACCAACTCGCGACTTACGCAAATTTACACTTCCACCCCTGGAGCATATAGCTCTGACGACTCCTCTCTGGACGGCCAGTTAAGGCGAGCCAGAGCTGAGAGTCCTACGGGTCCCCTTGGGGTTCCACTCCGACCGACGAAGACACGCCGGAGGCGGGGACCCTGACCGACTCTCGGGAGCACTCGGGTCCGTGGGGTCGTTACTCCCCAACAGCTCGCCACAAGCTGCCCTGCGGCCTTATTATTATTATTCACTTTATTTATCTTTCTTCCTGGGTTAGGCATTTTATAATATGATTATAAAAGTAAAATACAATACAACATACAAAAACAATACAAAACATATAAACACATTATAAAAAACCTAACCTAGAGGGCCGCCGGCAGCGGAGCGGGCCCAAGCTGCCGGTGGTTAGGGCTACAGGGAGAGGAACCGCCGGACTATGCGCGCCGTGTCCAGGATTACCGCCTTCTGCATCTGACCCTTGATCCAACCACCAAGCGAGAGCCTCTTGAGGTGTTGATCGAGACTCTTCGCTATAAGACCGTTCGCAGAAACAACTATCGGTACAATGATCGCCGAATCAACCTCCCACATGTCGGTAACCTCGTGAGCCAAGTCAAGGTATTTACTGGCTTTGTCCTTCTCGGCCTTCACGAGGTTCTCGTCATGGGGGATGGTGATGTCGATGAGCATTGCCCGGCGTTGCGATCGATCTATCAGCACGATATCAGGCTTATTGGCTACAATAGTCCTGTCCGTGATGATAGATCGATCCCAATAGAGCGTGGCACGACCATTCTCGAGAACTGCCGCAGGTGTGTACTTATAGTACGGCACTTCGAAGCCCACAAGGCCGTATTGAAGAGCAAGCTGCTGGTGTATAATCCTGGCTACGAGGTTGTGTCTGTGCAAGTACTCGGTGTTAGCAATCTGAGAACAACTGGAAATAATATGCCTGAGTGACTCACCGGGACGGCGGCATGCCCGACAGATGTCGACCGTACCGTCCTTCAGGATATATTTCCGGTAGTTATTCGTCATGATAACCTCGTCAGCAATTGCACAGGCAAAACCCTCGGTTTCTCCGAAGAGGTCCCCGAATCGTAGCCAGTTCACCGACGCGAGCAGATCTACATCAGGTCCCGTGAGGGCTTTGTAGAAACGCCCGTGTAGCTCCTTGCTCTTCCATACCGCCTTGCGATCCTCGGTGCTTAGTACCACAGGTTTGCGCCAGTTCTCTTTTGCCAAGGAGAGCGGCGTGAGGTTCCGATCTACTGCCACCACATCTCGATGCATCCCGCACTCATTGTTAAGAAAATAGCTTCTAAGATTGTACACCTCACGGTTGTGGAGGTTTTTGGCATTTAGGAAGCCTCGACCCCCACATTTCCGCGGGATGTACAATCTCATAACTGATGAGCGCGGGTGTAGCATTCGATGTGTGGTGAGCAGTGTACGGACCCTTCGATCCAGGGCATCCAGCTCGGTCTGAGTCCACCTTAGTACGCCAAAGGAGTATATGAGTATGGGCATTACCCAGGCGTTGAAGGCGCGCACTTTGTTGCCTCCTGACAAAAGACTGTTAAGTACTTTTGTGAGCCGGCTGAAAAAGCGCTCCTTCACCGCCTGTCTAATTCCCATATCTTCAATACCCAAAGACTGTGACATACCAAGGTATTTATAGGTTTCTGCTTCCGAGATAGATCTGAACGACATTGTCTCAGAAAGCTGTAAATTTGTTGAATTTACTACTTTCCCCCGCTGCACATGCATAACCGCACACTTATCGACACCAAACTCCATTTTGATGGCACTACTGAAAACTTCTGTGGTTCGCAGTAGTTCCAACAAGTCTTGGCTATTTGGCGCAAATAATTTGAGATCATCCATGTACAGAAGGTGAGAAATGACTTCACCCTCTCTCCGAAGCCGGCAACCTAGTCCTGAATCCTTCAGCAAAGTACTGAGGGGATTCAGAGCTAGGCAGAACCACAAGGGACTCAGACTGTCACCCTGGAATATTCCTCGCTCGATCCTTATGAAGTCCTGCGGGCCAGAGGGGCCATCCCCGCCTCCTGGTTGACGAAGGACTGTGGTCCACTGCCTCATACACGCGCCGAGAAAGGATCTTAAAGTTGCATTAACTTTATACAGCTCCAAGACCCTTTCCAACCATGAATGAGGCACCGAATCATAGGCCTTCTTGTAGTCAATCCAAGCGGCGGAGAGGGCCCCTCTGTTACGCCGGACTTGCTGGCAGATGGTCATGTCGATGAGGAGGAGCTCTTTAGTACCACGGGACCCAACCCTACATCCATTTTGAGCAGGAGCCAAAACATTGTTCGAAACAATGTGCGTGTTAATTTTTACTCTCAAAATGGATGTAAGGAGCTTGTACAGTGTGGGCAAGCACGTGATGGGTCGGTAGTTCTTCGCTTCCGTGGTACTACCGGACTTGTAGAGCAGGAAGGTTACACCAGTTGTTAAGGAAGGTGGCAGGGAACCGAGCTCGAGGGCTTGTTGGAATTGCGTTGCCAATCGTGAGTGCGAGCATCGAAACCATTTTAGCCAGAAGTTGTGCAATCCATCCGGCCCAGGACTTTTCCAGTTCTGGGTCGTGTGGATAGCACAACTTACGTCATTGGGGCTGATGGTAACTGCCCCCATAGGTTCGATGGTCTCGCACTCACGTTCGACAATGGTCATCCATTCGCCCTCGGTGTGTCCGACGGGCGCTGACCAGATACTACGCCAGAAATCACTCATGACAGTAGCATCCGGCAACCGCGCGTCGGACACACAGTAGTCGGTTTCCTCCCACTTTCGGTAAACCTTCCTTTGGTCACTCTGGAAAAGGCGATTCTGCTGGAATCGGTTCACACGCTCTCTGTAGCGGCGAATACGGTTTGCCCATGCATAAACCTTCTGCTTCAGAAAGTCGATGCGCTCTGTGAGGTTGGCCATGTAGTCGCGGGGTGCAATACCCGTTCCCGCGAACGCCTGGTTCACAAAGCGCATTACTCGGGGGCGGTTGTTGCCCCCCCTGAAGCAGATCAGCTTTGCAATGAGAGTCCTAAACGAGTCGATACGTCGCTCGATCCGCACCTGCCATGCGGGGACACCCCCAGCGGTCCTAGGTGCACGGTCAGAGTCCGGAAACTTGACTCGAGCAACACGGCACGCTGCGATGGCCCCGCAGTACATGATCGAGTGCGTATCATCCAAATCTTTACTGGATCGTATATACGGCTCCAGTAAAGCGTTTAGGGCTCCCATCAACGCTAGATTGCGCCTATTCATGGGCAAACGTGGTAATCGTGGCCTAGAGTCGGGTGTGAAGCGATACTGCACAATCGCTTCTTCCAGAGTCCTCCTCAATTGCTCATTGTCTGAAGTACTCACACTCAGGTTCGTAACGTCATCCCCGTCGGCACTGGGATCAACCCGCGGTGCCCCCGGTGCCAGGTCGGGTGCCGGCACCGGATCCGGCGACATGGCGGGCGGGTCCCGCGCCGAGGCAGAGGCCGCACGAACTGGGAGAGCCTCCAGGCGAAGCCGATCAAGTGTCGAGTCATCCAGCCGCTTTAATCGTTGGATGACTCGCACTTGATCCGATAATCGCTGCGCAGTCACATTGATAGTCGGTTCAAGGGCCTGAAACAAAGGAAGCATCCGGACGCGATACGCGGATAGTTTAGTTTCTCCCTCTGTAGCCCCGTAGTAGGCGCGCATGACATTCTCATTCATAGCTTGAGACCATGTCATGCGTCGCACTACACCACCGGCAGCGGGAGCCGTGGGCGGGGCAGCATGTCCCGCGGGCCCCAAGCGTGCCGGCAGCGGTGGCCGTCCGCGCCGCGCAGGTGGTCGTGGCGGCGGCGGCGGTGGTCCGCGCTCGTCGCTCGACTCGCTGGTGTCGGGTGCAGTGGCAAATTTTTCACCCGACGACGATTCCGAAGAGGAGGAGGACGACGAGGCAGACGAAGGTGTTGGGCGTGCGAAAGGTGGGGACGCTTGATCCTTGCGTGCTTGGCTCCTAGTATACATTTCTTGTTTCTTTACTTTTGACAATTACATGTCGGCACTAATCAGCTCGTAACTGATTATCATCGTCAATTGTGCCCTTGAATATATATTTATCATAAAAAGGGCAAATTTTCCGTGACGGGAGGTAGGAATGGTCGTGTAAATGCCGATAAAATACATTATTTATCAAAATATAATCCAAGAGAGTAAAAAAGCACGTTTGACATTGACGGCGTCAAGTTTTTTTTTTTTTTTTTTTTTTTTTTTTTTTTTTTTTTTTTTTTTTTTTTTTATTATTATTATTATATCTCGAGGTCATTAGAGAGGGCCGCCTGGTCTCTGTCGTTTAGCTCGTTCTCTAGCCGGGTGACTGAGTCATGCAACGCTTGTGTATCATCATCAGCTTGTGAGTTTAGATTTCACATCTGCATTTTCTATTTGAAGGAAATCTACTTTTTCGGTGATGTTGTCAACGTTCTGTTTCAACCCATTCATTTCAATTTTTAAAAATTGTATCTCGGACCTCAGACTATCAATCTTTGTATTAAAATTATTACACAGCTCTGTTCTGAATTTTGAAAATTTCAATTCCAAAAGAGCCGCAAAAGCTCCGTACGGAATACTGTCTTCGGAGTCCTCGTTGCAACGCTGTCCAACTAGTCTATTTCTTATTAAGGGGGAGTCATTCTCCAGGTCCAGCAATGATATGTCCTATATAATGATGATCAATATATAGGACATATCTGCCTGCTGAGACTCCGAAACTTGGTGGATTTTGGGCCCCAATTGATTAAGGGTCCGAACTGGAGTATCGTCGGCGCCTTTTCTACGAGTGGTGATATTATTACAAGAGGAGCACTGCCATGCCTGTTTTAGTTGCGTTTGTGTTTCCCTATATACTGCGCTAGTCATGTTTACACATTTATAATGGTAATTACTTTTGCATGACACGCATCGAAGTAATTCCGTAGCCGTAATAGATAACGGGCAAGCTGTGCACCTCATTTTGTAAGTTGATATAATTTGCAGATATCCAAAATATATTTAAAAACTCAAATACAGCAATTTTGAGCTTAAATCAAAAATGTTGGTAGATTATAAAAGTTCGCCAACAGATATTTAACACAGAAAGTTCGACGTTAAAGCTGTTTCGCTACAAGTTATTATTGCACTGGGGCACAAAGAAGACGGCTTTCGCGGTCGTCGACACAAACGTCGTAAGCGCCGCAGCAGTTCATTCGACTATCCGCGTTCACGCCACGGACTCTTTCTTATCTCAGCCGACACTGCGCTCAGAAGCAAACCGTTTCAATCACAGTCCTTGTTTATAATTCCGATTTCACAATGTTAACACTGTTCCGAGTTCAAGTTTTTTTGATAATTAGGTACAAAAATGTCCACTTTAAAATGCATTACACATCAGTCATTAACACTTTATCTCTAACAGTTTAAATTAATTTAGAATGAACAGCAACTCAAAGCGTTACCGTGCGTTGCACGCCCTCCGTGCGATATGTAACTAAATATTGTCTTTTAATGTTTAAAGTGTTTTAAACTTGCTTAATTAACCCGACCCCCGGTACAAAACTTAGACTTACACCTTCCTCTTGAATCACCCTATCTTATTAAACATCAAAATCCGTTGCGTAGTTTTAAAGATATAAGCATTACGAGTATGTAGATAGAAACCGACAGCCGAGCAAGAAGCGGCCTTATAATAATAAGTATGTAGATATTGTAATGATTTTACTGGCGGCGCGGGTCAAAAAGAGAGTTGTCAGGCAATAATCACATCAACGCCGAAGCTTTGTGGCAGTAACTGATATTGCAGTTTCGGATCAAAGCGAGCTTTTAATACAATTTTCGACACGACCCTATGCTGCGCGTGACGCGTTTAACTGTAAAAGGGAATCATTTCAAAGCTTTTAAGAGACATTAAGGGCCATTTTTTTTTGGTTTCCGTAGCCGAAATATTTAAACGAATTTCAAATTCATATTTCAATCCACACAACAAAATTTAATTGTAGCGTATTGCATGAAAGGTATGTAAAGACATTCAACCCTCGAATGCAAATCCTTCTTAGTACCTACTCGTCGATTAAAAGCTACACAACAACGTCACTCAACTAAATTATAAACTTTTTCAGTACAGATGTTCTTATAATCGATTCTTAATCGATTATGATATGAACATACTGTTAATTTTTCATATTTCATCGTAATTTTTTAGGCTGCCAATAGAAAGTTCTTGAATAAAAAAGTACCACTTTGTTCCCTCTTAGCAGGGAAGAAAAGGCTCGTATTCGAATATGTGGTGTGAAAAGGAAATTCGTAACTCGTGTGAATTGATGTTGCTTTTGATTAAGATTACGTTCGACACAATGTCGTGTAGGTACAAGTCCTTCGAAGATTTTTGGAATACAGGATTGAGCTGAAATATGCCTATAATTTTATTAGAAACTTGCGTTTTAGAGCGTCGGGAATAGTGCAATACCGCGTAACTAACAAATTCAATTGGGGTAAATTGAATGTCAATTGTTTGATATTTGAACTCGACAAGCAGATATGCTTTGGTGGATACGCGGTATTGCACTATTCCCGACGCTCTATAAAAAAGTATGTGCAATGGGTCGAGTAGCGCTTGGGCCGTATTTTCGATAAAATATGGATTGATTATGTCGGGTCTGGAGCCTTCATCAACATTCCATACGTACTCTTCGTTAATATTTCGGCTTTAGTCGATTTTACATCAGCTAGGTTTATGCCTGATTCCGAGTAAAGTACCTATCTTTTCAATGCCGCTAGAGTTCATATTATAAGGTGACTCAAAAACTGAACTAAAGCAGTCGGAAAACATTAACGTCGGCGAGCGTGCTGAAATATTATTGTGGATCATCAAAGGTGGATAGTTAAAATACTGTTATTTTTTAACGAAGTTACGCAGGACCAGTAAGATTTTACGTTATAGTACTAATTTGGTAAACAAAGAAGTAGCCGTGGACAACCTTTCTTCTTAGGATTAATATTAGATGTTAGGAATTTTCTCCTAAAGGACAACTTAACAGGCCTATATTTAGTATTTATTTTTTGGGGTTCCGTAGCCCAAGTGGCGAAAACGGAAGCCTTATAAATAAATAGTTTCGCCATGTCCGCCTGTGCGTCTATTACCGTCGATTTACTCGGAAACTATTTGCGTCAAACTCAAAATCATGTTATGTGTCTTTCCGGTGGACATCTTAAAAGTTAAGGGCTATGACAGTTAATTTTCTTATTAAACCCTTATTGTCATTTAAAGGCACTCCTTTCCTATTGAATTGTACGATAAAAATCACGACTAGACTCCTACCAGTTGCTTACTATTGGCCACAGGAAAGAGGGGCTCTACAGTTCAGCTGAACACGCACTTTTTCTTTCCTATGGTCGATAGTTAACAGCCTGTGGACAGATAGTAATGATTTTTATCATACAACGCAATGAAAAAGGAGTACGTCTAAATGAAGATAAGGCTTTCATAAGAAAATCAAGCTTTATAGGCCTTAACTTTTAGATTGTCCACCGGAAAGACTCCGAACATGAGTTCGCGTTTGACTCATTTGTACGACAGTGATGAAATTTGATAAGGATATGTGCCGTAAGAATCGCTACAAAATTATGATACTAAAATTATAGCGAAAAAAATTGAGGGTGCGATCCTCCAGACATGTAACTGAGGGATAATATTTATTATTATCGATGTACCTACATAAACTCCTGTGCTATCAACGGAAATATCTTAATAGTATTTTATGCAACCCTTGTTTAAGAGAGGTAAAAAAAAGTGGCGTTGTTATTAAAGACGCCTCGAGCATTTTTTGACTAAGTTAAACAATGTTGCATGCAATACTTTTTCTACTATCACACACTTATTTTCAAATAAAATTGTAAATATTTGAAATATTTTTAGTCAAACACATTTTTATTAATCATCAAGGTCGGGCGGGAGACGTCAAAATTAAAAAAGAAAGCTCCTCTATGGTTTACGATTCATCCGAAATGTCATTTAAAATTAGGTTGGCAGCCATGTATTTCATTACGTCTTGTATTACACGAGGTGTCTTACAATCCAAAAACGCACTGCGTGTATGCCTGAATGCGTTTATAGGGAATAGGTAGACAATATCTAGACTTATCTTGACATCTGTAAGGTAGGGACTTAAAGATGTGTTCACATCTCTGTAGGTAAATGACAAATAAAAGTACGGGAGTAGAAAAAAATATTTAAAGGTTCCTAGAAGAATTTTTTCACTAATTGAACTGTTTTCGTGATATCAGCTCTCAAAGTCGTAAAAAGTGTTTCCCAGCCCCTCTATTTTCTTAACTACGGGTTATAAAATTCTAAAAAGATAAAGGTGATGCATATAAATGAATTCTTTCAACGATTTTTGGTTTGAATAACATAAGAAGGCTCAAATTCACCCAAAAGGCAATGGAGAGGGTTATGCTAGAAATAGAATAGAAATGAGACCATCCGCTGCGCAGCAGAACCAAAGTAACCGATATAGCTCTCTAAATGGAGTGGCCGCACGGTGAGCAACGTAAAAATAGTGCTCCTAAAAAATAAATAAGAAGTCGGGATAAGTTGTTTTTCACACACCGTAACATTATTATTTGATACCTAAGGACTACAAATAGTGAACTATAAACATAAAATTGTGAATAAGTGCTGGTAAAAAGGACAATTATCGTATAAAAGTGAGATAAAATTTGTAAACCACCCTCAGATTACGATGAACAGTGTTTTGCGCAAAACGTCGTAACCGACGCGTATTTCATGGCGCTTACGATCTTTTACCAAAAGTGGACGAGTTAAACAGACGTGAGTGAAGAACTTTGTGAAATCCGTTCTTGCGTTTAATAGCTATCTCATGACTTTTAAAGTGACTTTGACATTTAAAGTGCATTGTATAGAATTATTAGAGTGAAGCGTGGTGTGGAATTAGTAACATCTTCAAAGCCGCTGATGCGAGTTCGATCCCGACTGACAATAGAAACTTTTAGTATTTTTTATTTTGGTTATTTTTTATTATTTTTTCACATGACATTCAGGTTTTATTATACAAGTTTATATTTGAATGCATTTGTACCGAAATTAATAATGAGTAACTTGGTGAATGATCAAAAGATGTCGGCCGTATGTGCTAAATGTAGTGAATCCCTGCATGGCAAAAATATGTTAAAATGTCTTAAATGCAAGCATATATATGACATACAATGTGCAGGAAGATCCCCTAAATTGTTTCGGCTCATGACATCAGAAAACAAAAAAAATTGGTTATGTACACAATGCCGTGATGGGAAATGTACTCCAAACACTTCATTTACCAGAAAGACGTCTGAAACCATTGTTAAAATTACCGATACAAACAATGTCACTGTCAGAAGAAAGAAACCATCAATAACCATCACAGAAACTCTATCAACGCCGCCAGCGCCACCACGGGTAACTAACCCCCCATCACGCCAATAACACCAAGTTCGGCCACCACCATGGCCAAAGAGCTCCCTGAAACACCCACCCCAGAGACATTGCCTCACCCATCATGTGCAACCACCACAAAAGAAGAATCACCCAAGACGTTTACGTTTACATTCAGCACGTCGACCTCCGCCTCCACTGAAAGCTGTACACATGAATCATACCCCCCATGCGAGCCGCAAGCACTACCTCTAGATTTACCTGAAGCGGGAGAAACACCACTTGAAGATACAGGTAACGCATCATTAGTTCCTGCTTTTCCTACCTGCTCAGATGGAGTACTTGTCACTCCTGATGATGGATCACAGGATGAGCTCTTCAATCAGGGCACAGCCCGTACACCTTCCACCCAGGGTTTGATAAAAAAAGCAAAGTCTGTTGAATCTCTCTTCCATTCAGAATCTATGCAAAACTCTTCAATTGGCTCTGACGATGAGCTTTCAAAAAGCCTGGAAGTGACAAATGACCTGAATATCGTAACCGAGCTAAAAGATCAAATAAAGAAACTAGAAGCGAATCTGGCAAGCACTGAGCAGGAACTACATAATTCAATATATGAAAAAAATGGATACTTACGGCAGATAGAAAAGCTGACTCGCGAAGTGTGTACATTAAAGAATATATGTAGGAGTCCGCGTTGCTCAAAAAAAGATCAACAGAAAAAAGAACAATCGGTGTTATTGTCGAGCTCAAATCAAGGTTCTGACGTAAATGCAATATATATAAGTCCTGAAGGCTCAGAAAAAACCTTATATCTACAATCTCAGGTTAAAAAATTACAAAATGAGCTCCTTCATGCTCAGTATGAAATACGTGCACTAAATGAAACCATAGGAAAGTTGAAACTTGAACTATCTCCTTCTGCCTTAACAAATAACCAAATAACAGCTACCAGCTACAACCATATCAGTACTAACAGGCTAGCCAGGACGACTACAACTAGCGTAAGGAATAAACTGTGTATAATATCTAACTGTAAAAGATATCGGATACTACAAAACATAAAAAATAATTACGTTCTGGAAAAATATGAATACTGCCACTACATCACGCCAAATGCTGGGATTAACGCTTTGCTACAAAGCTTGAGTTCTTACTCATTGGGTATACACAACGTGATATCTGTGTAATATTAATTGGCGAGGTAGATTTCTACACAACTCTTGAGTATAATGCCATAATTAAAGGTATCCGAGATACACTGCAACCGATCACGAACGCAAACATAATTATAACTGCGCCCACTTACATCTGTGGATCGCTTCTGTACAACCGAAGGGTAGAGCTTGTTACCAACTTGTTATGCCAAGACATCCTAACTTACAACTACTGTACCTTCCTAAACCCGAACACATGGCTCAAACGAAACCAATTCTTACCACTGTCTGGTAAAGTTAACAATAATGGAGTACAAGATATTCTCTTAAACATAGCCGATCACATTGTTGAATTGAACTCTAAACATAGCCCGAAAATAGGATCCACAGAAAGCAATGAAAAAATAGCTTTTTTTCGAGCGAGCCCATCCTGCAAACACAAAACTCGGACAACTCTCACGTAATATGCGCAGCAGCTACTACCCCTAGCCCAGTTACCCCCACGATAAGAGATCCGAACCAGTCGATCAGCATTTGGCATCAGAACATAAATCGACTTGCAAACAAAACATACAAACTTGAATGCGAACTCCAGATTAATAGAAACGTTGATGTACTGTGCCTCACCGAACATTGGCTGCGAACAAATCAAATAACGTCTGTAAATATTATGAACTACAGCCTACGAGCGCATTATTCAAGACCCACACGCCACGGAGGGGGGGCCTGTATATATGTCAAGTCACATGTCCTAACCGTGGAACGTACTGAAGTTAAGGACTTATCAGTGGAGATGCAATTTGAATCTTGTGCGATTGAGTGCATCGGTTTGGAACTTATAATTGTGTGCATTTATAGACCTCCATGTGGAGATATTTCACTCTTTTTGTCTAAATTGGACGAATTATTTGGTTTGCAGGCCATAAAAAATTACAACGTTGTAATAGTAGGAGACATCAACATAGATTTACTGGTTAAATGTAATAATACCCAAAGTCTCATGAATACCCTGTACCAATCTGGTTTTAAATCTGTGAGCAATGTCCCTACTAGAATAACGAATAATACAAAAACATGTATCGACCATATCTACACAAATATGCGTAAAATCAATGTAAAGAACGCGTCTAGCATAGATCTGCATCTGTCCGACGGACGGGTCCGCCGGTGACTGCGGTGATTCCCGTGCGGCGGCGGCTGCCGCAATTTTAAATAGGTATTATATTGACACAAATGTACACAACAGACAGCCGTGCAGTGACGTCGCCATGGAATACTTGGTCAAACACTTGCAGGAACTGCCTCCTGGATTCCTGTTTACGCATTTTACCCTCCAAGAAATGCTAGATGTATGGAAGAGTATAAAACGGAAGGATTCAAAAGACATAAACGACATGTCGACCCGAGTACTTGATAACCTTCCTCCCGTCGTCATATCGTTACTATTAATGATGTTCAACCAATGTATCGATATGGGGGTATACCCTTCAATTTTAAAGCAGGTTAAAATTCAACCGGTTTATAAACGTAAAGGTGACATGAATGAACCTAAAAATTACCGCCCAATCTCAATAATCCCTGTGATATCAAAGGTATTCGAGAGTTTATTATGTAAAAAAATAATGTATCACGTAAGTGTAAATGGCTTACTTAACAGCCACCAATATGCGTACCAACCTGGTCGATCTACGTCGGATGCAGCAGGAGCGGTGGTTGCGAGAGTGCTGGACCACCTCGAAGGCGGGCGACAGGTCGCGGCGATCTTTTGCGACCTGTCGCGTGCTTTCGAGATGATAGATCATTCTCTTCTCCTTAGAAAGCTATCTCTGTACGGTTTTCACGGTAGCTTCCATGACAGTATCGCTTCCTTTCTAAAAGATCGAAAACAAAGTACCTGTGTCCGAAACGTAAGATCCCTACTAGAGCCAGTCGGCGACTGCGCGGTACCCCAAGGTTCAAGTATGAGAAACACCCTATTTCTCATGTTCATGAACGATGTTACCTCTGCATCATCTGAGCCGGAATATGTTATTTATGCAGATGATACATGTATCATAGTAAACGCGGAGACCAGAGATGATTTAACGTCAAAATTGAGTCATACCATGGTAGAGATAGATAAGTGGTTCTCTGCAAATGGAATGGTTCTCAATCTGGAAAAAACTAACATCGTGCATTTCAGGTTGAGGCAAACTAACGTAGAGCAACTAAACATCAAAATAAATAATATAAAAGTTCCACAAGTAAGCCTCACTAAATATCTTGGATACTTCATTGATTCTGGTCTTACGTGGTCGGCTCATATTGATCAGTTGTGCAATTCGCTCTCGTCGGCGTGCTTCGCATTGAGCAGGCTCGCGCCCATTATCAGCGGAAAACTTGAGGAAGGCCTATTTTGGATACTTCCACTCGATACTGATCCGCGGTGTTGACCTTTGGGGCTTGGCTGCTAATCGAGATAAAGTATTCAAAATACAAAAACGGGCACTGCGGATAATATCAAGGAAACCCCATGATCACCCGGCTAAGGAACTATTTACGAGTAATAACGTACTAACACTACCTTCCGTTTATATAATGGCAACATGCCAACATGTGAGATCCAACCTGACTAAGTATAAGACCAATTGTAGCCGTGCTGAAAATAACCGCAGAAAGCCAATGCTGATTGCGCCCGTAAAACGACTCGCTAAGCTCAGAAATTCACTTAGTGTCATTGGGGCTAAGATTTACAACTCGATTCCGCCTGATATAAAGTCAGCGAAAAGTGACCATGAGTTTACTAGGAAACTTAAATCCATGCTAATCGTACTAGCATGTTACAGCGTGGATGAGTTTCTTCGTGGAGTTCATAACTGTATGTAGTTGCTTTTAATGTTTTTATTTAATTAATTAATTTATTTCATAATTCTCAATTGTATATGTATGGATTTATTGTGATGTGTAATTAGTATTAGTTATTTAGTTCTTATTATTATAAATTGTAATTATAATATATCTACCTAATGTAATGATGACCTGTAGAACAATGAATTTTACCAATAAAGAAATCAATCAATCAATTAATCAATCGCTAAACTGAAGTGGCAGTGGGCGGGGCACGGGCCGGAAGGCGCAGCAAGGTGGACTGATGACCTGGTGGAGGTCGCAGGGGTCCGCTGGATGCGGATGGCACAGGACCGGTCATTGTGGCAATCTTTGGGGGAGGCCTATGTTCAGCAGTGGACGTTTTTCGGCTGATATGATGATGATGATGATGATGATGAACT
Source organism: Thaumatotibia leucotreta (assembly GCA_025490895.1). Lineage (NCBI taxonomy): Eukaryota > Metazoa > Arthropoda > Insecta > Lepidoptera > Tortricidae > Thaumatotibia > Thaumatotibia leucotreta. The sequence goes on from JALPQI010000160.1 coordinate 53,116, forward strand.
GTAATTTTTATATTTGCTGCTACGAAAGCCTTTGTACGCACTTGGCCGTTTTATTGTTTTGTCTACACCGAAGACAAAATATTCAGAGTATTACGAGCGACCGTCTGTCTCGCGAGACTCTTGGTTCTGGCCGGTCCATTGTATTTAGTATTCATAGTTATCGCAAAACAAAGCACGGAAACGTTGTAATTATATTGGTTTAACCACAAATTAAAAAAAAAAGATTCAAAAATAGCGTAATACAATTATTGGCAATGTTGACAGCTAAAAAAACGAGCTGATAAAGACATTTGGAACAAATGTCTTCTTTAGGTTTTTTATCGTGCAACCTTACCGGAAATGAATAATTAAATTTAAAATAACACAGATTAAAATAAATCATTTTGAAATAAATATATAAGGTCCTAATTTATCAGATGCAGATATTTTTACAGCTGATAGTACTCGGTTTCTGGAGTATATTAAACCGTGAAACATTATAGCTTTTAAGATGTTTTTTTGGAGAAAACGGAAAAACAAATTTGCTACGTAAAAACACCCTCTTTATGTGATTATTAAATGAAAACTCATTGAACAGATTCTAGTACCTCTTTTACGTACCGCTTAACTGGAACTGGCCACTTCACGTCGATAAATTAAAAACTTGATTGTCAATGTCATGTTATTTTGCGTTGGATTGTGTCGTTTGATGACATGACAGACAGTGTTATTGTGACATGTGATAATGCACATGATGATTTTTTTTTAGACGAAATTATAATTATTTTTTTGTTAGGAAAATGAAATCAAAAAAGTTACATGAAAAGATTTCTTAATTTATATTTAAAGTTAATTATTTTAATGTAAAGTATCACGTGTATTTCAAGGTTTTATTCAATAAAAAATACAATTACAGAACGAAATAGGTACAAGAAATACAAACTTAAAACTAACTATCACTAAAACACTCAGTTACAGCATAGACAACACAATACAAAACACGCACTAAATATAAAATATCTCCCCCAAATCCCCAGCCTCCGGAAAACTGCCTAAAATGCTGGCCACATTTCCCCTTTGCAGGGCCAAGCCTAACCTCTGGGCAAAGAAAACACCCGCCTTAGGGTCGCCCGAGACGCCCACTAGCCGGACCGATACTTCTTTTACATTTTTTTTAGTATCGGTCCACCAGGGACCCAAAGTTTCCACCGCAAGCGCCGCAAACTCATAATCGCTCGTTAAAAACGCGTACTTGCGGCGCTTGAGCGTCTGGGCCTGGTCCGCGGCTGTCCCAGACTTTCGAGCCGACCCCTCAACATGGGACGGGGCCAGCGTATCCACGCAGGTAGCGTCCCACGCCAATGGGCGACCCAGACTCCATGGCACGAGAGTGCAGCCGTCAGGCCTCTTGCCGTCCGCCGCAGAAAGGCCTGACGGCTCCAAAGTCGCAGGAAGCGAGGCAGTACTAAGAGCGTGGCGAATTAAATCATTCATGGTGGAATGTCGGTAAATACGGCCAGCGCTCATCCTGCAATGCAGGCCATGCCGGCCCAAGCAATCCACCGACAGACCACAACGACTGCAGGTGTGGGCCTCGCATATTTTCAAGCCCAAGCGCAGGCACACCGCAATACGCAGGGCAGTTGGCTCCAAAACGGTACCCAAATTGCGTGACGGAAGCGCGTGCAACCAATACCCTGACTCTTTCTCCGACACAGCCAGGAGTCGGGCCCGTTCTAGGTGGTCACAGGAATCCTGCAAGAGGAGTTTGTACCGTGCCTCCACGTTAATGACGTCCCACGCTACCTGGCTTGACTTATCCTGCGGGACCAGATCGACCGAATGGTCCGCCCCCCATGCCGATTCTGCCTCTGCCAGGCACGACACCGACACGTCAGCGGTTGAAGTTATGCGAAGAATACCGCCAACGAGGGTGAGTGTGCTGTAGGCAGAAGACAAAAACGCTAGTAGGGCCAGATCACCAGTCATCCGGAGACCAAGGCCACCAAACCTTATCGGGAGGGTAGCCTGCGACCAACTATCACGCGTAAAACTAACGTTTAATATTTTAGAAACCGCCTCCTTCAGGAGATTATCCACGCTCGCAGTAATTGCAGGAAATTTCCAAACGGGGGCGCAGCGGAGAACGTACATGAACCGCGGCGAGAACAGGCAAAGGCGCAGAAGGTAAATCGCCATGTGCGGACTAATGTTAAATAATAGGTCCGAGCACCTATTAAAAAGCTCGATTTTACGCCGGTTTAGATTCATCCAAAATTGGCGCTCCCAGAAGAGTGAGAGAAGCGCGCGACAAAATCGTAATAATCGTCACGTGTTAAAATATCTGCAACTAATAAATTAGGACCTTATATATATGAATGTAGGTATTATTTAAATAATATAAACATTGAAAATTTATCATCCAAATATACACAAACTCAATATGTACTATACCTACCCAAATCTCCTTTGTCAAAGTCAAAGTCAAATAATTCTTTATTCAAATTGGAATAGCAACAAACTCTTTTGAATCGTCTAGGTATTGAAACTGCTTCGGGTTCGAACCCTACACCGCTGACCCAAGAAGAACCGGTAAGAAACTTGGCGGGAATAATTTTTTCAATCAATCATGGTAATCTATTAATAAATGATTTTCCCTCCTAAAAAGAAAAAAAAAAAAAAAAAAAAAAAAAAAAAAAAAAAAAAAAAAAAACAAGGTAATGGTACATCTTACAACTAACATGCATTAAAAAAAAACATAAAATTGATTTTAAATAAATTGAAATAGAATATTTGCCTTTTTAGGGTTCCGTAGCCAAAATGGCTAAAACGGAGCCCTTATAGATTCGTCATGTCCGTCTGTCCGTCTGTCCGTCTGTCACAGCCGATTTATTCGGAAACTATAAATGCTATAGTAACAAAATTTGGTAAGGATATGTGTTGTATGAACCGCTACAGGATTATGATAATAAATTGTAAAAAAAACTATTGAGGTGGGAGCCCTCCATACATATAACTGAGGGATAGAACAATTTTTGTAGTTGTATATAAGCGTGTGGGGTATTAATAGAAAGGTCTTTGAAAATGAAATGAAGGTTTATAAATCTCATTTTTATTTAAGCAAATCGTTTTCGAGATATCAGCTCTCAAAGTCTGAAAAATGTGTCCTCCCCCTTTATTTTTTAAACTACGCGATATAAAATTCTAAAAAAATATATGTTATGCACATTAATAAACTCTATCAACGATTTTTTGATTAAATTATCTCCTATAATAAGTCCTATAGTTTTTGAGGTAGGTTGATTTAACTGTATTTTTTTAATAATAAATTGATAATGGTACGGAACCCTTCGCACACGAGTCCGACTCGCACTTGGCCAGTTTTTTATTCCTTTGTAAAACATGTCATTGGTGCTAATTATATGTAATGACAGTAAATAATGATTATATCAATCAAATGCAAATTGATCAGAAGAGAAAAATATTTTTCATCGCACTTGCTGTCTAAGCGCGCCATTGCTTGCGTGCGTAGCGGGAGTAATAGAAAAATGAAATTCTCTAGGGATTAATATAAATGTCAGTACGTCATTTAATAATATTATATCTTAAAACTTATTTTTTATCGGCAAGTGTGATGAAAAACATTGTATATGCATCACGGTCGGTAAGCGGAATACTAACTCGAGTCATAAAAGCCCTCCGCCTAACGGCGTCGGGTTTCTAACACTCTCGTTAGTAATTCCATACTTACCTCCCTTGATGCACAATGTACTAAAAATACTGACAGCATCAGAAACAAAATATTGTTTTATAAAAAATATTGAAGTAGGCTGGATAATACATGAGGAGCTTGGTCTCCTAACGGCCTTACAAGACAAGTGGTCGTCGGAGTACCGTACCGTACATCATATATGTGTACTTAGTGGCCGTTCCACGCTGTATCGGGGAACCGCGCTTTGCCATCACAAACAGGGCTACTCGTATTGTAGCCGATAGCAACCTGATGTTGTACTTAAGACCAAACGTCGACTCGGACAACGCACATAGCACGCATATAAATAATCTAACTACTAATTTTTTTTCTCGTTCATACGCACTCACGCTAATAAAATACTACAACACTATGTTAAATTATCACACTAATATAGTTAAATCTATATGCGCATACAGTTTCAAATTGTCGATGTAGTGTATGTAGTAGATTTCAAGTGTCCGTCGATGTATTTGTCTAGACGTCAAAGCTTGGTACTTGCGTCACTTGGTACTTATGACTTATTTCATAAATACATATATCAATAGGTACGAGTATAACCTACTAAGTAAATTACGGTATTATTTTTTTACTACTTATAATAAATAACCTACTATTACTACTATATGTATCATCATCATCATCATATCAGCCGAAAGACGTCCACTGCTGAACATAGGCCTCCCCCAAAGATTGCCACAATGACCGGTCCTGCGCCACCCGCATCCAGCGGACTCCTGCGACCTTCACCAGGTCATCGGTCCACCTTGTGGGGGGCCTACCCACGCTACGCCTTCCGGTACGTGGCCGCCACTCAAGAACCTTCCCGCCCCAACGGCCATCGGTCCTACGCGCAATGTGCCCCGCCCACTGCCACTTCAGTTTAGCGATTCGGAGAGCTATTTCGGTTACTTTGGTTCTGCTGCGGATGGTCTCATTTTTAATCCGATCACGCAGAGAGACTCCTAGCATAGCCCTCTCCATTGCCCTTTGGGTGACTTTGAGCCTTCTTATGAGGCCCATTGTAAGCGGCCACGTTTCAGTACCGTATGTCATCACTGGCAACACACACTGATTAAAGACTTTCGTCTTCAAACACTGCGGAATATTGGACGAAAATATGTGTCGTAGCTTCCCGAACGCTGCCCAACCGAGTCGGATTCGACGATTGACCTCTTTCTCGAAGTTGGACCTACCTAACTGAATAGTTTGCCCTAGGTATATATATTCGTCTACAACTTCGAGTGTAAAGTCTCCGATTATTACGGGAGTTGGTGCTACATGGGAATTCGACATGATTTTCGTCTTATCCATGTTCATCCTAAGACCAACTCGCTCGGAGGCTTTACTGAGGTCAACGAGCATAGTACTTAAGTCCTCCAAGGTCTCAGCCAAGACTACTATATCGTCAGCGAATCGAAGGTGAGTGAGGTACTCGCCGTTTATGTTGATACCCAGCCTTCTCCAGTCCAGAGTCTTAAAGACATCCTCCAGTGCAGCGGTAAACAGCTTAGGGGAGATGACATCTCCTTGCCTAACTCCCCGCTGCAGCAGAATAGGTTTCGAGCTCTGGTCTTGGAGTCGGACTGACATTGTGGCGCTCTCGTATAAACACTTCAACACCTCGATATAGCGGTAGTCGACTTGGCACCGTTGGAGAGACTGTAGTACTGCCCATGTTTCGATCGAATCGAAGGCTTTCTCGTAGTCCACAAACGCTAAACAGAGGGGCAGGTTATATTCTTCGGTCTTCTGTATAACCTGGCGAAGCGTATGGATGTGGTCTACGGTACTAAAGCCTCTTCGGAAACCGGCCTGTTCGGGAGGCTGGAAGTCATCAAGCCTGCGTGCAAGACGATTCGTAATGACTCTTGAAAACAGCTTATAGACATGGCTCAGAAGTGAGATGGGTCGGTAGTTCTTCAATAAAGCGTTGTCACCTTTTTTGAAGAACAGTACCACCACACCTCTGTTCCGTGCCTTTGGCGTTCTCCGTTCCAGTAAGACGGAATTGAACAACTTCTGAAGGGCCGTAAGGATCGGTTTACCACCCGCCTTCAGAAGCTCAGCTGTAATTCCGTCCTCCCCAGGCGCCTTGTTATTTTTGAGCTGGTCAAGAGCCATTCTAATCTCGCACAGGCTGATGTCCGGGATGTCTTCTGTATAGTGTCGGGTCAGTCTAGCTCTGAGGTCTTCCGCTAGATCAACTTCGGGTCTGCTAGTTGACGTGTACAGCTGTCCATAAAAACCCTCTATCTCACTCAGCAGCTCAGATCTGGATGTGACGATTCTACCATCCTCAGTCTTTAATTTGGCGAGCTGGCTTTGCCCAACAGACAGATCCCTTGCAAAAACTTTAGAGCCCTTGTTCCGCTCGATGGCTTCTTCTATACACTTGGTACGGAATTGGCGCATATCGCGTTTGAGGGACTTAGAGATCTGTCTGTTGAGCTGCCGGTATAAAGTCGCATCAACTGAGGATTGTAGAACCAGTTCACTTCTTTTTTCCATTAGCTTCTGAGTGGAGTCTGAGAGCTTTCTGGTCTTATTTGTCCGCTGGGTCTTAAAAAACTTAGACCCAGCGCTATGGACAGCTTCCACAAACCCGTCGTTGAATACGTCCACATCATCGCCTAGGCAATCGAAACGGTTTTGGAGTTCCAACTGAAAGCTCTCGGGGTTTTGGAGATGGAGTGCAGGACGGAGCGTAGACTTCATCAGTCGCGAGCGTTCTAGCTTAGGACATATATTCAACGTGCCTCTTACCAGGCGGTGATCGCTACCGGTTTTAACCGTACTGATCACAGAAACATCGTTGAATATATGTCTCTTCGTCGACATGATGAAGTCGATCTCGTTTTTAGTTGCACCGTCGGGACTCATCCAAGTCCATTTTCTGTGCTCGCGTTTCTTAAAGAAGGAGTTCATCATGTAGAGTCCCTCCTTCTCCAAGAAACCAGCCAGCAGATGGCCCCGGTGGTTCCGACGTCCAACCCCAAATTGCCCCACCCTCAGTTCGTCACCATCTCTCTTGCCCAGTTTCGCGTTGAAGTCCCCCATAACAACGGTGAAGTAGGTTCTGGAGCTATGCATGGCTTTTGAGATATCATCATACATAGCCTCCACCTCGTCGTCGGAGTGTGTCGAAGTCGGCGCGTACACCTGTATGACCTTCAGCGAGTATCTCTCAGATACTCTGAGTATAAGGTACGCCACCCTAGCCGACACACTCTCGATCTTCACCACGTTGTTTACGAGGGACTTGTGGACGATGAACCCGACACCTCCCTGGGACTGTTGGTCGCCCTCCCGGAAATAGAGCAAGTTGCCGGACTTTAGGATTATCGTGTCCTCGCCCTCTCTTCGGACTTCTGACAATCCCACAATGTCCCAACGCAACTTGCTCAATCCTTCCTCCAGTTCCACTAACTTTTCGTCGGTCCGCAGTGTACGTGTGTTATAAGTTGCCAGGGCCAGAGGTCGTCGGTGGTGGTAGCCGGATCTTTGCCGGAGATTCTTAGCACCCCTGACCCCGCTAGCACCCTGGCCGCTACCATAACCAGGGCACCGGGGGTCGCCGGAACCTCGGGGCCGCGGCCTTTTTTGTGCTATCATTTTATTTTGGGGGGTATTTGCCATAATCGCCACGCTTGGCATGCGGGTTGGCGATCGCAGTGTCTCCACCGCACTTTAGGGATGCTGCTGCCCATCCCCCGGTGGTCTTGGTCGTAGTTTTCAGACATACCCGGGTCAATTTTCAGACATACCCGGGTCAACCGTGGGTCAACCATATACTATATGTATATTATGTATATTAGTTATGTCCGTAAATTTCGTATAGAATATCTATTCAAGAGGGCACACCCGATTTTATCTATACACATAATATTTTTTTCGGTTCTAGCGACGGTTAGGTACATAAAATTACGCAAGAAAAAAGATTTTCATAGAGGTACGATAGCTTTCTATTCCTCAATCACTCGTTGACCACAAATGCTGTACAAATGTCATCGATTGCAGGATTGTTGCAGGCGCCGTAAGGTACCGACTGATTTCCATCAGGTTTCCTTAGTGATATATTTTTAAGTACATACAATTTGTTACTGTGAGAACACTAATGAAAGAATACTAATAAAGATGTATCTATGCATAATATGTATATCAGTCGATACAATCTTCACGTATATATTTTCTTAATAATTATACATTTATATCAGGTTGTGTATTGTCATACTTTGTAGGTATCACTTTTCTGTTGCAGTTTGAAAAGACTATCTGTTTTGGAAACGCGTAAACGTGGGTTCTGAGAGTTTTGGAGCGGGACGGTAAAGCAGTCGTGCAGAAAGATGGCCGCCTCCGCGGAGTGATGTCGCTTGGAATGTACCTAAGAAGTGTATACTTTGTCTCCTTTATTAAAATCTTTTAAGGTTAAGCTCTGCATAATTGTCTTCGAAAGCTTTTTGTAATATTTTTTAAATAATGCTTTATATATAACTATTAATATAAAAACGTACAACGTACAATATTAATTCGTTTAATAATCATAATAGTGATTAGTTGAGCATAATATAAGTTTCGCAATCTTCAATTACAGCCAATATGATGGTTCCTGGCATGTTTAGATAGAAGCATGATTTTAGTGTAGGTATTAGGTTTGTTATAGGCTCTGCATTCTGTGTCTCAAAGGAACTGTATTACTCGAGTCGTTGTCACATGATCGCCTCCGCCTTAACTTAGAAGTGCGCTTTGTTATCCAATATTGACACTCTTCTTAGCTGCAAGTCTGTTTATTGTATTAGGTATATTAAAGCGACTACGTACTTTTATTACAAGAAAGTATCTCAAAGCGTCGTCGTGAAACTAAATAGTGGCTCACGTTAATAGGGTCTAAGTAACAGAATACCCATTATTAGGTTACAATTCACAAACTTCGCAAGTTTTCTACTTTAAGTATTTTAACAGCAGTTCCATGAGCGATAACAATATTAAGGTTCGTAAAGTATATAGTACTGGACTACTGGAGCCATCATACCGTAAACTTATCAAAAACGTTACCCCTTGAGGCTGTGAAATGACTGACTGTGAAGTGGCGCCTTGACGTTTGAGGAGCTAGCGACGCTCTTTATACAGATAGAAGCAATTCTTAACTCACGTCCGCTGACTACTTTCTGACTCCAGGCCACTTTCTGATCGGGAGACCGCTAATGTCTATTCCGACACTACCTGTGGCCACAACTAGACCCAACAGATACGAGCTCATTGAGAAATTACTACGCCAGAGTATATCGCCGAGTTGCAGTATCGCACCAAATGGCGCACTCCTGAGAAAGAGCTACCTGCGGAAACATCGTCCCCTTGAAGGAAGATAATTTGCCGCCTCTACAATGGCGGTTAGAACGAGTGTCTTGTTCGTGTCCAGGGACGGAGTCTGCAGGGTCGCTGACGTCACTACGACTAAGGGCATCATCCGCCGAGCCTTTAATACGATGTGCCTACTACCGACCGCGTTCAAGACACAGAGAGGAGCCCTGAACTTCTTGAAAGCTGTGCTTTCAACGTGCCGGAGGATGTCTATTGTGTACGCCTCCAATACTCGCGAGGCAGGGGGGACAGCTCCACTGAACGGTCAATGACCCCGCCCCACTTGCCTATTTTTGCTTATTAAGGACGGTGGGTACGTCATTTCCAAAATTTTGTATTTTTTACATTATATTTCAAAAAGGAAGTCATCTTTTATTTTAATATAATTGTCTAATCTTAGACATTACGTTTTTTTTGTATTTTAGCTTGGTACCGACTTCAAAAATATCAGTAAGGTAAGGTAAAAGGCTTAAAGGTTTGGGTATTTTATAATAACTATATCCGTCACATAAAATTGTCACTACCCTTTTCCCGAGGCATATAAAATAATAGAGCAGGTAAAATTTATATAATAGATAGATAACACTTAAATTCAGAGATAATGAAATAAGCCTTACTTAAAAATTTTATGTGATATGCCAACATGTCGTCGTGTCAGCGTATTGCAAACTCGAGCTTTTCATGGATTTGGGCGGGGGCTACCATATTCTTATTTCGCCAGGTGAGCAGTGGGTTCTAAACTGATTAAGGGCTGATTTTTCAATCCTCAGATAAAAGTATCCGTACCTATAGAGCTAACATTTATTTGACAGTACTTTCAAAAATCAGTACTAAGTACGATTCTTATTAGGTCAGAATAGATATGATATGTATGAAGCATGTCTATGCTGAACATGACAGTGATGGTACACGGTTAATAAAATTAAGTGCACGTCATTTTCTTTCCAAGTCCAATTCTGAGTTAGTCAGATTCTTACCAAGGCATTTGAAACAATGTCTATACTTCTATAACGAATAACATTCCTGTTATTTTTTGTTAGAACAACTTAATTCTACTATTTGATACTTAGAATAAAGATCTTAAAATAATCTTATTCCCGGTCTCTAAATTATAATATCGTTAAGTAACTTTGAAGAGGAGTTATGTTTTATATATTTGTGAGGTAAGTTTACAACCCACTATATACTGCTCACCTGGCGAAATAAGAATATGGCAGTCGCCGCCCAAATCGACTCTCGTTCGTAATATTTGACTCGACGACGATTTAACTCCCCTCGCTGTACAATCAAGTATGTACCTATACATTGACAGCAGCACCTGTATTTACCGTTTCTAATTCTCCCTGACGCCCAAGAGGAAATGGAAGCTGCCTTTTTCCATAAAATCGTTTCTCCCTGGATATTAGCGTTTTAGCCATTTTTTAGGGTTCCGTGGTAAGCTAGGAACCCTCGCAGTTTCACCATATCTGTCTGTCCGTCTGTCCGTCCGTCTGTCCTCAGCATAGCTCAGTGACCGCTGGTACCAGAAATTTCCAATTTGGTATGGTATACTACGTATTGATCACGCCGAAAAATTAGTAGAATAAAATATAGAAAAACTTTTTTTTTGGGTACCTCCCCCTACACGTAAAATGGGGATGATAATTTTACATCCTAATCAATATATGTAGATGCATACGCATTGTTGAAAATCAAACGATAGCTGAGCATAAAACTAAATTAAACCAAGCAGCTGACTGTGTTTACCAACGGCTTATTGATCACTGACATATAAATATTTACAATTTTGTATATGACATATTAAAAAAAAATAGAATATAAAGACAACCAAAGACAATAAAAAAGTATAAATAAATTGTATAAAAACTATACATATACATATACAAATACAACCTCAACACGCATAGTTAATAGAAGAAGCCTACGTCCAGCAGTAGACTGAGATAAGCTGATGACGTGTATGTGTGCCTAAGTTTAGAAAAAACAGCGATTAAAAGAAAAAAAAAACTTGTATAATAGTACATTACTATAGAGGACGGGGAACGAAGGGTTACAGGCCAAGTAGATATATCTGGCCGAAGGAACTGAGGCCAGATAGGAATACGCGGCCTGTAACCCTGTTTCTCGCCGAGATTTGTATAGTGCTTTTCTCAAACTTGCCATGAAATAAAACGAACTGATTTCGCCGAACCATACTATTTGATTTGTAAATAAACCAATAGTACAGTATCGTACAACATTAAAAAAAAAAACATTCGCGCCTAACTTTTTTTTAATCTGTTTGAGGTATCCTTTTACCTGGTGGTATAGACATTAGTTCTTAGGTTATTTTTTTTTCTGTGGCTGAATGTCAAGACATAGTGTCACAATTTGACGTTTCAAAACAAAAGGCAGTTTGTTTGCAGTCCTAGGTGTGAAATAAATACATGAAATCTCTTTACATATCATCTTAGCATATGCCACCGGATACATAGTATTTCCGGGTTTAATAAAAAGTAAGTAACATCAACATTCCGTAGCAAGTTTGAGAAAACGCCTTTTTCATATTATAGTTCCCACAGCCTAGAGCTGGAGATTATTTAATAGTCTATGTAGTTGCTATTCTGTCTACTAGTCGTTTAACTAGTCGTAGTAACTAGTCGTTTTGCTACCATAAATTGTAGTCGGTTCACTATGAAGTTCTTTTAAGATCTAGTTATTTTGCTATTAGAGCATTTTAAGATCTATACCTTCTGCGAAGTGGTCGTTTTGCGAACAAGTAATTTTGATAGTTAGCCGTTCTGATATTCAGACTTTATGCTTTGTGGTTGTTTTACTAGAAAGTCATTACGAGATACAGGCGTTTCGCAGATGTGGTCGTTTTGTGATCTAGTCTTTATGTAGTTCTGGTCGTATTGAGTAACCAGTCGTTTTGATACCGACCCTTTAAGATAGGCTTATAGAATACTTTAAGATAAAACTATTTTGAGCATAATCGGCCCAGCAGGTTTCGAATAACTACATAACGCTACGCTGAGCATGACTCGACATGCTTTTGGCCGGTTTTTTTGTACAACAAATTCTACTTTTGTCATGCTCGTGTCGGTTAGGCCCTAAAGTTTCGCTTACGCCTAACCCATCAATTGATTTAACTTTTTAAATGTTTGGATTCCCATAGTAATGACCGTACTCTTTATTTTAAATTTTTAATCATCACAAATCTAAATCTCTAAATGAGGTAATAGAAAGCTACTTAATTTTTAGGGTTCCGTAGCCAAAACAGCAAAAACGGAACCATTACGAGTATAGATTCGTCATGTCCGTCTGTCCGTCTGTCACAGCCGATTTACTCGTAAACTATGGGCTGTCCCAGAAGTAAAGAGACAAGATTCGAATGAAAATATTTAATAAAAAAATCTTACAAAGTACTACTATTTACGTTTAGTTCAATTCAGAATTTCATTTTATTTGCTATTTTATATTATATTTGCTTGTGAAAAGCCTCTGTAGCCAATTTTTCTAAGGTTGATTGTTACGCGTCTCATTATAGCTTTTCGAGACCCAACTGCCACGATTTTAGTCAATTTAGTCCATCTATGCTTAAATCCAGTCAACGATTTAGGTTTTTCTGTTTGTTTTTTATATTATCGTTTACATAAAGGTCAATAAGCTTCAATACCAGGAGCTTGGGGAACATTTGGGGCGTTGTTATGTTTTTGTATAAAATCTATGCCTGCAGCCTCTAGATGTTGAGTGACTTCCGAGGCGTAGTATAATTTCTTCCCTCGGGTAATGCATATCTATGAACGAAATTTATCGCATTATCATACATTCTCTCAAATAAATACGTGCGTTCATAGAGCCTGTGCAAATATATGGTTAAGACGTATTGCCATTTTGGTCTATGGCTTGCCAAACGAGATATTTACTGAAAAATTTGACCTTTTTTTACAATTTTTTGCGAGTAATCTACGGAGTCTCGTCGAATCGCATGGTAGTATTGCTTCCCAGGAATATCCGTTGGGTCCACGGTCACGTAAGTCTCATCATCAATTATGAGAACTTTTTTCAGTGTTTTTTCATACACTCTTCGGCATCCTCTTTTTACTCGCACTTCCTGGTTCTTAAAGTACTAAGGAGCTGACAGTTTTGCAAATGTTTTAAACTTTAGGTCGCATGTTTTAATACGAGCTATACTTGACTTCGATATTTTCGATTTATCCGCAGCAGCTCTAACAGACATCGAAGGATTCCGTTCATACACTTTTTTTACTTTATTTATGTTCATAGCTACGGAAATAGTACATTTTTTTCCCGGAATCTTCTTGAAAATATATTCATGCGATTCTTCAAATCGCTTTATAATTCAATACAAAGTAGTTCTCCTTACTCCCTCTGAAGAAAAATTACATATCGTGTCCGTTTTTCCTTGACATTCATAATTCTGAACAACTCTTTAGCAAATACTTCGCGATCAGCTCTTTTCATTATTAAACTTTCAATAATACAATGGTATTTCCCGCTAAATTTTACAGATATGAGGCATACGGTGGCGATACCAGTTATTTTTCTTAAGAAAATAAAAATATTTTCAAATAGTTCGAAATTTGAAATTTGTCTCTTTACTTCTGGGACAGCCTTTATAAATGCTACAGTAACGAAATTTTGTAAGGATATGTGTTGTATAAACCACTACAGGATTATGATACTAAATTGTAAAAAAAAACCATTGGGGCCCTCCAACTCCATACATGTAACTGAGGGATAGAATTTTTTTTTAATTGTATATAAATAAAATAAATAAAATAAAATAAAATACATTTATTTCAGACAATTATCCGTACAGACAGTCCATAGTATGTTAAATATAATATATGCTACAACACAGAATACTTACAATAGATAAGCGTGTGGGGTATTAATAGAAAGGTCTTTGAAAATGATATGAAGGTTTATAAATCTTTTTTTAATTTAAGCAAATCGTTTTCGAGATATCAGCTCTCAAAGTCTGAAAAATGTGCCCCCCCCCCTCTATTTTTTTAAACTACGCGATATAAAATTCAAAAAAAAATATATGTTATGCACATTAATAAACTCTATCAACGATTTTTGATTTGATGAAATTATCTCGTATAGTGTAGTGTAGTGAGGTAGGTTGATTTAACTGTATTTTTTAAATAATAAATTGATAATGGTACGGAACCCTTCGCGCGCGAGTCCGACTTGCACTTGGCTGGTTTTTATTGTATTATTTTTTGTGAGTAATCGAACGAAAAAAGAAACTTATGGAGCGAGACTATAATATGTCAGCCTCCGTAGCCTAGTTGGTAGTGAACCTGCATACAAAGCTGGAGGTTTCGGGTTCCAATCCCGGCGAGGGCATTATTTGTGTATTTATTTATCATGCTCGTGGCTGTATGTATTTAAGTATCTATCAATTATATTTATATGTGTATATTGTGTATCGTCGCCTAGTACCCACATGACAAGCCTTAATTGAGCTTACCTAAACTAGTGTCGTTTATCGATATCGACATTAAATTATGTGTAAGCGTGTGATTATTATTTTCGGTTTCCCTTTTATTCGTATCTATTAGACCATACATAAGTCGTGAACAGTAGTAATACGTTTCTAACTCTATAAACAACTAACAATTAAATGCCCTACAATTTTTTACTTAAAAATAGACAAGTTATGTATTCCGTATTTAATTTTTTGGGGTTTATGTTTTTGTATTTTTTGGGTTTGGAATATCCAAATGGATTTTTAAGACAAACAATGGAATATATTGATTTAAACTTTCACGATTATCACTAATATTTTTTAAGACAAACGGGTCTTAGTCGCGTAAACTTATGTTTAATTATATTATATCCTAACGTTTCGGGTATGACGTAAACGTAAGTTTACGCGATTAAGACCCGTTTGTCTTTATAATATAAACAATGGAATAACTTTTACCTCTTCAAATTGAAGTAATTAATAACGCCAATTTTGTAATTTCGTGTAAAATTTAATAATATTTATTACATTTGACGTTTTAAATCGCTTAAATAACCGTTATAAAAACATAACTATTTCTAAGTAACTTGTGAGGCATTCAATTATTAGCTGTTTATAGAGTTATAAAAACGTATTACTGTTGACGACTTATGTTCCACCCTGTATATGCTATACGGAACCATGCCATGGGGCAGGAATGGGTGATTGCGAGATTAATTAAGTTTCGTAGCGAACGTGTCAGCGAGACATAAAAACGGTATCAGAGCAGCTGTAGACTACACATTTAGTGACCCTCTACTCTATATGCGGATGTTTCACTAGTATTTCACCCCGATCCCCCTTATTTGTGAATCTCGACGCCCATTCGAGCTTCAAACATGTCGCTTTGATTTATAATGATTGGTAATGCATTGCCCTCGCTCTAACGTTTACGGTGTGTGAAGGGCACAGCCACAGCTCATCATATCGAGGTCGCTTTTTCTTTCAATTTGTTAAGTTCGAGTCGCCCCTCTCACGAGTGTCTGATATTAAAACCTAGCAAATGTATTTTTGGGTGAAATAATATTTATTAAATAAAGGTACTCCAAAGGAAGGAATTTGCTCTCTGCGTCTTGGCAATTACATGTAACTATGCGTTATGACAAATTTTTTTACTCAGTGTAGGTATACAAATCCAAGTTTACTGGTTCCGGTGATAATTTGAGATCAATTCAATGATAATATTTATGTATTCAGTATTCAGTATATTTATTGCTTTCACAGGTATACATGATGATACATTTTATTTGTTCAGCTATGAAACCCTGTAGGGCACTGCAACACAATACATTACAATTAATAAACTAAGTTACTTACATTAAATAGTTTGGCTTAAGCACACTTATGTAGATGTATTTGTTTTGCATTTTTTAACAGGTAACATATAATTCAAACTTATATCTATCTCTATATTAAATACTGTAAAATACACTAATTATCTAAAAACTCCTGCAATGAATAAAAACAGCTATCCACTAAATATTTTGAAAGTTTTGTATTAAACATGGTGTTCGTCTGTTCATCTCTGATGTTCTTTGGTAGTTTATTATAAACCTTTATACACATTACATGCGGACTAGAAGCATGCATTTTCAACTTTGATGAAGGTATTGGAATTCTGTGTCTAGGGCTTAGGTTACAATTAGTGGGAATTTTTGCTACTGGGAAGAAGTGGTTATATTTTCGTAAAAATTTACAAAGTTCGAATATGTATAGAGATGTCAGTGTCATAATATTAAGCTTCGGGAAATGCGGTCTGCAGCTATCTGTTTGATTTATGTTTACTAAGATCCTTATACATTTTTTTTGTAACAAGAATAGGTCGTTAACATTTGTACTATTCCCCATATCAAAATACCGTAACGTAGCCATGAGTGGGCAAATGCGTGGTAGGCACATAGAGCTGTTTTGAGATCAGTGTGTTTTTTTATTTCCATATGTAAGCTACCTACTCAATTCTTAAGGATCGGGAATTGTGTTAAGTAGATTTTTTAAGCATTGCCTTAAAAGGAAATATTTCAAGCGTAGGAATAATTCGGCAATGTTCGGATAAATCTAAACAGTAAATACAAAATATCAAGCATCTTTAATTCAATACGTGCGTAGTATACTCTTTACTAACGTAAGTAATTAGTAATCACTTTATTAACACAAGTAATTCATCGGTCAGAATAAACTTTCAGCTAATCAGAATTATAGTATACTAAAGTTATTTGCCAACACCAACCGTGCATTTGGTTTTAATTGTTTCCTCCGTGGTTTTTGATGTTGAACTACAATTGTGATGTTTTTGTTAATTTTTATGTTATAAATATTTAACACCACAAACCACTAGGCCTAGTCATTCCAATTTAAGCAAGTGCAATATTGAAAACAATCCGTCTTATCGATGTGATTATTTAAAAAATGCAAGAGATTCGAAACCTCCATAATTTCGATTCACACTGTGTTGTATACATACGAGGGTTGTTTGACAAGTACCCGATTTCTAAACACATGCACATCACTGGCCTGAAAAATGTATACCACATTCTTAAGCTGTTTTTCAGAGGCGGGAAAATTAAAGAAATAGCAGATTTTGTATTTTTTTTTCTGATTTGACAGCGATTCAGCGGAAGCGTAGAGTACATATTTGTTTATTTATTCATACAAAAAAAATATACAGCATGGCAGTATAATCCAAAGCACTGTACAATTTAAACTACACAATATTAGATACAAAATATCATTATAATACACCACTGTCATCCATTACCTCGCTGTACTTAATATGTACATATGTTAAAATGGAGAAAGAACAATATCGGTCTGTAATTAGATTCTTGTTTTTGGAAGGAAAAACTTGCGACGAAATAAAAGTAAGAATGCAAGCGGTACACCAAGAATGTGCTCCTTCTATGACAACCAGTTACTGGTATAATGAATATAAGAGTGGAAGAACAACGGTTTTTGACGAGGATCGTCCAGGCTGCCCAATTGAGGTGACTACGGACGGGTTTACTAATGTTTGGCAAATAATTTTTCCCAAAGTATCACATCGCAAACTATTTTTCCCAAATTTTCATTTGGCAAAAATTCAATTGTCAAAACTACTTATCGCAATTTTACAGTTAGCAAGCCTTTTTGTTGGCAAGCGATTGTTCAGCAAAGAATTACTTGGTCGTTTTTATTTTCCCAAAATATTTTTTAGCAAATGCATCGTTTGGCGTAACATACTTATCCTAAAATATTATATGGCATACGATTTATACCGCATATACAATATTACATCGCAACCAATTTTAGTCGGGTTTAAGTCGGGTTCTAAACAGTAATTTAGATGAAACTGATGAGGGAACGCAATGCCGAGGGAATAACAAAACAGTCGGTTCTAGCACTCGCCGGCCGCTGCCGCGGCACGCTCGCTTCGCTCGCTCGGCTCGTGCGCTGTATAGTCGCAGTTTCACCTAACACTCCTCCTCGCTTCGCTCGTCGTCGTACCTAACGGTGGCTCTGGGATAGTTTTTTTATGAAAATGAAAATAAAAATATAGTTTTTTTATCCGTGGCTATGTGTGCCTTCTTAGTACCTACCAATAAAAAATATGAATAGTGATCATTATGATGGATTTTATTTTCTCACTTCATTCATTATGATACCAATTATTTATGAAATACGTTTTTTGTTCCAGGCAAGTTCAAGCCAAGGGTTGTGCAAAACAGTACGAAATTCCTGTATAGACCTACGAACTTTAAAATAATATTATCATTTACCAGGCTTTTGCTATAAGTAGAGCTTGCGAAGTATGAAATTTGGCAATTTTTTTTTGGATTATAACTTATGACAAAATAAAACATTTGCTTAATAAGCATTTGCTTAATAAAATCTTGACGAAGTGAAACTTTGCAAAATAATAATTTGACCAAATGAATAAAATGAGAAATGTAACTTTGCTAAAGATTTGTTTGGGAAATGAGACTATTGCGATAAGTTATTTGGGAAGTCATATTTGGGAAACATAATTTGCCAAATGGCAGTACACCCTACGGACGAGATGGTTGAAAAATATTATTTATGCCTCTTTTGTGTCGATGACGTGGTCTTTGTTGCTTCCTCCTAATGGAAGCTCCAGGTGATGATAGATTCATTTTACTAGGCTTTTTAATGTCTATCAACATCAAAAAGACAAAATTAGCATAAGGTACAACTTTAGCCTCAGCAGTGATTTCGCGAAATTGTACAGCTAGCCAGCCTGACCGCGCTTTTCAAGCGGAGGAGACTGCGTCGGCTGGGGCATGCGCACAGGGTGTAACCCTCTCGACTACCAGAAAGTGCCGTTCTGAGTTCAGCAGTGGATGCTAAAGACGTGTTGGGGTGAATATCTGAGCGTTTTAACCGCTTAATTTTGGTGGCATCATTTTTGCCGAAGTTTATATTCATTACAATGTGCTACTTTGTCATTTGAAGAGGGCACGGTACCTTATACAAATGACGAGATATAACATTGAGACGTTTAGAAACTTCGGCAAAAATCAGGCCACCAAAATTAGGCGGTGGAAACGCTCAGATATTCATCCGTTGGGGGGCCATTATTTCGCTTGAAAGACTGTACAAAAATGGATGTGGCGGCCTTTAAGAAAGACCACCGAAATTGAGCGGCGCTTGCGTAGAAGCGAACGGA
Source organism: Thaumatotibia leucotreta (assembly GCA_025490895.1). Taxonomy (NCBI): domain Eukaryota; kingdom Metazoa; phylum Arthropoda; class Insecta; order Lepidoptera; family Tortricidae; genus Thaumatotibia; species Thaumatotibia leucotreta. The sequence goes on from JALPQI010000160.1 coordinate 72,388, forward strand.
GTGGCGAAAAAGTATGATGAATCCGGCATTAGCTGATAGAAGAGAAAAAGGCTCCGTATCAGTAATATATCGCATATTCGTATCAGTTTCAGTTCATACATCCCCTGTAAGTCTGTTGGCACCGTGTGCCCCTCTTGCGTGGTTTCCTTTTTGCATTTAGTTAGAAAAAGCGATGTCTCTCTCTACATATCACTAATCGTCTTAAATAATAGGTACATATGTGGTAATATGCAAAAAGGTGAAGCTTATTCACACTTTTGTTATTTTATCCAGCTCTCATCCCCTTAATGTGTTCTCCGATTTGAAAAACTAAGAGTAGGTATTTTTCGGTTTTTTTATGAAGTTGGTCGTAGTCGCACTCCGGTCGCAGTCTGCCTGCGACCACGGGTGTAACGCCAGCGGCCAAACCGCCAAACGGCGTCATGCCAGTAACGTCGGGATATAATTAAACATAATTTTGCGCTATTAAGACCCGTTTGTCTTTAAGATATGAGTGATTATCGTGAAAGTTAAAATTAGTCTGAAAGCACTTACTAGGTTTTGAGTTGTGACAGACGCGCTGTCTGGCTGGCGAGCAAGGGGCATGACCCCGCTGGAGGCCAGTCCCGCGACAACCTTGGCGTACGCTAGACGCCACGAGGGTGCACTCCCCATCAGATCTATCGCAGCGGCCGGCTGCTCGCAAATATTTCAAAACACTTCCGTGGTTGCCGTTCGAGCGCGTGTTCTGTTCAGATACATTTCAGTACCGATATATTTTATATGTGTTGTGTTTTTTGTTTTTAATTCATTATATGTATTAGATCATTGCCTTTGAGATTGTCGTTTTTAGGGTTCCGTAGCCAAAATGTGCAAAAACGGAACCCTTATAGATTCGTCATGTCCGTCTGTCTGTCTGTCCGTCTGTCCGTCTGTCACAGCCGATTTACTCGGAAACTATAAATGCTACAGTAATGAAATTTGGTAAGGATATGTGTTGTATGAACCGCTACAGGATTATGATACTAAATTGTAAAAAAAAACCATTGGGGTGAGGGCCCTCCATACATGTAACTGAGGGATGGAATTTTTTTTTTAGTTGTATATAAGCGTGTGGGGTATTAATAGAAAGGTCTTTGAAAATGATATGAAGGTTTATACATCTCATTTTTATTTAAGCAAATCGTTTTCGAGATATCAGCTCTCAAAGTCTAAAAAATGTGTCCCCCCTCTATTTTTTAAACTACGCGATATAAAATTTAAAAAAAAAAATATGTTATGCGCATTAATAAACTCTATCAACGATTTTTGGTTTGATTAAATTATCTCCTTTAGTTTTTGAGGTAGGTTGATTTAACTGTATTTTTAATAATAAATTGATAATGGTACGGAACCCTTTGCGCGCGAGTCCGACTCGCACTTGGCCGGTTTTTGCTCATTGATTTTAGTTAGTCTTTAATTTTAGTATCTTAATAGTAACTATGATACTTTTTTGATTTCTACAGTGCATTGTATAACAAAGGTTTTCTCATACTATTCATTGTAATTTTTTTCTTAAGTACCTAATGTTGAAAAATAAACCTTTCTAAATAACTCATGTCATAATCATGCTCCAGTTGATAGTATATTAATTATTAATATTGTTTATGAAATAAAAATAAATAAAAAAGAAACACGCAGTAGATGTGTTAAATATTATTGGAAAAAATTAAATAATACACAAAATTCGTTGTATGGAAAATATACTTTCCGCAAAATCCTCAAAAACGCCAATTTCATAGTTAATGGCCTAATTTTGTATTGTGTAAGTGCGCTCACTTGATTCCTGTGAAAGCGAAGTGAGCTAATTTTATGAAAGTTTTGAAGGCGTTGTGTCAACAAGTTTATCTCTTGTTGGGTAAGTTGACGATTTATTTTTGTAATTAGACCGATAACTGAATATCTATATATATAAAAGAAGAAGCTCCCTGACAAAGATGCACCCACAGCCTAAACCCCTGGTCTTAGAGACTCCAAATTTGGCACGTAGGTTCCTTTTATGGTGTAGACGAGCACTAAGAAAGGATTTTTCAAAATTCACCTTCTAAGGGGTTGAAATGGGGGTCCAAAGTTTGTATGGCGAAATAAGATTAGTTGAACTATTTTATCCGAAACTTCGCAAGAGTATTCTTTGAAGTAATTGAGTAAAGGTATGTTTAAGGGTTTTTGAAAATTCAACTCCTGAAAAGGTAAAAAGAGTGACGGATCCAAGGGGGTTTTTCATAAAAATTTTGAGGTAGGAACAAAAAGTGAGCTATCACCTCTAAAATTTCTAGAACTTTGATTTGATATTGATAAAAATCGATACCGAAAAGATGAAAAGTTCTTCATACGGAATTTGAACTCAAAATTGCAAGAAAAGTTCGCCATCTTTAATTTAGGTCTTAAGTTTAAAGCGACCGTGATAAAAATTTATAGAACGCGGCCGAAACGCGGGTAAAAGCACCATCCGCCACACTTAAATCGGTAAAGGCAAACGCGAGATAATCGCGGGAAAACATTAACACGCAGTGAATAGATATTAGTACGCGGGCGAAGCCGCGGGTAACTGCTAGTTATTTAATAAAATTGTACAATGTTCCAACTGTTTTATAAATACTATACTTCTATTATCAATTCTTCGCCATCCTGTAATGGTTATAATGCACAAAACTCCGTCAAATGCCTGTATGTGCTATGTGTAGGTACGAAAAGCGTTTTAAAAATACATACCTACAAAATAGGTATGCAATACCATTTCAAACGTTGCCTCTATAAATAAATAAATATCTAGGGACATCTTAAGTAAGATCGCCACTCAAGAGTCCCACTGGATGTGGGTAACGAACAATCGCGCGACAATATATTATATAGTCAGCAATGACCGAGGAACAAATAATTACACGAATAATGCCCTCGCGGGGATTTGAACCCGGATCCTCCAGCTTTGTAGGCAGGGTCACTACCAACTGAGCTACGGAGGCTGACAATGATATTCTATTATATCATATATACTTTCCGCAAAATCCTCAAAAACGCCAATTTCATAGTTAATGGCCTAATTTTGTATTGTGTAAGTGCGCTCACTTGATTCCTGTGAAAGCGAAGTGAGCTAATTTTATGAAAGTTTTGAAGGCGTTGTGTCAACAAGTTTATCTCTTGTTAGGTAAGTTGACGATTTATTTTTGTAATTAGACCGATAACTGAATACTATTTAATAAAATTGTACAATGTTCCAACTGTTTTATAAATACTATACTTCTATTATCAATTCTTCGCCGACCTAGCTGTAATTGTTATAATGCATAAAACTCCGTCAAAATGCCTGCATGTGTTATGTGTAGGTACGAAAAGCGTTTTAAAAATACATACCTACTTAACGCATACAAAATAGGTATGCAATACCATTTCAAACGTTGCCTCTATAAATAAATAAATATCTTGGGACATCTTAACTAAGATCGACCTAGTCCCACGGGATGTGGGTAACAAACAATCGCGCGACGATATATTATATAGTCAGCAATGACCGAGGAACAAATATTTGTGATAAATAATTACACGAATAATGCCCTCGCGGGGATTTGAACCCGGATCCTCCAGCTTCGTAGGCAGGGTCACTACCAACTGAGCTACGGAGGCTGACAATGATATTCTATTATATCATATATTACAACATTATATTACTACCTTTTCAAGATGTTTTTTTTTTTAATTTTCGTTAAATTTTAGGGAGGCTTGTATGAGAAACTATACTCTTACCCCCTTATTCATAAACGTTTGCTAACTTAACAAGCCGCTAATAATTGTTTGTCCCTTTTGCTCTTATGAACACATTGTTAAGACCAAAAGGGACAGACAATTATTAGCGGCTTGTTAACTTAGCAAACGTTTATGAATAAGGGGGTTATTGTTTTTGAGCCAGTAAAAAAATAAGTTTAATGATTGAAGTTAAATCAGTATACTGTAACCTTTATTGCCTACGGCGTCTGGCTTCTAATACTCTCGTTAGTAATTCCGTACTTACCTCCCTTGATGCACAATATACTATTAATGATTGAAGTTTAATGAGTGTGTTGTAACCTTTACGAGTATTACATTCTAATGTTACTTATTTTGACATGTGCTATCGGTCACCCGAGATTTATTAATTTTATTACAGTTTCTATCTCCTTGAGACTCGCGGGCTTATAAATCCCCGGTTTTTGTTAGGCTTGTGTGGAGATATAGATCCAAAACGTAGAGGGCCTTTAGAGAAAATTGTTGGGACGTCTAGAAAAATACATCGATCCAATAAACTCCAGACTACTGCTTGAAAGTCCTTTTAATCGGTTGGATTACGACTACATCGACAGTTTAATTAAAATGGTGTCCGTGTAATAGTATATCTATATTATTTAGTGTGATGATCTAATAGGCGCTGCGCTATTGTTTAGTACAAGTACTAGGTACGAGCGCGCAAGGACAGCAGGCTTATGATGGTACCGCGTCTAATCGTTTGTCGTCGTTGCCGTCACGTTCTAACAAGGCAAGTGCGACAGTGAAGCGCAGCACGATAAATGGATAAAAGGGACCGTCGTAACATAAGCCACCAGAGGCAAAACTGAATTTGTAGGTAGAATGTTGATATGTGTGCGACCTCGTCCCCTCGGGAATTGGCAGAATGTTTTAGTTACAAATTTTGTAGCGACACATAGGTACTTCATTACTAATCTATCCTCCAAGTACAAATCTGAATAAGCCGATGAGCTACTTACTTTTATTTAAAGGTTAAAATCAAACATCATAAGAAAATAATCATAAGTTTTTTTTAACGGTCTTTATTTTCAGAACTTTGCAATGTATATACATAAATGAAATCTAACTAAACTAACCTAAATATATCTAAGATTGGCCCTAGTGGCATTATACCAAGGATGCTGGCGGCATTTCCTCGCTGTATCGCAATACTGATGCGTTGTGCGAGGAAGTCACCAAGTTTTTGTGAAACAAATCAAATTGTTTTATTGACTATTTTGATTTGTGTTTTTATAAGTAGTCATTATTACATAATATATTACTATGTACCTACTGTAAATTATAAATATGACATGTACCTAATTTATTTTACCAAAGAAAAAGAGCAAGTTCTCTAACACCCAGCGAGCGGCGGCGGCGGGAGCTGCGGCCCCAGGGTGCTTAGCCAAGTTGCCCATCGTTAACGCTTTTAGACAGTTAGCTGCCTTTCGTTTACGATTGACGATTAAGCGTTAGCGATTGGCAACTTGGGTAAGCATCCTGGGCCTCACCGCCGCCGCCGCCGCCGCCGCCGCGGACTTCGAAATCCGCGAATTTCGAGGATTTGTCCGTGTTTAGGAATTTTGACCTCGGCCCAGACGTTGTTGGTGAACCTGGTCTTTTTTGGTACCTGTAAGACATCTGATACGTATATAAAATAAGTAAAAAAGTTTTAAGTTAAACGGTTTTTATTGCACCAAAAACTAGAAAATAATAATTTATTGTATCTAACCGTAGATGCTACTTTCTGTAGATTAGTTTTATTTTTTTTTTAAGCGTTAATCGGAAACTTTTACCAAACTAAAATAAAAACGTGGGGCGTACGCAATTGTGATTAAGTCACTATATATTTAAGAACACACATAGAAATCTAGACAGGAATAGTGTAATAAGTTTTGTTCTGGCCTTGATAATTAAGCTATTTTACCTCTGTTGTAGAAGTGATGGAACAGAATAGATGGATGATGAATTGTCAAAATTAAAGCTACAATTACATATTTTGAACTTGTACTTTTCTTAATAATAACGCCCCACGTTTTTATTTTAGTTTGGCAAAAGTTTCCGATTAGGTAACGCTAAATCCACTGACATAGAGGCTAAACGTGGCTTTCATTCAGCATCCGACTTGGGGAGACTACCTACAGTGATAATAGTTTCACGTGAGTAATCAGTTTTTGGTGCAATAAAAACCGTTTAACTTAAAACTTTTTTACGTATTTTATTTTCAAGTTTTTAGTGCAATTGTTAAAATAATTTCCGATACTATACCTATTTATTCTAGATCAAAGATGTTGTTTATAATGTGTAATACAAATTATGCATCCTAAAAGTAGCGCTTATACTCTCGCGCTTTCATCACGAATCACGACACATATATTATGTAAACGTAATGAACATTATTTTATGTGTAACGGGAGGCGAATCCCTGCTGAATACATATTTTAAGAAATTCGACACTAAAAAAATGTTATTAAATATCTCGATCGACAAATGAAAACCAAAGGCTGGGCGTGGTTAATGCACCTAAGCTTGAAAGCCCGAAGTGTCTCAAATGGACGTGTTATTTATACAATAAGTACCTTGGATAACAGAGACCTGACAATAAGGAATATATCAATCAATTTGGTTTATTGACATCTCAACTTGATTATCATCAAGTTTAAATTTTTATATTGTACACATATTATACAAGTCAAATTTCGAGACTATAAAATATAAACTCATACTCTCAGTCGACCAACCAGCTGGAGGGCCGCAGGCCCGACGGCTCTCCCTACGCGATCCACTCACACTGTCACTCTCTCAGCTGGAGGGCCGCAGGCCCGACGGCTCTCCCTACGCGATCCACTCACGCTGTCACTCTATCAGCTGGAGGGCCGCAGGCCCGACAGCTCGTCATACGCGATCCACCCACGCTGTCAGTCTATCAGCTGGAGGGCCGCAGGCCCGACGGCTCTCCCTACGCGATCCACTCACGCAGTCACTCTTACAGCTGGAGGGCCGCAGGCCCGACAGCTCTTCCTACGCGATCCACTCACGCTGTTGTCACTCTATCAGCAGGGAGGGCCGCAGGCCCGACGGCTCTCCCTACGCGATCCACTCACGCTGTCACTCTATCAGCTGGAGGGCCGTAGGCCCGACGGCTCTCCCTACGCGATCCACTCACGCAGTCACTCTATCAGTAGGAGGGTCGCAGGCCCGACGGCTCTCCGTACGCGATCCACTCACGCAGTCACTCTATCAGCTGGAGGGCCGCAGGCCCGACGGCTCGCCCTTCGCGATCCACTCACGCTGTCACTCTATCAGCTGGAGGGCCACAGACCCGTCGGCTCGCCCCACGCGAACCACTCACGCTGTCACTCTATCAGCCAGAGTTCCGCAGGTCCGACGGCTCGCCCTACGCGATCCACTCACGCTGTCACCCTATCAGCCGTGACTTTATGAGTCTATCAGCCGGAGGGCCTCAGTAATGACATACGGTACTGAACCGTGGTCGTGTACAATGGGCCACATAAGAAGGCTCAAAGTCACCCAAAGGCAATGGAGAGGCCTATGCTAAGAGTCTCTCTGCGAGATCGGATTAGAAATGTGACCATCCGCAGCAGAACCAACGTAACCGATATAGCTCTTCGAATCGCTAAACTGAAGTGGGTGGGCTCTTTGCACTTTCCAAAGTTTTATTGACTTTTTAGAAATGAGCAAATACGATACAGAAATGTAATTAATAATATCGGTTAACCCTATGTATTTAAGAAACAAATAAATCAAATTAAATCCAAATAAGTAAAAACGTATTACGTTAAATGGTTTTTATTGCACCAAAAACTAGAACATAAATAGTAAAATACTACTCAGGACTCGTCTTAATTAAATCTATTCTTCGTTACGTTCAGGAAACAATGTCGCGCCCGTGACATATTGGGTCATTACCTATGAAATTGGCGTTTTTGGTCATAGACTTTAGTTATAAGTAAATAAATAAATAAAATAAATATCTTGGGACATCTTACACAAATCGACCTGTCCCACGGTAAGCTCAATTAAGGCTTGTGATGTGGGTACCAGGCAACGATATATATAATAGATAGATACATATATTATAGATACTTAAATACATAGACAAGCCATGACCAAGGATCAAACATTTGTGATAAATAAATACACAAAGAATGCCCTCGCCGGGATTCGAACCCGGAACCTCCAGCTTCGTAGGCAGGGTCACTACCAACTAGGCTACGGAGGCTGACAAAGTTGATCCTTAATTTTATTATCTAACTAAAGAGAAACTTTGATTATATTCTTTGTTTTTAACAGTGCACTGTGTATCAAAGGTTTTTTCACACTAATAATAGTTTTTTTCCCTTAAAACTATATTTAAAAAATAAGCTTTGAAAACCACTCTTGCCATATGCTGCCGGTTCGTATGTTTGAAGTACCTACGTAGAAATGTATGATAGTGCCTTGTTTTCTGAAGTAGAGATATACAAAACACGCATTGGAAGTGTTTAATATTACCGGCAACATTTGTTTTATTTTGATTTTGGCATCAAAAAATATGAACAAAATTCATTGTAAGGAAACTTTTCACAAAATTTTCCATACAAAACGTCAATTTCACAGGTGAAATGATTTAATAAAACAGTGCTTTATCTCCTTGGTGTATAATCTACTATTTATTTTCTAGCTTTTGGTGCAATAAAAACTTTTTTTACTAATTTTATTTTCAAGTTTTTAGTGCAATTGTTAAGCTAATACTTATTCTAGATCAAAGATGTTGTTTGTAGCATGAAATATAATTATGCATACTAGCGTCTTTACTCTTCTGCATTCATCACGGATCACGACACAGTCATGTCACTAAACGCAATGGACATTATTTTATGAGTAACGAGAGGCGAATCACTGCTGAATAGTTATTTTTAGAGATCCGACACTAAAAAAAATTATTAAATATCTCGATTGACAACTGAAAACCAAAAGCTGGGCGTGGCCAACGTAAGCTTCAATGCCCGAAGTGTCTCAAATCAAGTTTCCATTTTTATACCTATGCACACGTTAAAAGTCGGATTTCGAGACTAATAATAGTTATTTGTTATACAAGGATGCAAAGTTGTATTTTACCCGCGAGTATGAAATTGGAGCACGAGCAAGCGAAAGGATTCTATAGTTGAACCACGTGTGAAGCGAGTGGTTCTAAAATAGGATCCTGAGCGTAGCGAGTGTTTTAACATACGAGTAACACAAAACTTTTCCCCTCACTATAGCGAGGAAATACAAAATAGGTAATTATTTGTTCACATTACAATCATCATCAGATAAAATTTTCGAAATTCATCATGTATTTAATGCAAAATTTGCGCAGTATAAACTTAGCACGAAAAAGTAAACGAAGCACGATTTTAACACATTCCTATAGTTGCACACCAATGCATTAAAACATTCTCATTAATTTTTTTTTCAAAATTATAGCAGAACACTCTGAAAGTTGTTTATTTTACTATATTTATGCGTGTCCGAGTTGGTGAATAATAGTACATTGTGCATCAAGGGAAGTAAAGTACGGAATTACCAACGAGAGTGTTAGAAGCCCGACGCCGTTAGGCGGAGGGCTTTTATTACTCGAGTTAGCATTCCGCTTACCGACCGTGATGCATACAATGTTTTTCATCACACTTGCTGACAAAAAAAATAGTTTTAAGGCATAACATTATTAAATGACGTACTGACATTTCTATTACTCCCTAGGGAATTTCACTTTTCTGTTACTCCCGCTACGCGCGCAAGCAATGGCGCGCTTAGACAGCAAGTGTGTTGAAATAGTAAATTGTGTATTAAGGGCGGTAAATAAGAATTTGTACCGCCCGTGGCACACACAATGTTTTTCATCACACTTGTGAGGCAAAAAAAGTAAATAAAACAATATATTTTCACAAAACTACTCTAAAATGGTCTTAATCATTTCTCAAAATCAGGGATGACTTAAAATCATGGTGTTTATAAAAGAAAACTCGGCGCGGCGCCGCGCTAGTGCGACGTACTGTTATATGAAAATCCATTATTGCCCATGGGCATATATTACGTTCAAGTATGCCTGGGTATAATAACACTTTTTACGAGCAAGTGCGATGAATAAATTGATAACCTATGATCAGGGAGCGTACATTTCATGCCGTTTGACGTAAAATGACGTCAGGCATACATAGAGTATGATGCCAAATAGTTAGGGTGTGCAATCGGTGAAATGGAAAACCGGTTTTCGGTGAAACCGGCGATTATTCACCGCATTTTCCTCCGTGTCCGTGTTTTTTTTTTTCGGAGCGTACCTTTCATGCCGATGTCAGGCGTAAGACGTCAATCTACATACCGGATGTAAAAAGTGTGAAAAAAGCAACGGAATAACGAACGTTTATTTATCCGTACCTAATAATGGAAGTCTCCGGTTTCCGAAGAGGCTTTAGTACCGTAGACCACATCCATACGCTTTGCCAGGTTATACAGAAGACCGAAGAATATAAGCTGCCCCTCTGTTTAGCGTTTGTGGACTACGAGAAAGCCTTCGATTCGATCGAAACATGGGCAGTACTACAGTCTCTCTAACGGTGCCAAGTCGACTACCGCTATATCTAGGTGTTGAAGTGTTTATACGAGAGCGCCACAATGTCAGTCCGACTCCAAGACCAGAGCTCGAAGCCTATTCTGCTGCAGCGGGGAGTTAGGCAAGGAGATGTCATCTCCCCTAAGCTGTTTACCGCTGCACTGGAGGATGTATTTAAGACTCTGGACTGGAGAAGGCTGGGTATCAACATAAACGGCGAGTACCTCACTCACCTTCGATTCGCTGACGATATAGTAGTCTTGGCTGAGACCTTGGAGGACTTAAGTACTATGCTCGTTGAGCCTCAGTAAAGCCTCCGAACGAGTTGGTCTTAGGATGAACATGGATAAGACGAAAATCATGTCGAATTCCCATGTAGCACCAACTCCCGTAATAATCGGAGACAATTGTTGAAAATGCGGGGTCCCTTTAAATACCTGTTCAAAAATGAGCCCATGTTTCTTCCAAATTCATCACAATACATAACTACATTATGTTCATTATGTTCAGATATATGTAATTGTGTATTGTAGATAGAATTATTACTACTTACATCTAATGGTAAACTGGTACACAGATCAGGTTTAATTAAACTCATTGACAAGCGACCACTCTGTTGTTTACACAAACATGACTGGCCGAGTGTGAATATCAAATCATTCATTGCCAAAGTATATTCATTTATCACTTTCTTGGAACTATTATTCAAACTTTCTAATGATTTTATTGAATCCTCTAAACTTTCAATTTTTGATTTTAGCAACTGTGTATCAGTTTCATATTGTAATTTACTACTTAATAATAGAGCAGAATATGCATTTAACCTATCCACTAAATTCACATTAATTTTGCAAAATTGCAATTTTTTGAAAAACAAATTATTTTGTTTTGTTAACTTATTATTTCTTTCTATTATTTTCTTAATCTTAATATATTTCTTTACTTTCTTACGACTACACTTCACTATCCTAGGAGTTGGGGAATCAGCTGCAGTAGTAGCAATTAACTTTGGGTCGGGCTCGACCAGTTCTTCGAACAGACTGTGTGTGTGGGCCGCTGAGATATTGTTCTGGGCCTCTTGTAGCACGTTGATTTGTTCATGGGCGTCATGCAGAGCTCTCTTCAATGAGCTGATATCATTCAAGGCTTGCTCATATGTAGCCGAGCACTCAGTAAACTTGTCCACTGTCTCTTGTAGCTGTACCCGCTGTGAGTTTACATCATTATATGCTATTTCTAGAGTACATAGCTCCTTCTTAAACTTATCTTTACTATCAAGGGCTGACAACAATTCCCTCTCACACTCTTCCCTTTCATTGAGCAATTGAGTATTCAACTCCTTGCAAGTTTTCAATTCAATCAAGGTAAGCTGGAGCTTGTCTAAAGTTTCCTGCTGGCGAGCTGCAGCGGCTGTGGCTCTGCGAGTCAGCATTATTAATATTTATTAGGAAAAAACAACTTGAAAGGAAAAACAAGACAAGGAATCGCCTACTCAAGCCGAGTGATAGCTACTTACAGTATACACATGAAATAATGACGTCTCACTTTGCCTTTATGAATTCGCAATGAAAGTTCTCTTATTTTACTAAATTAAAACGAAATTGGCGTAAATTACCGAGTAAAATAAAGAGATAAGACAAAAAACTAACACAGATTTCAAATTTATAACCTGTGACGGTTACAAATTCGAGTTAATGCAAGACACTAGCAAACGTCACTAAACCACTTCACTTTTTATATTTACATGAAATATACGACTTAAACTATAAAATTCACACTTAAAGGGCTTAATTTAACATTAATTATGATTAAATATGTAATAATTATAAGGGACCCGGCAAAATCAGCTGGTCATTCTTTGACAGCTCAGAGGCGTTTTTCAAAACTCAGTTTTTCAAACTTCGAGTTTTTCAAACTCGAAGTTGTAGACGAATATATATACCTAGGGCAAACTATTCAGTTAGGTAAGTCCAACTTCGAGAAAGAGGTCAATCGTCGAATCCGACTCGGTTGGGCAGCGTTCGGGAAGCTACGACACATATTTTCGTCCAATATTCCGCAGTGTTTGAAGACGAAAGTCTTTAATCAGTGTGTGTTGCCAGTGATGACATACGGTACTGAAACGTGGCCGCTTACAATGGGCCTCATAAGAAGGCTCAAAGTCACCCAAAGGGCTATGGAGAGGGCTATGCTAGGAGTCTCTCTGCGTGATCGAATTAAAAATGAGACCATCCGCAGCAGAACCAAAGTAACCGAAATAGCTCTCCGAATCGCTAAACTGAAGTGGCAGTGGGCGGGGCACATTGCGCGTAGAACCGATGGCCGTTGGGGCGGGAAGGTTCTTGAGTGGCGGCCACGTACCGGAAGGCGTAGCGTGGGTAGGCCCCCCACAAGGTGGACCGATGACCTGGTGAAGGTCGCAGGAGTCCGCTGGATGCGGGTGGCGCAGGACCGGTCATTGTGGCAATCTTTGGGGGAGGCCTATGTTCAGAAGTGGAAGTCTTTCGGCTGATATGATGATGATGATGATGAATAATGGAAAATATAATTAATCAATTATTAATCACTGTTATCTAATCAACCTCTTCCGTTTAAGTAGATATATTATATATTGACACTTGACACGGACATTGAAAGAATATTATCTGACATTGTCAAATCAAAGTTTTCTCTTTGTCACAAATAGGAGACGTGCGGAATCAATATTTAGTTAAATTTAATAAGATCAGGAAACTTAATGCTTTGCTACTTTTGCTAGTAGCCAAAGTCGCAATGGAGGCTATAAAATTATTGTGCCAAATAAATCCATGTTTAGTTACAGATAATAAAAAAATATATGGTTCCTGCTGTCAGCAAAGCTTGCCACCAAAAGAAAGCAACATTAAATTACATTTGCAAACGAAAAAAACACAAAGAACATGAGGACGGTAAAGGAACACAGTTTGATTTTAACATGGACTTGACCAATTTTATGATAGCGTCAAATATCCCATGGAAAAAATTGAATAACAAAAACTTTGTCGGTTTCATGCAAAAATGTATCGAGGGTAGAGGTGTGCGCCGGCATAGAAATCGCCGGCGGCGGCGCGCCGCAAAATTTTGCCGGCGTGGCGGCGCCACGCCGGCGTCAAGGTCAAATTATTACCCTGTACGTTCTTTTTTTTTTTTAAACTTTATTCAAATTGGAATAGCAACAAACTGTTTTGAATCGTCTAGGTATTGAAACTACATATAAGGATGAGAAGATATTAAAAACTTAGATATTGTTTAGGACAAGTTTATTATTAAAAAAATAAACACGAAACAAAGTTATAGATTGCATTTTATGCGGCAATTGTCATAATTATTATCGTGTACGAAAATTATTTTATTAACTCGCACAGCGGCCCTACCGCGAAAAACGCGGTAGTAGGCCTGGATCGAGTCGTCTACAGATTCGCAATAGGTACTCCAGATTCCTAATAAGAGATAATACTTCAGATATTGTCAATAGTATGCATTCCTGATTGTACATATTCCCAATAATACGAATTTTAAATGCTACAAATACCCAACACTACAGATTCCAAATACTATAGGTTCCCAATACTACGAATTCCCAACAGGTACTGCAGATTATATATGATGATTTCAAATACTACAGGTACCCAGGTTTACAACCTCTTTATAGTACCATCATCGCCCACACTGCTAGTCATACATCGGTGTATAAACACACGAATTTTTTTTAAATATAAAATCTATTTTTGTATATTTTGCTTTGTTTGATGTTATTATTATAAGCCTACAAAAACTGCAAGCCAAATTTTAAATGCGTTTAATGTACTCATAAATAGATTATTTCGTATTCTGTACAAAAAGAGGAAACATGCCGACATGAGAAATACCTTTCTTATATGCTTCATCATCATCAGCCTATCGCAGTCGACTGCTGGACATAGGCCTCCCCAATTTCACGCCACCGTTCTCGATCTTCGGCTGCTCGCATCCAGCTCCTGCCTTCCATCCTGCGCAAATCGTCGCTCCACCTTGCCTGAGGGCGTCCTACACTACGCTTGCCGAGACGCGGTCTCCACTCAAGAACTCGTTTACCCCAACGGTTGTCGGTTCTACGACTAATATGGCCAGCCCACTGCCACTTCAGCTTGCTAATACGGTGGGCTATGTCGATCACTTTGGTTCTCTGCCGGATAACCTCATTTCTGATTCGATCCCGCAGAGAGACGCCGAGCATAGCCCTTTCCATAGCTCGCTGAGCGACCTTGAACTTGTGGACCAGCCGTACCGTCAGTGTCCACGTTTCGGCTCCGTACGTCATGACGGGTAGGACGCACTGATTGAAGACTTTTGTCTTCAGAAACTGTGGGATCGACGATGTGAAGATTCGACTTAGCTTCCCAAATGCTGCCCAACCTAGCTGAATTCTTCTATTCACCTCATTCTCGAAGTTGTTTCTACCCATCTGCAATGTTTGGCCGAGGTATACATATCTTTGAACAACTTCGAGAACGGTGCCGTGTACTGCGATCGGTTCCGGTAGTACATGTTCATTGAACATAACCTTGGTTTTGTCCAAGTTCATCCGTAGGCCGATGCGTATAGAAGAGTCAGCCAGGTCGTTCAGCATCTGTTGTAGGTCCTGCAGCGTTTCTGCCACGATGACGATATCATCAGCGAATCGCAAGTGAGAGATGTACTCGCCATTAATGTTGATGCCACGCCCTTTCCAGCTCAGCGTCTTAAACATATCCTCCTTTGCATTTGAGAACAATTTCGGGGAGATCACGTCCCCTTGTCTCACGCCTCTATGCAATGGTATAGGATGTGTTTGCTGATTCTGTACTTGGACGGACATGGTGGCGGCCTCGTATAGACATCTTATCACTTGAATGTATCGCCAATCAACTTGACATCGCCGCAAGGACTCCAGAACAGACCAGATCTCAATCGAGTCAAAGGCCTTCTCATAGTCCACAAATGCTAGACACAGGGGCTGATTATACTCTTCAGTCTTCTGTATAATCTGCCGCACTGTGTGGATGTGGTCTATGGTTCCGTATCCGCTCCGAAATTCAGCCTGTTCCGGAGGTTGTCTTATATGCTTATGAAAAAAAAAATTGTTACAACTTGGTCTATTTTTGGAGGAGGAAACAGGGAACACAAAACCATGTTTTCGCCAATTTTACGTAGGTATATGAGGCGAAGCTGCAGTTGTCTTTTTCTAAGCCGTTTTAGAAATGCCAATTTTTTTAAAAGCTTCCACCTTTTTCCTCTAAAAATATCTTAATCTTATTCGAGAAGCAGAAAAATCATCAATTGCAAACACTGAAATTAATAGAATCAGTTAATAGACAGTCATTAAACCTCCTATGGCGGCCCTAACGTAAATAATGAAAAAACATCCATCATCATCAGCAGCCAGCAGACATAAGCCTCCCCAATTTCACGCCCCCGTTTTCGATCTTTGGCTGCTCGCATCCAGCTCCTGCTAGCCATCCTGCGCAAATCGTCGCTACACCTTACGTCATGACGGGTAGGAAGCACTGATTGAAGACTTTTGTCTTCAGACACTGTGGGATCGACGATGTGAAGAATGTAATATAATGAAAAAATACACACCTAGTAATACCTAGGATTATAAGCCTAAAAGCGGTTCAATAAGACCTACGTTAAGACTTACAAGCAAGTGTGTTGAAAAAAACATTACAGTTGGGAATCAAAAGATGTGAAATCTAGAGAATATGGAATCTGTAGACATAGGAATCAATCGGTAATATTGAAAATCCGTAGACATGGGAAGCCGTAATGTTGGAATATTAAAGTATTGGGATTCTGTAGGTTTGTAAATCTGTAGTATTAGGGATGTGTAGTCTTGGAATTCTGTAAAATAAATCTGTACAATTGGAAAGAATTCTGCCCAAGTAGTGTATTTTTTCGTAGGTGCGTATCAATATCTGAAAAACTGCAAATCAGAAATGCTGCGCATACAATCTTTTGGGTCAGAGGGAACCGCTTGTCGATATTCGCAAGCATATTGTTGTTTAATGTCAATATGATCAGCGTGGCGCGTAATTTAAATGATTTTATTCCGTAAATTTTTTGTCGCGGCGTGGATTTTGGAAACGTCGGCGGCGGCGGCGGCGTGGGTCCCGCGGCGCGGCGCCGCCGCGCCGGCGTGGCGCACACCTCTAATCGAGGGGAAATATGCAAGTTCAGTACGTATTCCCTCAGATTCTAACTTAAGACTACGGTATTTGCCGAAAAGGTTTGAACAAAGTTTCGCGTCGATACGGGAGGACATTGCAAATTTTAACATTTATGTAAGTATTGATGAGACTAAAGACCAACTGCAGCAAAATGTTGCTGACGTTATAGTCGGAGGTCTTAAGGAGAACAATGCGAGCAGACGATAATATGATATTCCCTTCGTTTAAATTGTACGGCATAGTGTGCTTTGAATTAAAACGATATTGCCTTTGTTTTTTCCAACTTGTTGACGACGTACGAGTAGAAAATTAAACTGTGTGATAGTACCTACATAATAAATGTTTCCTTGTATCTTTTATTTGAGGTGAGCAATAAAGAGTATTGTTATGTTATGTTATAATAATATAATTATTACATTACACAATAAAGCATTTTGTCTCTTACCCATTAAATTCATTTTTATTTCAGAAACTATTATGTTACTTATAATCAAAGTTAGTCACGTTGTTGTGGCCTAGAATTAAAAATAAAATGAATTAAAAGTCACTACGTTTACGGTTACTAAGTCGTGTCACTACGTTTTTTGAAACAACCTGTATGTTCATAATGAATACGTCAATATGACGCAACCGGCATGAAATGTACGCTCCCTGCCTATGATATTCATTGACAATGCTGACATTTTGACATTTTCGGCGTTTTGTGATTGCGTCTAGTCATCGTATCATCATTCACTAAAACAAAGATTACTTATGGAATTTTAGGATTTATGTGTTAAAATCATCATATTATATAAAGGTTTCTATTTTCACTAAATTCTCAAACAAACTATTTAATTATAATTAATGTGGAACGACTCATTCGTGAGAATTTTACGTTTTGTTATCTGTTAAACGAATGCTACTTCGCGCTACACTCCAAGGTCATTACTTTGCCACACATGTGAATAAGATGTGTTTTTACCCGCTCGTATTAAAGGATCAACAAGCGCTTTACGAGCTAGTGAGGGGAAAAATATAAACTCACACTCTCAGTCGACTAACCGAAGCTCGAAGGAGCGCAGGTCTGACGGAAAGTTCTACGCCAACCGCGGGCCCTAAGGATCAATCCATGCTATCAGTCTATCCACCGGACGGAGGGCCGTAGGCCCAACGGCACTATGACACGCTCTACGCGAACCCGAGGAACTTACACTCTCAGTCTATCAACCGAAAGACCGCGAATCTGATATCTTATCACAATGCAAAGAATATCGGCATTCGGGGTTCTAAGAAACTCATTTACCGGACTACTATTTACATGTGTTAGAAAAAGTACAACACAGATCGCCAAACAGCACGCGTGCGAAGTCGCGGGTACGATAATGGTACGTGTATTTAACTAATTTTACCGGAAACAGCTTCCCACGCAAAATGATCCCGTCAAATATATTCCATTTCAGTGGATTCACAAGAAAATTCATCGTAATAACATTCCAAGTCTGTTTAAGCTCGCTCTAATATAATTTCTTCTCCAGCTGAGCACCAATATGTCCAGGAAAATATTCCGATTGAAAGGCCAAGAGATTGAAGAGATGTGCCAATATCGAGAATATTGCAAACATATTGCAATATTGTTAGCATTTATGATAGCAATAGTTCGTGTTCAATTCGAAATATTCGAATCAAATAATTACGCTGTCGTGTAGGTACAGTCAAGGGCATTAATATATATACACTTCTCCATACTGATCCCTTACAAATGTGTCTATATATTAATGCACTCGACTGTACAATCATTTTTTTTTCAATTATACCACAATCTTATTTCGAAAATTTTGGCCGCGTTGTGAGTTGTGACAGCAGTAAGGATTAGAGAGCGTGCGCCGGCATAGAAATCCGCGTCAAGGTCACATTATTCACCTGTATGTTCGTGTGGATGAGAATTTATTAAAAACCTAGATAATTGAAAACCTAGGATGAGAATCCCCGATTATACACATTCCCAATACGGATTTCAAATACTACAAATACCCAGCACTACAGATTCCCAATAACACAGGTTCCCAATACTACGAATTCCCAATAGGTACTGCAGATTTAAAATACTACAGATACTCAGCTTTACACCCTCTTTAGTTCATAGTACCATCATCGCACACACTGCTAATCATACATCGGTGTATAATAGTGTTTTGTATACCTACACGAATATATATATATTTTTTTATAAACTATATTTTACCATCGCGCATGTCGGTGTGTTTTGCTTTGTTTCACGTTATTATTACAAGCCTACAAAAACTGCAAAAATAGCAAATTTTATATGCGTTTTAATATACTCATAAAAAAATATTTCGTATACCTACTGTCCAAAAAGAGGAAGCATACCGACATGAGAAATACCTTTCTTAAATTGCTTATGAAAAATATTTAGTTACAGATTGGTCTATTTTTGGAGGAGTAAACAGGGGACACGAAACCAGGTTTTCGCCAATTTTACGTAGGTATTACCAGGCGAAGCTGCAGTTGTCTATTTCTAAGCGGTACCTACAAAGCGGCAGCAAATTTTTTAAATGCCAATTTTTTTTAAATCTTTCTTCTCCTTTTCCTCTAAGAATATCTTATTCAAGAAGCACAAAAATCGTCCATGGCAAACACTTAAATTAATAGAATCCGTTAATAGACAGTCACTAAGCCTCCTATGGTAGCCTAACGTATGTAACGTAAAAACATCCATCATCATCATCAGCCTATCGCAGTCCACTGCTGGACATAGGCCTCCCCAATTTCACGCCACAGTTTTCGATCTTTGGCTGCTCGCATCCAGTTCCTGTCAGCCATCCTGCGCAAATCGTCGCTTCACCTTGCCTGAGGATGTCCTACACTACGCTTGCCGAGACGCGGTCTCCTCTCAAAACTTGTTTACCCCAACAGTTGTCGGTTCTATGGCTAATATGGCCAGCCTACTGCCACTTCAGCTTGCTAACACGGTGGGCTATGTCGATCACTTTGGTTCTCTGCCGGATAACCTCATTTCTGATTCGATCTCGCAAAGAGACGCCGAGATTAGCCCTTACCATAGCTCGCTGAGCGACCTTTAACTTGTGGACCCGCCGAACCGTCAGTGTCCACGTTTCGACTCCGTACGTCATGACGGGTAGGTGACATGTATGCATGTGACGTCACCGCGCCCCTGCGCATCCGCTGTATCCTGGCCTGCGCGCCAGTAATAAACGAGCTTCCATCGTACACACTTGTTTCTTTCCAAGTACCCATATCTATCAGTGGCTAACGAGGATAGTGCATACCCGCGCGCGCAGTGAAATAAATATGTCTGGTTATTTAGGCAGTATTTCAAATTTTGATCCTAATACGCAGGACTGGCAAATATTTGTTAGTCGACTAAAGCAGTTTTTAGAGTTAAATGCGATTGCGGAAGAGGGGAAAAGAAAAGCGGTTTTGTTAACGCATCTTTCGGATGATGCATATCGGCTACTTGCAAATCTCGCGCACCCAAAGGAGGTAGAAACAGAGAAGTACGATGACCTGCTCCAATTACTCAATGAGCACTTTGTGCCGAAGAGGTCAACCTTCACGGACAAAGCGAAATTTTACAACGCGGTTAAGGCAGACGGCGAGAAAATCGAAGACTGGGCGGCTCGACTTCGTGGACTGGCAGTTCACTGTCAGTTTGGATCTGCTCTGGAAATGATGCTTCGCGACCGTTTCGTCCTAGGATTTAACGCGGGACCAGAACGGGATCGCCTCTGTGAGCAGGACGTGGAGAAGTTGACATTCGCCAAGGCGTTGGAGCTTGCTCAGCAGGCGGCTTGTGCCCGACAGGCCAAGGCCACCCCTGCGGTGCTCAAGGAGGAGCCAGTGTTCCACACGAGCACGAAGAGAAGCGGCAGCGACGGAGGTCATGGAGGTCCCGGAAGCCGCGGCAGGCACACCCGCCGCGCGGCAGACAACGAGGACACTTCTTCCCGTTGTAATGTTTGTGGACTTCGTAATCACGCGGCGTATAGATAGGTGTAGGTATAAGAATTACCGGTGTCAAAAGTGCAACGAAAAAGGCCATCTTAAGAAGGTGTGCACGTCCAATCGTGTAAACAATATATCAGTATTGGAAATTCGGCGCATCCCCAAGAGGCGGAGGACGGCAGCAGTGAGTGTGAGGAATGCCAGCTATTCAATTTGAGGTGCGTTAATTACGATCCCATATTAATTCCTGTCGTTGTAAATAATGATGTTAAATTGACCATGGAACTAGATTCAGGGTCAGGTTCAAATGTGATTAGTTACGAACTATATAAAAAACATTTCACCCGCATTCCTTTAGAAAAGGTCAATGTCAGAATGTTTCTATTAGAATTGCAACCAATGTTACGTTCCGCGACATGACAAGGCGATTATCGTTTTATGTGGTTGAAAATGGCGCAAATCCGCTCTTGGGTCATGAATTCATGGTCAAATTTGATATATACTTTGCGGTAGGTAATAATAATATCACTGTAAACGATTTTTTTTGATTCTGAAGTAAAAACATTGTTGTCAAATTTTGAACCATTATTTCGTGACGAATTAGGGTGCTTTAATAAGTTCAACGTCAAACCTAAATTTTATAAGCCGAGACCATTGCCGTTCGCGTTGAAATCTCAGGTAGAAAACGAATTGTCAAGACTGACGCGGGAAGGTATTTTAGTTCCCGTTAACTACTCTGATTACGCAACCCCAATAGTGCCGGTTTTGAAACAAAACGGCAGCGTAAGAATATGTGGGGATTATTCGCTTACTGTAAATAATGACATAATATACATAGACAAATATCCTCTACCTCGGATTGAGGATATTTTTGCTAAATTAAGTGGAGGAGAATATTATTCCAAGTTAGACTGCAGTCAGGCCTATAACCAGTTTGTTCTTTCAGACGATGCCCAAAAGCTTACCACAATAAATACTACTAAGGGTTTGTTTATGTACACGCGGCTCGTGTTCGGTCTCGCGAGCGCGCCGGCCGTGTTCCAGCGAGCTATCGAGAACCTTCTAGCGGGTATAGAGGGTGTCGCCGTTTTTCTGGACGATGTTTGCGTTACGGGGGCTACAAAATTCGAACATTTAGGCCGGTTAAAGTTAGTCTTCGAAAGGTTTCAAGACGCCGGGTTAAGATTACAAAAAAATAAATGTGCATTTTTCCAAAGGAGCGTTAATTATTTAGGTCATATTATTGACAAAAATGGAATGCACAAGTGTCCTAAAAAGGTAGAAGCGATAACAAACGCACCGCGACCTACTAATGTTGACATGTAACTTAAGAGTTTCCTAGGGTTAGTGAATTACTATCGTTCATTTGTAAAAAATGCATCAAGCATACTGTGTCCACTCCACGAATTATTACGCGCGGGCTCGAGGTGGGAGTGGACGCCACGACACGAAGCCGCCTTCGATCGGATGAAAAAGGAGCTGGCGTCCGAGCGCGTCCTGGCGCACTTTGACCCCAACGCGCAACTGCTGCTGAGTGTGGACGCTGGCCCGGAGGGGCTGGGCGCAGTTCTCGCTCAAATCGGCTCCGATGGCGTGGAGCGACCCCTTGCCTACGGTTCCCGCTCACTGACAGTCAGTGAGCGAAATTATAGTCAGCTCCATAAAGAAGCGACCGCCTTGATATTTGGAATTAAAAAATTCCATCAATATTTATATGGCCGCGCGGAACCATTTGTTCTAAAAACCCACCACAAGCCTTTATTAGCCATATTCGGAAAAAAACACGGTATATCGGTGATGACAGCTTCCCGGCTAGTAAGGTACGCTATAATTTTATCTGCGTATAACTACGTGATACAATACACTTCAGGGAAGGATAATATGGCTGCTGATTATTTTTCGCGCGCGTGCCTGGTGGCGTTGTCAGATAACGAGGCGGGAAAAACACTTGTAAACCAGTGTAATGTACTGAACGTTAACGCATTGCAACTCGATAATTTAACACCATTAACCTATAAAGATGTTCAGAATGCTACGGTGGCTGATAAAACGTTAGGTACAGTAACAAAGTATATACAGCAGGGTTACCGCGAAAATTACGTTGTTCTGAAATTGAACCTTATTTCCGTTGTAGGAATGATTTAGAAATAGAAAAAGGCTCTATAATGAGAGGACATCGTGTTGTGATTCCGAAAATATTGAGATACAAACTATTGCAGGAG
>JALPQI010000161.1:0-52600 GCA_025490895.1 Thaumatotibia leucotreta
TTGCCACTGACTTAAAAAAGGACATATTAAATATTCGTCAATCGTCGGGTTAGAGGCAGAACCGACTATTCGGTAAAACATTTTTTAGGCAAATAGTTTTCTATGCCACTGGCGTAAAATACGATTTATCTAAACCAACTTCAAAAAAATAGTGGTTCTGCCTCTAAACCAATATTAACATACAGAAAAGTTCTAAAAACATTTTATTTCAGGTATCGGCATGGGGTGGCTATGTGTTCATCATAAACCTAATTCCCCTGCATGTGTTCGTGCTGCTCATCATGGGGCGGTTCTCACAGAGGCTGTTTGTGAGCTACTCTGTCTTCTACATAGTGGGCTTGCTGATGTCCATGCAGATCCCATTTGTGGGATTCCAGCCTATACGGACTAGTGAACTATGGCTGCTTCAGGTAAGAATATACTTATATTCTAAAATATTTGCATGGTGTCAATTTACTCCTGAACTGTTTTTATCTTTTACATCTTCCAAAAGTGTTCAATATTTCATGGAAGAATTTCAATATTTTTATGATATTTTTACTTAGGCCAGAAGTACCCAATTATTTATTATTATCTCCGGATCGGGCAAATGGGCGTCATTGTTCGCAATAATATGGATATACCTACATTGCAAACAATGACGGTTATTTGACCGATATTTGATTATATCAAATATTTCCCTTTTAGAGAGCTCATCTCAAGCCACTTAAGTAGGTATATACAACCGAATGATATCAATCATAACAACAGCTATCATTGATTGTAAGCCATTTACTGATGTTGATCTGTGGCTGCTACACTGTTATGAATATAATTTTGAGACTCATTTTTAAGAAGATAGATAAGCTGTTTACACACAACACATAGTACATCTCAAATAGTACATTACGACACAAGTGCGAAAAACATAAAATTTCGTTTTTGCACGTGTCTCGTACGACGTTTTTTAGTACAGATGGCCCTCCGAAGTTTTGGACCTGATGTAAAATGACACACTTCTCGCACTAGAGCCTAAAAAAAGGCACCATCTGTACTAAAAAAAATATAAACACATTAGTACTTTTAAAATAAAATTATTGTCTAATAATGGTTACATTTTTTTGCGCAACCTTTTTGAATAATTTGTGATTCGTATTTTACTGTTACCAATGCGTAAACAAGGTAAAAAATATCAATGTTTTCTTAACCAATTTTTAAAGTAATTCTTAGTGTTCCAATGACAGGAAAAAGTATGCATGTACATATACAAATGTAGATATTGGGTATGATAAGGGCCCATAGATTTAATGGGTGTTCAAACTACCATTTATCCTTATCACAGCAATGTATGTACGTTATGTGAAATTGGCTAGTCGTAAATGCGTGTTACAGCGTAATACTGTAACTATGTCCTCATCTACATCCACAAACATCTGTTTTACTATTGAATATATTGTTTTGTGGCCTTGAGTATTCTACTGTATCTAAATGATATAATTACATAGGTACCTACACATTTAAAGTTTTATTACCTATAACTATAACGTGTTGAAATCTAAACGAAATCACTATGCGTGAAGCATTAAGTATATTGGTCTCGCGTAAAAGGGTTGTTAGTATACCTACTATCCTGAATCCTAATGTGGGTATGGTGTGCTATATTCATTTTGTTAGAATATATTTACGTAAACAAACTCATTGAATGAAATCTAGTTGATCAGATGAAGTTTAACTTGTTAGCTTTGGTTAAAAGCAGGGATTGCACAACCGGTTTTATTGAATACCCCTATTTGAACTGTCAAACGATTACCACTAAAAAAACAATACCTGTATTCGAATTAGAGGTAATGCTGTCATTCCGCTTTTGTCTTATTCACTATATATTCACTATTAACGATATTAAATACCTCTATTTAATACCGGTATTCCTGACTTTTGTTTGATAGATAAGATGTCAAGTACACACTATGACTAAATAGTTTTTTCTCAAACATGCTGGAAAAAGGCCGCATTTTATTCATAAATTGAAGACGAAAAGTACTTCATATTGTTTTTTTTTTTCAAAAATAAAAGTTTAAGCTCTGGTCATTTTACTCCTAAGATTAAAATAAATGTATGAGAATCCATTTTATTCCGCTGTATTAAACTTTTAAAATGCTCAAAATGCCCAAGCAATACACACAATGAGCCAAACAAAACCAATCATTTAAAATGGCTCTACATCTTTTCATACAATAAACAAACGCCCTAGACTAATAGAGTACGCAGTATCACTAAATAAATATAAGCGCATTTACTTCCTATCGAATATTTATTTGTGAAACATAAAATAACAATAGAAAAACTTCGTTTCATACAGAAATCACGCCTAAATCCACAATACATTTTATAAATTTTACGTACTTACTTATGTGGACGTAACAAATGTTGGTACAGCGGCCCTACCGCGAACCTCGAAATCCGCAAATTTCTGTCTCTGTCAGCACTCTAAAGACGCCTTCATTGGAGTAGGCCAGATACATGTAATGTCAAAATGCTATGCGCGTTTTTACTTGACAGATGACAGAATTATTAGATAGCCCCCTAATTAAAATAATGAATTATTGAAAATTTGTCATTGAAATTTTTACTTTCTCTTACACTTACTATACAAGGCAGGAAATAAAGCACCAAAATCATTTATAAAGGAGTGTGGGCAAATTGGCCTAATAACCAATAATAACAAACGGTATGCCTCTGGATTGCTTATGTTAAGCTCCGTAACTAACAATGGCAGGAACTTCCAAATATGTGTGTGAAGAAACTTAATAGCACTTATCTATCGCAAGTGTTCGTGATTGACAGTTAGTGACCGTCATTATTACTCGTTCCTAATAAGTCTTAAATTAGTAAAGTGTTTAATTTCCGCAAATATGTCGTAGTCTCGTAAGATATATGTATATGTTTATAAAAATACATTTAAGGTTCATTGTATGTTGTCCAAAAAATATTCAAAGGTAAGGATATTACGAAATAAATGTCTCATTGGTAAATGATTGTTTCAGCTATAACTTTTTTCTCACAGCTGTTAGACCGTCTCTACCTAAACAAATATTGTAGAGTACAAAACAACCTTTCCAAAAATGTATAGGTAGTTTGTTGTTATTGGCTAGGCCAGGGTCCATACATTTTTGCCCATCCTCCTTTGTAAGTGGTCAGTCATTAAAGTCGATAAAAACCTCTTTTAAGTCAATCAAAAATACAAAACGGCAAATATGGGTAAAAAGCCGCAAGCAAATACTAATGACACTTCTATGACGTCACACGTAAAGTGAAAGAGACAAAAGTATGATTTGACAGTACGGTACTCTTTTCGATGATTGTCAAAATATACGGAAAAAGTTTTGCGTAGATATTTGTTGAGTTTCAGTTTGGTTTCAGTTACATAATTTTAAAAAATATTAGTACAGATATTTATGACTTTTCAGTTGCTTACATATGCAATATGTATTTTTGATTGGTAAAATCTATTCAAATGCATATGTATCTTTCTATGCTCATTTATTTTTGAGTCCTTGGATTAGCTCATATATTTATGAACTCGATGTACATACCGCAACGCCATCGAAGTTTTGTCAAGTTGGGTTTTGTTTGCTACTAGAACCAGAAAAACACTGCACATGTGTGAGTTGGATGCTGAGCAAATCGTATGAAAACTCTGAATTAGGTATCAAAAATATATTCTTCCTGCCGCCCAGAGGCCTATTAAAAGGTCTCCTTAAACAAAAGAAATTCTATTCTATTTCCTACATTATTAATTCAAAATTCTCAGGCAAATTTTTTGGTCTAGGTGGCAGGAGGTTATAGGAAAAATACAAGGCTCATGTAATTTTAATAATAAACTAGATTGAAGGGTCGTTTGCTAAAACGTGTATAACTAAACGAAAACATGCATTAGCATAGTGTAAATCGAAAAGAATATGTCGCTGATATAACAGCCCGTAAGATCTTTATCCTTCGTTTATAAGAATGAGACTCGAATAAAGGCGATAACACTCGAAAACTTGCTGTCCTGTTTTCTCATCATAAACGATTTACACTTACCTGCAAAAAGCTAAGGAATCCCTCTTTGTTTTAAGTAACTTAAACCTTAACTTAATGGAATTAAGTTTCTTTCGGGTTATGATTATATTCAGGTTGGCCTTTTTGTCATAATAATCTTAAGAGAATAGTATCAACATATTAGAACAACTTCTTGGCCTGACAGAACTGACATTGACAGTTAATACTGGTAATCGTGTTTAGGGGTAAATCTCATTAAACAGGTATTGCTGTCAAATAGCTAAACCTCTAATATATTTGAATACCAATATTGATTATCCCACTATTTTGACATTAACCGATATACGTAGCGAAATTCGCTATTACAGGTAATACCTTATTTAAAACCTGTATTCAGATTACCGGTTGCGATCCCTGGTTAAAAGTCAGCAACTCATACTCACTCACTTCAGGCAGAGATTATGGAGTCTTCAGGGATACGTGACTCGTCTTAAAACAAATCATCAGAACAACAATTTTGACTGCATTTCATTCTTGCGGGAAAACTTGCTACTTTCTTGTGCATGGAAAAGAGTTAAGCTTTTTACTGCCCAGTGTAAAGTAGGTAATTACAGTTGTGGGGAAAGGTTGCTGATATAATGATTGATCCATTCATTTGACAAACATGTATTCGCAACGTTATGGCATATGGTTTTGTACTTTGTTGTCATACCTACTTAAGTTTAATGTTTATTAAAAACATTATATTAATCATGAAAAAGGCTATTAAAATTAAGAATTCATGATAGATCTTTAGAATTAAGGAATGTAAGATTTCTCTTTCATTCTGGTTAAAACTAATTATGCGTAATGAAGCCGGGAACTGGCGATTAAACCGATAAAGGCGACTCGCGCTGCGCATAAATTAAAAAGGCTGGAAAATCGAAAAACCTAATTGACTTTTACACTCAAGGTTATCAATGGTAATGTTTGATACGAATGCATGAAAAATATAAAGAGGTGCTCTTTTGGGCTTATTAGATAGCAACTGTAGTATATGAAAAGCAATTTTCATTCAGGATTTTTTTGCACGATGGAACAGTGAAAGAGGTACCTCGTGCCACGAAAATAATATCACCAGTGTCTTCCGGTTTTGCTATATGATGCTTATTAAATACCTTGGGACAAATCTTGCACAAAGCGACCTAGTTCCACAGTAAGCTCATTAAGATTTGTGTTGCTGTACATAAATACATATAATTTGCGAGTATACGAGTATATCATAGAAACATGCTACCAAACTACATAGGAACTAGGGCTCGCGGTCGTGTCCGGGTTTCGTGTCAACGTTTCTCATACCCGTGTTCGTGTTACACGTACACGGGTTTCTGACCCGATTTTCACGGGTAATTAAAGTCCGTGTAAATAATACCCGTTTGCACGGGTACACGGATACACGGGTATTATTTACACGGACTTTAATTACCCGCGGGTTCGGGGACGTCTTTGACGAGAAGCGTACGAATGCGTCGTGGGACTTAAGAATTATAGTACAAATAGATAGATAAGCGAAAAGCTAATTGTGTCAAATAGACCTTATTACGTAACAGATACCTAGAGTCGAAATTTATAAAACATAAATAAAAAAGTTATATCGACTGACCTTTCTTGAACAGGTAGTGTTTTGTAGCTAGTGTCGAACGAAGCTGCAGGTTACATTCAATAATAGACCTTATTTGCATTTGCTCAAATTATTTCGAACCCGTTCGGTTCGGTCTTAAGTACACGGGTACCCGGGTAGCACGCGGTTTCGTGTAAACGGTACCCGTGTATTGGACACGGACACAGGTACCCTGCGGGTTCGTGTAATTCGGGTTCTTAGTACCGTCGGGCTTAAGAACACGGGTATCCGGTTTGGCGGGTTACACGTGTACCGTGAGCCCTAATAGGAACCTACTCAAAACTCGGGAATAATTATTTGTGATAAAAACAATCTCTTACCGGGATTCAAACCCTCCACCTTGCTTCAGGCCACTACGGAATAGGTAGGTAATGGAACGTAACATTGATGTTATTTAAAATAAATAATAAAATATCATTACATAAATTGACCTAGTCCCATGGTAAGCTCAATTATGGCTTGTCTTGTGGGTACAAAGCGAGTATATGTATATTTAAATACTTAAATACAACTATGACCAAGGAACAAATATTTGTGATAAACACACAAAGAAATGCCCTCACCGGCACTTGAACCCGGAACCTCGAGCTTCATAGAAAGAGTCCCTACCAACTAAGCTACAGAGGGTAACGAAATTTGCCTGGCAATCTCATACTTTGATTTGGCGTATTAGGCGAACGACGAAGTGTGATTGCCGTTTATATGCCCATACTCGTCACGCTGTTGGCGATCGCAGTCACTCATGTGTCCATTATGATGACCATGCTGCCATAATTCTGTCCCCGAATGTTTAGTGATACTTCAATCCCTTAGTCGCCTCTTACGACACCCGCGTGAAGAGTTGGGGTGAAATGTATTCATGCGGCCGTCACAAATATGTAAAAAAAGAAAATAAGATTGATGGGTAAATCCAAGTAACTGTAATGGAAGTGACCATTTGACCGTCTGTTTATTTACTTATATGATCCAAGTGTAAGTGTTACACTTTATCTGGATAAGTATGTTTTTGATATATATCTAGACATAACAACAGTAAAATTAGCAGAATTTATAAATAAACATCCGCCAATTTGGTCACTTTCTTCATTACACTCTTGCATGGAATTGCCCTGATTGCAAATATTTATAGGTGTCTTCGCCCTCCTTATGGCGGTTGGTGCCCTCAAGTATCTGCACATGCTGAACCCCAAAGGGCAGTGGAAGCAGTTGCTGATTGTCGGCGGATTGGTTGCGGCAGCGCTGGTATTCCTTGTTGTAGTGGCTCTGACCTACATGGGAGTCATTGCTCCGTGGAGCGGAC
This sequence comes from Thaumatotibia leucotreta, assembly GCA_025490895.1. Lineage (NCBI taxonomy): Eukaryota > Metazoa > Arthropoda > Insecta > Lepidoptera > Tortricidae > Thaumatotibia > Thaumatotibia leucotreta. Next base: position 6,981 of record JALPQI010000161.1, read on the forward strand.
GGTAAGATTACCTTTATTTGCACTGCACGTGATCGTTTTATTTGTAGACTTTTCGGAATGACGATGATAGGTAAGGTAACAAACTATGTAGTACCATTCATAATTATGCATTTTATAAAGTGGTAGCTGTTGCGCATTACTTCATTCTAGTCGAATTGCGATAATGTGAAACGCTTTCCATACAAAAGAATATATCCTTATTCCATATTGTGGGTAAAAGCCTCTTCCATTTGATAGACACGAAGGTTAGCTAGTCTTAATCGTTTTGCCTTTTGGAAATTGAAGCTAACTTTACCCTTAACTGACTAGGTGGTACTCACAGACGTCACGTATTTATTTTCGACTTTATGCACGGAATGTTTAAAAGGTTGCGATTATTTTTACTCAAAATCACCTCGGTAGTTAAAGGTTTATGTATATTTTAATTTTTTTAATGTAGATTCTACTCGCTATGGGACACCGGCTACGCCAAGATCCATATCCCGATCATCGCGTCCGTCTCTGAGCACCAGCCGACCACGTGGTCTTCGTTCTTCTTCGACCTGCACGTCCTGGTCTGCACCTTCCCCGTGGGCCTGTGGTACTGCATCAAGCACGTCAACGATGAGAGGGTGTTTGGTGAGTGATGATTTGAACATAATGATATGTTGAGGGCACACTTTTGGGATACGGGATAAGCTAAGATCTTTATCCCGAATCTGATCAAGGAGCGTAGTCAAGATGCCTATCGCTAACGCTTAATAGTGAACGAAATGCAATGCACTTAGTTGCACTAATAAGAAAGATTGACAGATAGAGAACTACGATACTCTACTGAACGTCAGCGATTGGCAACTTGGTTACACACTCTTGTGGCTTATGGTCGTTCCGTTTTTGCCGATTATAGTGCTACGTGTCACTTTCCCAATAGCTTACTTGTCTGAACATGACGGCAACGACGATAAACTATGAACACGAGACCACCATAAGTATACCTAAATATTTTACTAGCAGGAATGAGAGACTGACAAAATTAAACATCGACATAACTGGTATCGATAAGTCTTCAAGTAATAGATAAATACTTAAAAAACAACATATATACAGGGTGATTTGTAATTCCACCTATTCCTTGAAAGGGGTTATTCTAGAGCTTATTTAGAATATTTTTAGCCCAGTCAACCGGGGCACAGTAGATCAAAATGAATAAAAAATGGACATTCGCATTTTTTCTTAAAAATACTATTTTAAAAAATGCTCTTCGGTTGAAAATGATATGAAAAATAAAAAATGTTATATAACATTTTTCAAAATAAGGCTTATTTTAAGCAGAAAAAAATAAAATGTGTTTTTTTTGTATGAACTAAAAAATAGGTATCTTATTGTAAGAAAACCGTAACCGATCCCGCTTTCAAACCTTTAGAATATCATTGTCCTACTTTAGAACAGTAGAAAATAGTCAAAACCTTATCTCAGTAGGTGCCCGTTTTCTTTTGTAGTCCAATCAAAAGTCAGTAAATACAACATTTTTCTTAGTTCTTTATTTTTTTATTCTCATTGAGAAAACGATGTATTCATAACAATTTAGTATAAAAAAAAAATATATGATATTTTAGTAAGAATAAATACAATTTTTTATAAGAATATTGCATTGAAATAGAAACATTTATTGCGGTGATTTTATTGATAGTAAACAAACAGCTAAATACTTCATATGAACAATAACGATATAAGTAAATAAAACATCGCCTTTTAAAAATCTTCATTACCACACATTTACCACCTTCCTCTATACTTTTTTTTAATAATAGAAAACATAAGCACTGATGACGCTGAAAATATAGAAATGTTTGAAAGTGTAGAAGAAGGTGGTGAATAAAATAGATCTAAGATACTTACAATGTATTTTTTTTTAACTTACATTGTAATTTTAGAATTATAACTAACGTGAGACTCAAACATTTAACTATTTTTCAAACGGGTTACTCACGTAATTTAAAGTCGATAATTGCTCGACATGTTTCGATCCATATAGAGGATCCTCATCATGGAGTACCCGCAACCAAAGCCCGACGTGCACTACATCGCTGCACTTGGTCGCGGGTACTACATGATGAGGAGCCTCTAAATGAATCCAAACATGTAAAGCAATTATCGACTTTAAATTACATGAGTAACCCGTTTGATAAATATTTAATAAACATTGTAATAGTTGATTTCAACTATATCTTAAATTTTTGTTACTACCATAGTTAGTAAAAACATCGCGATGTTTGATTTCAATGTTTTCATTTATAACCAATTTCTTGATAAAACTTGTATTTATCTGTATGAAAATGTCATAAATATTTTATTTTTATACTAAATTGTCATGAATATACCGTTGTTTTAATGAAAACAATAAAACACTTAACTAAGAAAAATATTGTATTTACTGACTTTTGATTGGACTATAAAACAAAAACGGGCACCTACTGAGATAAGGTTTTAACTATTTTCTACTGTTTCTAAAGTAGGACAATGATATTCTAAAGGTTTGAAAGCGGGATCGGTTACGGTTTTCTTACAATAAGATACCTATTTTTCAGTTTCATACAAAAAAAAAACACATTTCATTTTTTTCTGCTTAAAATAAGCCTCATTTTGAAAAATGTTACATAACATTTTGTATTCCTCATATAATTTCCAACCGAAGAGCATTTATTAAAATAGGATTTTTAGAAAAAATGGAACATGGAGGATCCGTAAAAACATAGAGATACAGGAGCTGATGGCCGAACCCAACATCATCGGCGTAATAAAGTCACACAGACTTCGCTGGTTCGGTCACCTGCTCAGAATGAGAGAGGATCGTGCTGCCAAGAGAGCATACGTGGGCCGACCGACTGGCCGCCGCCCGGTCGGGCGACCCAGGTACCGCTGGGAGGACACAGTGGAGGCAGATCTGCGACATCTTCAAGTGAATAACTGGCAAGAAGCTGCGCAGGATCGAGACGGATGGCGTGCTCTCTTTTCGGAGGCCAAGACCCTCTTTGGGTCCCTGAGCCAAATTAGTTAGTTAGTTAGAAAAAAATGCGAATGTCCATTTTTTTTCATTTCGATCCACTGTGCGGGGGTCTAAATTTAGTGGTTTTCGAGTTATTCAAATTTTTAGTTTTTTTCAATAGCCGTCACCTGCCGACGGAAAACCGTAATATTAAGAAAAGCACATTCGTTGGCGTGATAATTCTACACTTGCTACTTTCGAATTTGAAGAATACGCGGATATCCTGTTTTATTACGGATTTGCTGATGGTGACGCTGCTGCAACACGGAGAGAATATCAACAACGGTTTCTGACAAGTAGCCATTTTAAAGTAAGATGTTTCTAAGTGAATGGTTTGAACGTAACTGATTGATTCCTTTGTGAAAGTTGTGAAACAATAATTAAACCTCGGTTACTCACGAATATCCGAATTTCACCGAAGGCTACCTGATTTGACCTTGAACCCCAAAATAAATAAACGATAAGAGAAGATAAGACGAAGGTAAATAAAGCACAAAGATAAACAAAATTAACACAAACAAACCGATTTCGGGTCAAACCTCTTCCAGGAAACCCGCTACTTGCTCTGTTACTAACGGGTTATTTTCGATTATTGAATAGAACTTGTCAACAAGTATACCTTTTTGGAAAGGGTAATTATCGTACAAGTTATTTCTGTAATTTTTACGCCAAGTATGAAACAATTTTTTTCGAGTATTTAATCGACCTTTTTAAAAATAAAACTACCAAGAATACCATAATTTGTGAGTATGACCTTTTATTTCTTGCATTTTAATACTTTTCGATATGAGTTTTATTATAAGTAGTTAATTAATTAGTTTATTGGCTACCAGACAAAAAAATAATTATCATGGCAACGCATGTACTTTTCTTAATATTACGGGTTTTCCGTCGGCAGGTGACGGATATTGAAAAAAAAATAAAAATGTTAATAACTCGAAAACCACTAAATTTAGACCCCCGGTTGACTGGGCTAAAAACATTGCAAATAGGCTCTAGAACAACCCCTTTCAAGGAATCGGTCGAATTACAAATCATCCTGTATATAATTGACCGTATCTTGCACGTAAGTTACGAGACATTTTCTTAGCTGCATTTCTTGGTTATCTGACTTTCCGAAGTTAGTATCTTTATGAGAATAAGGTGTACTCATTGATAACCGTTACGTGTCGATGTTTCATTATGTCAATCCCTCGATTGTGCTATAAAAAATCTAGTATTAACCCTTAAATGCATAGTGATGTATATATTCTATGCATCACCTATTCTCGACTCTATTGACAACCCGTCAGAATTAAAATTTGAATAAATCTTTGTCAAGGTCATGCATTTAAGGGTTAAAATGTGGTAGTATAAGGAACTTGAACATGATTTCATATTGTTCTATTTCCAGTGGCCCTATACGCTATAAGCGCCGTATACTTCGCGGGTGTGATGGTGCGACTGATGCTGACTTTAACTCCGGTCGTGTGCGTGCTCGCCGGCATTGCATTCTCCATCCTATTGGATCTCGTGCTGCGCGAGGATGACATACCTGTCGCGCCCTCTGAATCTGACGAGAAGAATCTTTACGATAAGGTATGTAGACTGTAGGAACTTCATACAAAACGTACTGGGATTTACTTCACTGCTCACCTGTACTGTCGCGACCTAGGGCCAATTTCTCAAAAGCTTGTAACTTGTAATACAAGTGGAAGTCTCTTTTTGACACCATAAGTTAGATAAGGACTTCCGCTTGTATTACAAGTTACAAGCTTTTGAGAAATTGGCCCCTAGTACAGGTAAATTTACCAAAGCTGGCACGAATTGAATGATGGAAATGAATGACATCTATCATTCATCCACACATACATACTTTCTGTTGCTTATTTCAAATCTGACCTCTCCTCAATCCATTCGTGCAAGCTGTGAATTTACCTGTAGTGGTCTTATAGGTCGTTTCTCTAAAGAAAATGTAAGAAAAAGGCGCAGTTTAGAAAAGATAATTCTGGTTCTCTTCCTGATTTGTTCACAATGTTCCGCGTTTGGCCTTAGTGATGCCGAATGCTATCCGATTGCGGGCTTTAGATTGTATTATGTATGCTAAGTTCATCGCATCTTCCACTCTCTCTTATGTGTAATTCGTGTTCTGTCTATCTCTGTCGGTTATGCTCTCGTCAAGTGGATGTTGTTTAGAAGATTTTAGTTATTCATTGTGATAGTTTTCGTTTCCTATCATAATAATAACTAACCGAACCCACAGTTCATGCAAAATTAATGAACATAATTAATAATAATAAATAAATGCATACCGACTTATTCTTTGACATGGTAGGTTAAAGAAATATGCCTAAAATTACTGGACCATAAAATTACGATTTAGCATGAAAATTGCCTCATAGCATCCTTTGATATTGAAAAGTGTACCATGTTCTTAATATACTATGGTTTATATCTGTAACATTTCTCACAGAATACAGTAATTCAATATGCAGGGTCTATTTGTTTTAATGTAAATAAAGTTGACCTAGTTCGTGTAGAATTCGTCACCGTGTATAGGCACTTGTTGTCATTAACTGAATTAAATTACCCGATAATATTGTGAAATTGTAAGGCTACGGCATCTTATCACGACGTCGATCGTATTTCTAATTTACTGACAGTGTTCTCGAGCACGGACATACTTGTCAAGCGGTAGTTCTTGGTACTTCCACATTGGCGTTACAAAATAACATCATCATCTTACTCTCTTTGACATTCTAGTAGGAATTCTATAACATATCCTTGTTCCACTTTTTATAACGTAATGTAACAAAAATAACGTCCAATGTGGGAACACCATTACTGTTGTTCACCACTAATATTAAACACTTACATCTTTTAGACAGTAACATAAAAAACTATACAGGGTGATTTGTAATTCGGCCTATCATGAAAGGGGTTATTCTAGAGCCTATTTACAATGTTTTTAGCCCTCTCAACCCGGGGTCTAAATTGAGTGGTTTTCGAGTTAAATATTCACATTTTTACTCTGAAAATGCACCAAATGAATCTGCAACCAGCCCTGTAGGCCTAGCCAAGGTGCCATTCAGCAATCGTATACTATAACCAATAACGAATAAATATATGAGAATGATAGATGCGAACGAATAAGTCACGCGACCATTTCCATACATTATTAGTGTCATATTTGTATTTTATAAGGACGTAATTAATTAATATGTACTCCAAATCCAACGAACATAATTTATTGTCTGACAGCTAGACAGTTACCTACAATTAGGGTCACGTGACTTATCACTCAATTTCTCAAAGGTTAGCTGGAAGAGATCCCTTATAGGGATAAGTTCGCCTTTGTACCTATATATCTGTATAATTGTTTTATAACTTGTTTGTACAATAAAGTGATTTACTACTACTACTACTACTTATCGCTTATCGTATACAGCAGAACCATGGCTACGCCTGCTGAGGAGATTATTCTAAGATTTTTACTTCTGGTCAGGCGGGTAAGCCGAAGAAGCGAACCGTGGAGCCCACGCCGCCGGCCGACTCCGGGCTCGGCATGAACGTGCGCTCCGGCACGCTCATCGCGTTCATGATCCTGCTCATGCTGTTCTCTGTCCACTGCACCTGGGCGACGTCCAACGCCTACTCCAGCCCGAGCATCGTGCTCGCTAGCTACGGGAACGACGGGTACACTATACACCACGCTCACAGCTCATCGCGTTCATGATCCTGCTCATGCTGTTCTCTGTCCACTGCACCTGGGCGACGTCCAACGCCTACTCCAGCCCGAGCATCGTGCTCGCTAGCTACGGGAACGACGGGTACACTATACACCACGCTCACAGCTCATCGCGTTCATGATCCTGCTCATGCTGTTCTCTGTCCACTGCACCTGGGCGACGTCCAACGCCTACTCCAGCCCGAGCATCGTGCTCGCTAGCTACGGGAACGACGGGTACACTATACACCACGCTCACAGCTCATCGCGTTCATGATCCTGCTCATGCTGTTCTCTGTCCACTGCACCTGGGCGACGTCCAACGCCTACTCCAGCCCGAGCATCGTGCTCGCTAGCTACGGGAATGACGGGTACGTTACTATACTTTTTTTTCCAGGGGGAATCGAAGGGGTACCTAGGGGGAAAGCATGATTCTGCTCATGTTCTCTGGTCACGTCCAGTGCCTACTCTAGTCCGAGCATCGTGCTCGCTAGCTACGGGAACGACGGGTACGTCACTATACACCACGCTCACACGAGCTCATCGCGTTCATGATCCTGCTCATGCTGTTCTCTGTCCACTGCACCTGGGCGACGTCCAACGCCTACTCCAGCCCGAGCATCGTGCTCGCTAGCTACGGGAACGACGGGTACACTATACACCACGCTCACATGAGCTCATCGCGTTCATGATCCTGCTCATGCTGTTCTCTGTCCACTGCACCTGGGCGACGTCCAACGCCTACTCCAGCCCGAGCATCGTGCTCGCTAGCTACGGGAACGACGGGTACACTATACACCACGCTCACACGAGCTCATCGCGTTCATGATCCTGCTCATGCTGTTCTCTGTCCACTGCACCTGGGCGACGTCCAACGCCTACTCCAGCCCGAGCATCGTGCTCGCTAGCTACGGGAACGACGGGTACGTCACTATACACCACGCTCACAGCTCATCGCGTTCATGATCCTGCTCATGCTGTTCTCTGTCCACTGCACCTGGGCGACGTCCAACGCCTACTCCAGCCCGAGCATCGTGCTCGCTAGCTACGGGAACGACGGGTACGTCACTATACACCACGCTCACAGCTCATCGCGTTCATGATCCTGCTCATGCTGTTCTCTGTCCACTGCACCTGGGCGACGTCCAACGCCTACTCCAGCCCGAGCATCGTGCTCGCTAGCTACAGGAACGACGGGTACACTATACACCACGCTCACAGCTCATCGCGTTCATGATCCTGCTCATGCTGTTCTCTGTCCACTGCACCTGGGCGACGTCCAACGCCTACTCCAGCCCGAGCATCGTGCTCGCTAGCTACGGGAACGACGGGTACACTATACACCACGCTCACACGAGCTCATCGCGTTCATGATCCTGCTCATGCTGTTCTCTGTCCACTGCACCTGGGCGACGTCCAACGCCTACTCCAGCCCGAGCATCGTGCTCGCTAGCTACGGGAACGACGGGTACACTATACACCACGCTCACACGAGCTCATCGCGTTCATGATCCTGCTCATGCTGTTCTCTGTCCACTGCACCTGGGCGACGTCCAACGCCTACTCCAGCCCGAGCATCGTGCTCGCTAGCTACGGGAACGACGGGTACACTATACACCACGCTCACACGAGCTCATCGCGTTCATGATCCTGCTCATGCTGTTCTCTGTCCACTGCACCTGGGCGACGTCCAACGCCTACTCCAGCCCGAGCATCGTGCTCGCTAGCTACGGGAACGACGGGTACACTATACACCACGCTCACAGCTCATCGCGTTCATGATCCTGCTCATGCTGTTCTCTGTCCACTGCACCTGGGCGACGTCCAACGCCTACTCCAGCCCGAGCATCGTGCTCGCTAGCTACGGGAACGACGGGTACACTATACACCACGCTCACAGCTCATCGCGTTCATGATCCTGCTCATGCTGTTCTCTGTCCACTGCACCTGGGCGACGTCCAACGCCTACTCCAGCCCGAGCATCGTGCTCGCTAGCTACGGGAACGACGGGTACGTTACTATTACTACTTTTTTTTCCAGGGGGAATCGAAGGGGTACCTAGGGGGAAAGCATGATGCTGCTCATGTTCTCAGTTCACGTCCAACGCCTACTCTAGTCCGAGCATCGTGCTCGCTAGCTACGGGAACGACGGGTTGCTTACCAAGTAATCCAGTCGAGTCTCTAGCGTAGAAGAAGTGTTACTGTCTATTTTAAAATGTTTGTATTGAACTGCGCTGCTACCGCGAAAACCGAGATCCGCAAATTTCGGGGATTTTTCTGTCACTCTAATGACGCCTTCGCTGAAGTAGTTTAAGTACCTAGGTCTTTTTTTAAATACCGAGTTCTAGTTGTCGACCGATTGCCCTACGAAAACTTGGAAACAAGGTTTTCCTTTGATATAAAAGCAAGAGTCTTGGAAATTAGTCTTTAAGAACAAAAAGATTGTACAAGCGGTAGTTCCCACATCTAAATTCGTCATTAGTTTTAAATCATTGTGTGTTTATTAAGACTTTTTTTATATTTAATTACAGATCACGCAAAATCCTAGACGATTTCCGCGAAGCTTACGGCTGGCTATCTCAGAATACCGCGGAAGATGCTAGAGTGATGTCTTGGTGGGATTACGGTTACCAGGTAATTCAACATTTTTTTTTGTTAACTCTTGAATGCACCAAAGAAAACCTTAATGTATAAATGACGACACTGCCATTGTCATTATCTACCACTTTTTCGTCTGATATAACTTACATCTTTAGCATTGCGTGTAAAGTGAAGGGAGTTTATGCTAATATGTCAAATATTTTATTGAATAATTAAATGTTTGTCGATAATAAAATTATTCAATTTTATATCTTATTTGCATAGTATTTTTTATAATATTCTTTTAGAGGACAACGCAACAGTCAATAATAATTAAAGATTTTTTGTTATTATTCTACGCTTGTTTGTGGCCTCTGAAATAACTAAACAAAATAATAAAATTATACTTTATAAAAACATACTATAAATGAAACATAAAATTTGCACCTTTATAATACTATACATATCCCATTAGACCATAGTTATGCAGAAAACGACCAATTTCGATTTTTTGACAATGCAAAATGCGATCAAACTCAATACGTTAAAGCTTAAGTCAGTTTGACAAAAAATAGGTCACTTTCTGCAAAAATGGTGGCGAGTGCCGTGACCCCTCAATAATATCGATTTCCAGATAGCAGGCATGGGAAACCGAACCACCCTAGTCGACAACAACACGTGGAACAATTCCCACATAGCGCTCGTCGGTAAAGCCATGGCCAGCAACGAGAGTGCCGCGTACGACATCATGACCATGCTGGACGTCGACTACGTGCTCGTGATATTCGGCGGCGCTATCGGCTACTCGGGCGATGATATTAACAAGTTTATATGGATGGTCAGGATCGCTGAGGGAGAACATCCTAAGGATATTCATGTACGTTTTATTATCTATCTTAAGTCGACAACAACACGTGCAACAATAAGCTACTTGACTCATATCAAATTTAGTGCAAAAAAATATTATTTTCTGTAGTATTTATTGAAAAGATCAATATTTTTCCATTACGGTGTATTAAAAGTGTTTGATGGGTACATATTTTTCATTGAAAAATTCGTTTTATTTTTTTAAATTTTGTACTCTGAAAACGGTGTCGGCCATGATGTGACGTCATAGGATCTTAAACTAACTTCATGTCGAATCTTATACGAGTGAAATTCGCCATGGACATGTAGGCATGTAGCTTTGCTGTGACATTAACATAACATAAGTGACATGTCAAATGTTTGTTTTCGGTTTGAGTGACGTCAAACCACAGATAATCTAAGCATTAACATGGCTAGTATCGTTTTCGCGCGGTAACGAAAGTTTAAATTTTAAGTTATAATTTTGCGGTTTTCTAGGTCGTGAAAAAATATATTTATATTTTTTTTCCGTTAATCAGATATTGATTAATAATATACGACAAACTTTAAAAATGGGTCAAGTAGCCTATTCCCACATAGCGCTCGTCGGTAAAGCCATGGCCAGCAACGAGAGTGCCGCGTACGACATCATGACCATGCTGGACGTCGACTACGTGCTCGTGATATTCGGCGGCGCTATCGGCTACTCGGGCGATGATATCAACAAGTTTATATGGATGGTCAGGATCGCTGAGGGAGAACACCCTAAGGATATTCATGTAGGTTTTATTATCTATCTTAAGTCGACAACAACACGTGGAACAATAGGCTACTTGACCCATTTTTAAAGTTTGTCGTATATTATTAATCAATATCTGATTAACGGAAAAAAAATATAAATAATTTTTTTCACGACCTAGAAAACCGCAAAATTATAACTTAAAATTTAAACTTTCGTAACCGCGCGAAAACGATACTAGCCATGTTAATGCTTAGATTATCTGTGGTGTGACGTCACTCAAACCGAAAACAAACATTTGACATGTCACTTATGTTAATGTCAATGTCACAGTAAAGCTACATGCCTACACGTCCATGGCGAATTTCACTCCTATAAGATTTGACATGAAGTTAGTTTAAGATCCTATGACGTCACATCATGGCCGACACCGGTTTCAGAGTACGAAATTAAAAAAAATAAAACAAATTTATCAATAAAAAAATATGAACCCATCAAACACTTTTAATACACCGTAATCGAAAAATATTGATCTTTTTAATAAATACTACAGAAAATAATCATTTTTTGCACTACATTTGATATGAGTCAAGTAGCCTATTCCCACATAGCGCTCGTCGGTAAAGCCATGGCCAGCAACGAGAGTGCCGCGTACGACATCATGACCATGCTGGACGTCGACTACGTGCTCGTGATATTCGGCGGCGCTATCGGCTACTCGGGCGATGATATTAACAAGTTTATATGGATGGTCAGGATCGCTGAGGGAGAACACCCTAAGGATATTCATGTACGTTTTATCGACTATCTATCTTATGTGTTAAGGTAGAAAGCCTGTCCATCCTTAGCTAACCAGTAAACTATTTTATAACTTTCTAAATAAATGCACTGACACGTTTGGATCAAAATTCTTTTCGTTGTCGTATTTTGTGTCCCTAAAAAACGTGACACAGTTGTGATTTTTGTATGAGATGATGTTTTGTTTCTAATATTTGATGTATGGATTAAAATCTAGCGTGAAACAATATATGCACCGGATTTTTTTCTATATACTGAGTCGAAACAGCAACTAAAAGCGTGACAGAGTGGTATGAAACAAGACAACGAAAATAATTTTGACACGTTTGCCTAAATATTTAGATCCCGGAGTCAATATTATACACAATAGCTATGTTTTCTTTTGGGGTTACTATATTTTTAAGTAAGGAAATAGCGGTATACGGCAGAAAATTACGACTCTTAGGTTAGGTAGCTGCTTACTAGATAGGATTGGTAAGGATTGACGGGCGTTTCACGAGAAAGGTCACTCGCACAACAATATATCATGTTAATACAAAGTGAATTTGAAATTAGTGTTTTTTTATCTTCAAGGGCTTTCGCTTCAATATGTTGACTTATGTCACGTTTCGTTATTCACTATCTTTTTTTTTCAAATACTTTACGATAGATGTGTGTGTAATCGACTAAGCAAGTAATCATTCATCGCAACTAAGGTGACGTTATATATACAGTTATGATGATTCTTACTTTTGTTTGTTTAATGTTTCAGGAGGCAGACTATTTTACGGAGAGAGGAGAATACCGAATAGATTCTGAAGCATCTAAAACGATGTTAAATTCTTTAATGTACAAGTTATCATATTATAGGTCAGTATTCTTGTATTTAAAATTACTTTATTACAATGAACATACATTTTTAGTCACAAACAAAACATACCTAAAGTTCTAGTCAAATAACCTAGCTTCTGACCCCCAACAAAATAGTACATTAAATATTAAATATTTAAAATAGTACATTCAAGTTTAAAAGCATGTGTTTTTATTAGTAATAAATTATAGGCAAAACACGCTTATGAAAGAGTTTATCATTTGCACTCTCAAAAGAATAGGCTATTTGGCGCAGCTATAAGATGTTGATTTATCAATAAATATAAAACGGGCCTCTTTATAACATTGTATTAAGATGTGAAATCGAATTGGAGATCAAAAATGTAAACAAATGGGATACCACCACAAAAAAATAATCACGGGAAGTGGGTAATCTTAAATCATTAAAATACTTATAAAAAATGCGTATTTACAGTCACTGACGGTATGTAGAATTTACAAATATTTTACAAATTTTTAATACAAAACATTAAGCGTCATAAGTCATTTTTTAATGATATATTTCGCTACTTTTAATAAAATGTGAGGTGTTTAATTTATACTAGTGGCAATTATAAGAAATCTTAAACATTTGGTTCGTAGTTATAACAATAACTAGTTTATTCGTAATTCGTTACGGTCACTACACTAAGAACCATTTAAGAGGGTTCGCATTTATAACTATGTACTTCAAAAATCAAAACAAGAGGGTGCTCCAAATGACTGTTTTATGAATTCATAAAAACTCCTAAAATTTAGCATTACAAAGTACCTACATAAATACAGATTATAGTATTTTATTATTATTTTTAGTAATTAATCATTTTCATATGGCAATCAAAATGGATTCGATCGTATCTATAGATGAAGACTGGAATTCGTTCCCCGACTATCCTAAAGATTAAAGTAACACGACATTCGTTTTCATTGATTATGTTGATTATTTACATCATTCTAGCAAATTTTCTAGGTTTTATTTTTGTAATCAGGAACTGGACACTCAGACGTATGTTTTTTTATTGTCATATTCAAAAATATGTTAACAATTGTGATACTTTGTGTATCGAACATACCTTGACTTTCGCGTATCTACATCTACACATAAAACATTGTCTTAGGTTTGGTAGGATAGTTGTAAGTGTAGATATAAATTAAATGAAATAAAAAATCAATCTCAAAAGGCGACGTTAATTTACAAAGGTGTTAAAAACTACATTCTATATAAAACGTTTTATACCCCTGGAATGTCACTTTAACATTGACTTTGTAATGTCATGTCATTGTCATAGATTGTTTACATTTTTGATCTCGAATTCCATTTCAGAGCTTAAATGCTTTAATACAGTCCGGTAGGTGTTTCAGTGTTAAATTCTTGGCGTTTAAAGGTTTAACTCACCCCTGTAGTGACAGAATACACGATAGTTTAACCGTCTACTTATATTTACACAATTTTTTTTGTTTTAGATATTTCACAGTATTTTACTTTAAAAAACCGGTTATTTTTTGTAATTAACACTTTTAATATGATAACCCGCCTGGCGGGTCGCCCTGCATCCGAGACAAGCTAACGAGGGCCCGCCAGGCGGGGTCCCTTGAGCGTACATTAGTATAAGGCCTGAGCGTTGAGCGGCGCGACCGGCGGGGTAAGCAGTGGCGCGTCGAGCGTCCAAGGGATTTCTACTGCGTGTACAGTCACCACATGGGAATGTTGAGCCACTTGGCAATGGATGCAATTTGGTCGTGTAATATTATGGGTTCGGTTTTTTTCGTTAGTACGCACGATCGCGACATGACCGATGTTCCCCGATGATATGTCAGTCAAATACGAATCTTTGTTGCGTCAAAATTTCAGTGTGTCAAAACTAGTTGAAATAATAAAAAATTCTTCGTCTACGAGAATTAAGGATTAGTCATCGGCCATTATTAGACGCTAGATGTCGTTGTTCCTAGAGGAAACTGGATAACGACAGTTCTTCATAGATTTGTTTAAAACCGTTTAGTAATTTATTCGTATTTGCTTCAAATCGGAAGCCATGATTTATCTGATATTAATAGGCGAGGTATATTTTCCATTCATATTTAATATTTATATAAATAGGCATGTTATGTTATCGAGCAATTTTTTAAATTATTTTTCTCATTGACAGAGACAAATGCTATTGCTGTCTTTATTATCATTCGTTACAGCTCAGTTGACGTTAGTTGAAAACTTATGTAATGTAACCTTTGTAGAAATATGGTAGGTAACCTTTGACAATCTACCCATAATCCTATAATCTGTCAGTTGCCATAAAAATGTATAATAGAAACTTGATAGTTTCTGACTGAGATTCTAACTTTGAAAAAATACCTGTCAGTGACAGCCGTTAAAAGGAAAGTGAACGAAATTACCATCAGGGCTCTGAAGTTAGATTGACGTCTCCAGGTTTAAAGCGGATGTTATAACGTAACTATAGTAACGTCAGCTTCCGGAAAAATAGCGAACAATCATTGGTCAAACATTTTTGTTATTACGTAACCATGGTAATGTCACTGAAGAATACGCGAGCAGTCATTGGCTAACCGTAGCAACAACCGCCCCATTGGTCAGCAGAGTTCGGCCGAAGTCGTGATACCAGCCTCACAAGAGTTCGGAACCCGATTTGTATTATTCGACCAAGTTGCGAACAGTGGCAAGTGGCTCAACAATCTCGTGTGGTGACTGTACGCTCATTCATTTGCATTTTTTTTACATAGGCGCCCCGCTCGAGCCTCTACTCAGGTCTTAGACTAAAAGTAATGGTATAGATTAAAGGTATGGTCCTGTGCAGGTACGACAGCGGAGGCAGCCCGCCGGGCTACGACCGCACGCGCGGCGCGCTGCCGGGGCTGCGCGGCTTCCGCCTCACCTACCTCGAGGAGGCCTACACCACCGAGCACTGGCTCGTCAGGATATACAGGTACAGCCTTCTTTTGTGGACATGAGGCCGGTGTTGCAGTTGCATTTTTATAAAAACCAATTATCTCCGAAAATATTGAAAAAACTAAGACCCTTATTAAAATACATTTTCTTCTATTCGACCCTAGGGTTCTTCTTATTTTTGCAATTTTGTAGGATATTCGAACCAATAAAGGTGCTCTTTGCTCTCCCGCTTGCATTTTTATGAGGCACCCTTACATTTTGTTATTTGATAAGTGAATCATATTTGTCTTTTTTTTTCAATTATCATAAACAAAATTAGAGATCGCTACCGAAGTAATAGAAAAACTACTAATCATTTTGCCTTTCTTGAACTTTGTAACTACTACTGTTACTTTGGTAGCGACCTCTATCTTATTTTGCAAAAATAAGAAGCACCCTAATTTGACCCTTCAATTAAAATAAAGAAATCGTCCCCACTTTACGTTTGAGGTACCCGGTTTTTATTTTCTATAGTTTGTCCTATTCCTTTTGTCGGCGTGACTAACCAAATCGCAGATTTTTAGTACTAACGGTCACTAAGCTAAGAAGCAGACAGATAGACAGACGAACATAGCGAAACTATAAGGGTTCCTAGTTTACTACGGAACTCTAAAAATAGGCATATGGAAAAAAGGGGTTCACGTCATTAACAGCGATAATAGACGAGACAAATGCTACAAGTCGACGATATTCGAAGTTCGCAGTAGTCTTATGGAAGTTTTTAATTTTTAACTTTGCGACCAACTTGCAAGTTTCAATTATAAAACAGATCATATCACATTTTTTACATTTTTGGGGAGGTCTCCCCTACAATCACGTTTACGTGCATGTTTTACTGTGTATTTAACGATTGTACTTGTCTCCAGGGTTAAAAAACCGGACGAATTCAATCGTCCCCGACTGCCGTTAGCGAAGAGAAAGATTTCTACATCCAGTGGTTTATCTAAAAAGGTAGGTTCCGTTGAAATACTTCACGTTGCTATCCTAATTACTTTGAAAATATTTAACTAATGACTGAATATGCCTTTGCGGGCAATAGTCGTTTCTACTTATAAATGCCAACTATTGGAATGTGCCCAAAAAATTGTCGTGGTGACAGTAAGAATACCTTTGTCACCACCCCAACTCTTCCCGACGTGGGTGTTGTAAGAGTCGACTGAGAGATTCAAGTGTTACGGATCATTCATTTATTGAATATTGATAATAAGCAGCAACGTTATCATTGTGGACACACTACTGCGAATGCTAACACGCTTGCCCAGCGTGGCGATTACGGGTATTATTGATAAGTACTACTCAGTGATGGGTTGTTCCCGGTAATTTCCGAAATCTTGCTATGGAGAAAGATTACATTTGGGAATATTCCCTATACCGTATTGGGAAAGTTACCGGGAACGACCCATCACTATAGGAGATGCCTACGCCTAGCAGAGGACTGAAATAGATGTGATGCCGGAACCCTTAGTCTGTTGCACTGAATGATAAAGGATTAAAATATTTCCTTGTTCCCTTTGACAAATTCCTGTAGAAAACTTGCTATGCTATATTTATTCCCAATCGTCACAAGTGTTATTTTACTTATTTTGTATTCTGAGCTCGATTTTCATTGTTATAGCAACCGCTATCAGTAGGCGAGTTGGATACGGTACCGTATAGTACTACTTTTTAGATGTCGGTGTTGTCTTGTGTCAAATGTTGTACCATTGAGCATGTATTGTTTTATTCGTTATTTTTGTTCTTAGACGTTTTAATTTGTGGTTTTATTATAGAAGGCTTACTGTGTATATAATAGCGTTAGTTTAGATTAGGGATCCTTTTCTTCATGAGAAATATAAAATTAGTCATTCACGTACCTAAGTATTTGTTGTGCACCGCTTTATATGTTACTTGCAATGTTGTTTAGTTATTGATGTCTTTGCACTTAGATAACTAAGACGAGAATAACTGCATGTTGATTTACCAAATGACAGACAGAACGACTTTCTCAAACCTTGTCATTTGCACTATGTACAGCCAAGAAAAATATATAGGTATATTAAAATACTCTAAAATATGTCCCAGTGTGTTACGGGTGTTATAAAATGGTCATATCATGTTTAGAGCCTCCGCTCTTGTGATACATATTTTTACACTTGACTGTACATGAAGTCAACAGATTATGTAGCGTGGAATGCTTTGTGTACTTATACTGTGCACTACTAGGCACAAGCTTTCATATTAATGTAATTGTCCGTTAGAGTTTTCATACTTACTAGTATTTGATACTATTGTGAAGACCATAATATATATACAAACCTAAAGACGTCGCATTGTCGGGCGACCCTAGCTGCCATGGTGTACCCATAACGGTGTCAACTGACTGTATATCGGTCAGTTGACATCGTTATGGGTACATTAAAATTTAATCTACCAATCACAACATTATAGGTATTTTAAACTTGACGTACGATGTTTGGCCATACGATTTTGTACTCTAATGCTAATTCAATAAAGTCTATTAAAAGTACTTTTGTTGCTTTTAATACAGTGTTATGAGTGTAATTATTACAACAAATTCTAACTTGTTGTAATAATTACACTCAATATTAAAAACGACAACAGTACTAAAATAACAACAGTAAGTTAAAAGCAACAACAGTACGAAATAGTGCAAACTGAAGATAAACGTGATGTGTGTAAGCGTTCATTTAACTAACAAGTTGGCAACTTGGGGTTACCTGGAAATATGCACAAAGCGACGTCCTTAGGTTTTCTTGGCTTCGATGAAGACTTCCTTCTTTCTTCCAGACTTCGCGAAGAAGAAAAGGTATCTTAAAGAACAAGCCCACGGTGGTGAAGGGCAAGAAGATCAGCCGGCTGGAGTGACGCGCCGCCGATCCCAGCGAGACGTGATCGTGACGCATCAGTGGTAATGCACCTTTATCGTCTTGCAATCCCTTCAACATACTTACGTATCCGGACGAACCGAGTGCTTCTGTTCTAACAAATCTCCATCGATACACATCGGTAGACCTTATTACAAAAGGCATACAGTCTACCGATAGACCGTGTGGACGATGGTACTGATACAGATGTAGTGCATAATCCTTTGCAATAGTATTTTCACGGTTTTATTGTTGCCACGAAACGTAATTGGTGAGTAAACTTAAACTCTGACGTTGTACGTAAAAAAACAATGACTGAAGAGTATGCACTACATCTTTAGTACTTTTATTATTACGTCAACAACGCATTAGTGTGTATCTATGTTTTATAAGTCAAAGTATGACGAAGTTCTAGATTACTCGGTTTTTACGCATTTATTTTCATTAGTTTCTCCTATCTTTAATATTTCAGTGTAAATTGTGTGTTTGAAGAGAAAGCCCTATTTATCTCGATATTATGTATGAAATATTTTTATCTCCCTTCCCTTATTTTCGAAGACAATAAGTATGTTCACCAATAATGTAACTTGTAATGTATTGTAAAATGTTTATGACGGACTAGTTGTTGACTTAGACGAGATAGATAGGTAGACGCAATAATTTTGTTACGGAGATTAAAGAGTAATGTTCATACGAATTACTTTTATAGAAGACTCTGGGCTAGTTAGAATATTTTAGTTGGCTATAATCGGATTGCATGAGCGACATAAGATCGAATTTGGGTGTTTTTGAGGTACTCTCATACTATACTATAAGAAATAAATATGTAAACTTACTAAAAAACATCTTGATGAATGAATCCGGCATGTATGGAATATACACTATTTCGGATTTACTGCTATAGTAAAAAAGCAATCCAGTTTATTTTATTTTATCGCACAGTTAACTGGCCACTTGTAGACTATACTAGCTGACTAAGCGAGATGCCAATAATACATTGATACGAAAAATTATAACATTTGAAAATAATCACGTCACTTATCGTTAGAGATCTCCTTCCCTAAACATCTAAACATTTTGTGACTTTTGTTTAACGCGACGATTTACAATTGGTATATTGGCTTTCCACTCGGGACATGTCGTCTTCGTCTGTTCGTGTGCATATTTGACTCGTGTAGTATCTCCAAAGACGTCTCGTATAACTGAAGGTGTATCCGGCTAGGGCAAGTGTCATTAGATCTTACCACTGATGTAGCTGTTTGACTGACACCAATTATCTATTTACTTAGTCCATTAGATAAATATTTCTTAATATTTAAATATTTCGTTAATATTTTATTTCGGCACTGGGTGCGTATGTGGCGTTTTCAAAACACGATGTGATAAATATGGTACGTTTAAAGATTTCAAGTATTGGTGCTAAAATTATTGCATAATACTGGTGTGTGCCATCAATGTTTACACATTCGCTGTCAGCCTTCTTTTTAAAAGCACGTCATAAGTGTGTTTGTGTGTCTTTTTGCATTATTTCTGTTATATTTCATATATTTATTCGCGTACTTACCTTGTCTGTTACCATTCTCATCGATAACAAAAGTAAATATGGTTTTCTCAAACTTGCTACGGAATGTTGATGTTACTTACTTTAAATTAAACCCGGAAATACTATGTATCCGGTGGGATATGCTAAGATGATATGTAAAGAGATTTCATGTATTTATTTCACACCTAGGACTGCAAACAAACTGTCTTTTGTTTTGAAACGTCAAATTGTGACACTGTCTTGACATTCAGCCACAGAAAAAAAAACCTAAGAACTAATGTCTATACCACCAGGTAAAAGAATACCTCAAACAGATTTAAAAAAAAAGTTAGGCGCGAATGTTTTTTTTTTTTAATGTTGTACGATACTGTACTATTATATCAATATTGGTTTATTTACAAATCAAATAGTATGGTTCAGCGAAATCAGTTCGTTTTATTTCATGGCAAGTTTGAGAAAAGCACTATACAAATCTCGGCGAGAAACAGGGTTACAGGCCGCGTATTCCTATCTGGCCTCAGTTCCTTCGGCCAGATATATCTACTTGGCCTGTAACCCTTCGTTTCCCGTCCTCTATAGTAATGTACTATTACATCCCTATTTAAGTATACTTTCATACTTGATACCAGAACTCTGCGCCCCGTTTGACAGACATATTGGTTGGTTTGGGCTCTATGAAAATTTGAAGTATACGTAATATAGTATATGTTTTGAAGTGACTAATTATTGTATGGATTTACGATCGTTTGTGTTACTTTAAACTCCTTATCACATCGTGTTGCGTCCGACCTGTGAACGTTGACGATTGCCGCATATGTGAACATATCATCATATCAGTCATAATCCTGATTGGCTGTTGATCTAATGTAGGCATTGGTTCGGATCGGATTGATCAGATTTAAAAACCCGTTCATAGAGATATATTTATTACTAGTTCGAATCGCTCATACTAATCTAACCACAAAAATCCGATATGGAGCATACTCGTAAGAGTCATAAATGGCATAATCATAATAATATATTTATTACATCATTTAAATTCCTAATGTAACATTTATGTAGGTAGACGTTAGTCTTACCTAGTTTATGTAAATTGTCTCCGGATTGCCCATCGGATAAATTTGATAAATGAAAAGAATTGTTTTTAACAGAACTAATGTAAACAAACTGTGTGAGCGAGAAGTAACATCGGACGTTTTGAAAACTAAACTTGTGAGAATGTCAACTGTTCAAAATAAAATAATATGTCTGTCATTACTGAGAACGTCCATTTGTAATATTTATAATGATCGATAAATAGTTTAGTGTTTATTATAATTAGTGTTTAACTTGTTTTATTCCTGTAAGCGATGCTTCTTTGTTTTGCTAGGCTCACTCACTCACTTTGGTACTTAACACCACTCGGGTCGCGGTTCTATGTTGTATGACTAAATTGATTTTTATTTTCTATTTATACTTTATTTTATGTTGATTTAAACTTTCACGATTATCACTCATATTTTAAAAACAAACGGGTCTTAATCGCGTAAACTTTTCGTTTGTTTACGAGATTAAGGTGTTTGCCTTTAAAATATACTTTATTTTTTGTTGTCATTATGTCTACCAAAGTATGAGTATGATAAGATGAACTTATCCGTAAGTTTATAATCTGGTTTCTGTATTCCTACTAATTATGTTGCGTTCGGGCCTATGGATGAGAGGTGTTATTTTGATTTTGTTGTTGCACGACACTATTGTTTTCGTATTGTGACAGAGTTTTATCGATCTGTAGGAGAGTGCTCTATAATGTTTTTAATAAACGTATAGAGACGATTCCTTGTTTCATTGTTCACTAAAACCCCATTTAGTTATCCTAAAAAGACTTTCGAAATACTAGTATGTCACAATCAAGAATTGTAAAAATAGTAGATTGTGTCACATGGGATCAAAATAATAAATTTTTTGCGAGGGCGTTCAGTAAAGCACAAATGAAGCGATGGATTCTATAAGAAAATCTCGAACGTAGTGAGGGATTCTAAAGTGGAATCCGGAACGTAATGAGGGATACTAGCGTTAACGCCCAAGACGAAAATAATTTTGATACCGTGTGAAACATACTGCTTTTCGCACCACCTAAGATGAGAAAAACAAAAAATATATTATATCGGTTTTTAATATTTATGCACATAATGGATTCTGAAGAAATCATAATCGATTATGCACGTGCAATTTTTTTTACTATTTCATTGTTATTTTTTAGGCTGGCAATATGAAGTCCTTGAACAGGGAAGAGACACTTTGATCCCTCCTAGCAGGAAAGGAATGGCCCGTATTCGAATAGGTGGTGTGAAAAAATAATTGTATATCATATAGAGGGTCAAATCTTTTGGAATGCTCGCGAGCCCTGTTGTTGTTGTTGTTGTTGTTGTTTTTCTGGCCATTTTTTCCGCAACTCGACATCATACGTGCCTATTTTGCGTAGTTCCAACGCTGGCCCGGTACTTGTTGGGGACTTCACATACACCCTTGAATTTTTTCGCAGGTGTATGCAGGTTTCCTCACGATGTTTTCCTTCACCGTAAAGCACCCTGTATACACATATGTAGTGGAATAATGTAGAAATTAGTCGCACGCTACTTGGGCATGCATCACGGTGGGCCGTCATGTTAACCCTATTCCAAGCTGAAACAACATCAACCTTATCGTCTCTGTTTAATGTTCACATTAGATTGAACTTTATTTATACGTGACTGGTCTTAAAATAATTCGTCAAATCATAACATATTACCGAGTCCACGGGTATTTTCACTTCTAGAGACACCCAAATTAGCTTAACTCTCACAAAAAAGTTCGATGTCAGTTTTGTAACGACAATTAAGCATGCAATATTTACGTATATCCACTTTATTTATGTTTTATATTGCATAAACGCGTATTCTTTCTGAATTAAATGATAAAAAAATAATTTTGTCAATATTTAATGCTTAATTGTCGTTACAAAGCTGACATCGAAGTTAACTTTTTTGTGAAGTTTTTTGTTAAGCTAATTGTGTGGCCCTAGAAGTGAAAATGCCCCCACGACGTTGCACTACTATTCTACATAACACTTTATATCTAAGTGACAATTTTTTTTGGATACTCTTCGAATCATAGTAAAGCTCTTAAATAAAAAATACGATTGTAAAAAAGTGACAATTCAGATATCGAAAAATCTTAGTTGTTTATGACTATGACATAAAGTGTGCAGGATAGAGGTCTTCGCACACTATAACAACTCCACGCCAACGCGGCAGCAACTCTACTCACACTCACGATGAGTAGTCAACTAGTTGATCCATCCAATGGTCACTAGTGGACAACACTGTGTCAACGAGTGGGCAATTAAAATGGTTGCTCGATACACGTCAGTCGTTGCGTGGACAACGTGTGGTCGTTGAGTGACAAACGAGTCGGGGTTGACCTTTAGTGTATGATGCGTATGCCACTCGTCGTACACTACTTTAATATCATTTTTTGAAATTAAACTTTGAACATATGACACAGGGCTTAAATTTCAATTATTAGACTCGAGTCGAGTGGGTGTGGAGTTGATATAGTGTGCGAAGACCTTATATAGTGTCTAGCACCTTATTTGGACATTCGTTTTAGTGGGAATACCTGCTAGTTTTTTAGGGCTTGGAAATATTGTCAAGGGCAATAATATGTATACACTTTATAACTTAATGTCTGGAGCATAAGGTCTAAATTTGTATGTATATTTATGCCCCTGGCCCTATACTTTTACGAAACATGAGGGTATTATTTTAAGGATATAAAAAATAAAAACAAATTGACAAAACCTTCACCATATATTTATTAATAAAGACAATCTAAAAGATCACTTAATAGTTCATTGTCTTAAAAAATTAGTTACCCTAATAAATTTATCAATATATATAATAGATTTTTATTTTATTACTTATTGTTTCAAGGATATGCGAAATTGTGAAAAGTCGCTCAGCAGGGAGGGACAGGGCTGGAGCTTACTCGTCGTTGTTCTTTACGTTACGATCATCACATTGATTGAATATAACAATGAATCTAGTTATACGTAGTACACTTACATCTTCTCGAATACCTATTTAATCTAAATGCTTAATAAAGGTTAACGACCTAAGTGACTACGCGAAGAATTGTGCTAATCTAAAAACGTGTCTACAAATGTTAAATAGTAGTTCAAAGACTTTTGTAATTTACAGAACGTTCAAAATCACAACACAGAGTGTAATATCAATTATCGTGCAGTTGGCACGTGGGTTCCCCTACGGTATTATATGTTACACGGGTACGTATTACGGAGCTCGGCGCGGCGGCGCGCCCGACACGTCGAGGCGTCGTCGCCGGACGGCACTCCTGCGTGTCGCCTAGCGCGCCGCCGTGAGCCTTACACTGGGTATTCGATACAAAATTAGAAGAATATATATTCATTTAGACTTATAAAATATTATTTACTATAGTAACATTTCACATTTTTTTTTGTTTTTGACACAAATACTGAAGTACATTTACAATGCGTACCGCATTCGGGATCGGGTCTATAGAAAACAAGAAGTCAGATAGAACACTTACTAAGCGATTATACATTGTAGGAGTCCATTAACCTAAGAAAACATTGAGTGACACAATAACGTCGCTCGGTAGTTCAACGCGAGCGCTGTTTCGTCTGTCCGTACGGTTGCTGTGCAGATAATGTCTTGTATAATTAGGTGCCTATTTCTTCATCTATGCTACATTCACGAAATTGACATGACATCTTTATTGTTTTGCTTCATTCGGCTACTATGCCCGATGCAGCTACTACTAAAAGGCTCGGTGGAATTCGCTAGACAGGGAAGCGGTCGTCGACAAATCTTTCAAACGTTCCTTCCTAGGCCTGTTTTAATATTTAATTTTATTTCTAGAATATATTTTCAATAAACTGATAACGATTTGTTAGTAAAGATGAAACCACACCGACCCACCCGCCTGGCACCCTGCGCGCGCAGGGTGGAGGTGGATCGTTCAAATAAATGCAATTTCCAGTGCTTATTCTTTGTGTCTGTTCAAAAATAACAGAAAACAAAAATAATTATTATACTAAAATAAAATCGTAAGGCACTTCTATATTAAAGATGAAATAATATAGTTCAATTCTCGTCCTTATAATTTAATCTAAAGTAGACTTAGCGAAGTTTGTTTGCGTACTGACTACAGATGCGACGCGGCCCTAGCGCGCCGCGACGACCAATGACGCGGCCGCTCGCGCCCGCGCGATGTCGCGGGAGTAAAGCTACACCCTGACTAGTATGACAGTTGGCACATGGAATGGGTTTGTGACTCGGCGATGATATACTAACAGTAATAAATCATAATAAACGTAGATTATAATCTTATATTTTTGTGAAATTAACGCATAGACTTCTTACTAGAGAGTACCTTTCAGTCTTAATAGCTAAGAGTATTGTTAAATCATCTCTGGAGGGACTTTGTCTTTAATAAATTGTAATTTTTATGTAGTAGACCTATCTCCGGTACGATAAATTTAATTTGAAAAAATATGAATTATTTACATAATAGCAAGTTTTATGAGTTAATTTGTTTTATGAAAATAATGCTCTGAATGGCGACAAATAAAGAATATTTAGTAGCGTACTCTGTTCTATCCGATAGCACTAGTCGTGAATAATTGAGCCCTCTCGCTATTATAAAATAACCGGTATAATATATTAATAGCGATCTCGAAGTATTTATTCATTTACATTTGGGGTTTTACTTAAAGCCTCGCCTTAGTCTAAAACAACAATTCTCTGATGCGTTTCTACGATGAACATTCAACACTCTGTCCTAGATATATATAATTAATCTAAATTTGGCATACTTATTTAGTCTAGTCACAAATAGTTTTGGCAAATGTTTGGCATACATTATAGAACGTAAAGTTACGAGCGTTCGTTTACACAACCAAATGATCACGAGTTTGTGATGCAGTATAATATAATACAGCCAACGCAAGAGTCGCGGATCGCTCGCGACGATTACACCTAACCATACACAAAGGAATAATAACACTTAGCAGTACCTAGTTGGTAGTTAGTAATCTCGTACAATTTGTTGTGAGAAGTTGAGTAGCAAGATATATAAATATTGTTCAACCGTGTGCGTTTTATTATTCTTTTGTGTATGCACTTAATGCAGCGGCTAGACCTACACCGCGCAGATAAAGAATCTCTTCGAGGCGCCCTCTGGCCACTTCAGGTACTCATGGAAGGAAAACGAATATCCAGTAAACGTTCAGAAGAATAAATTCACATTTTAATGTTCGTTTTAGGACTAATCCCACAATAAATTATTTCCAAGAATCGACAATCATAATACTGCTGCGTTATACGCCTCTTTACTCCGTAATGTTAAATGTTAATCTAAACAGTGAAGTGTTAATAATATTAATAAATAATTCGAAGGTATTAACATGTCTTTTATAAGGAATATTGCCCCAAAATTAATATTAAGCCGGTTGTTAAAAGTACTTTCGGAAGACAACAGTAAGTCGATCGAGGAGGTCACAACCGCAAAATATTACGTTAGTATGAGGAGCCGTCGCGGGTCGCGGACCTACACTCTCGTACTCGCGCGCGCGAGACGACGCGGTACGAGCACGAGCAGGCTTGAGCAACGAGATTATTGCCCGATTTGTACATTCCTTCAAACGATACAGTACAGATCTCTGAAACAACAATACATATCACAACACGGATCTACACGTATAATATAGAATTACATTACATTAATTTATAGAAAATATTACTACAATCAAAAATTAACTATTCAAGTATTAAATAATAGCATATTTAGAACAATCAATAAGGAACTATTCAATAAGTTATCAACATAAAATATAGAACATTTGAGCATTTTAATAATATTTGTGTAAAAAAATATTAGTATCCCTCCATTATTTTGTTTTGTTTTGTGAACGAAGTGGAATGATCGGAGACGCGAGCGGCGGCGGTGCGGCGCCCGCGCCTGCGATCTCTTCCATGCGTGTGCGTCGTGCTTCTTCCCGGTACAAAAGGCATATTCAGATTTCAAAATAAAAATATTACTTGTTCATATTTTTCAATTTTAATATTTTATATCAATATTTATAAAATCTGAATACGCCGTAAAGGTGCGGGTGAATGTCGGCACACCGATTAATACAGTTCTTTTATCTTTGCCTAAACCTGAGTGGCGTGAACCTCAAGTGCGCTTAGTGATGTCTAATACGACTAGAACGAAACTTAAACGAATGACTAAGAATAAATAACAACGAGATGAGCAAACAAGCAAACGTAATAATGAGCTGGGCTCGCAATGAAATGAACGGTCGAGTAAGACGAGGTAGTGTAGTTACTACACCATTAGTATCACACTCGAAGTTGTAATACTTTATAGTTCCATTATGATTCAAACAGAGCTCGGCGGCGCCGGTCCTAGCGGCGTGCGCGCCGAGCCGCTATATCTCTATGTACAACATCACACTTGCAAAGTCACATTTAGAAGTCGTAGTGTCTTATAAAAACTTTACGAAGAACTACCTATCTATGTATCAATCGTTATACAAAATATTTTTATGCGATCTCTTCAAGCTTAGCAATACGAGAATTTCGAATAATTAGTAGTTTTATTAAGCTAATCGTTCAGTTTACCCGAGCTAACTCTTCTCTAGCTACTAGCCACTACGTCGCTCTCAACTAGATCACTTTTTAATTTATCTATAATTCTATTTAGTTTGTAATAATTATAATAAATGCTTAAAAGATTCAGCATTTAGTCGGAGGGGGCGCAGGTCGCTAGCCGTCCGCTGTCCGCGACACTCGCCACTGGGACAGCGGACAGCACGCGTGCGGACTGCGGCCGCCGAGCGGGTTAGGCCGAGGGCGAGGCCGTTACACAGAGTGCGCGGGTTTGCAATCAGCTGTCGCGTGCCGCTCGTCGGATCGCTCGACCTTTTCATAAGGCTTTTCGAGTCTCGGCCGTTTCGGCTCGGCGTCGAGTGGCCGGTGCGACTTCATGTGTGCGCTACGACTTTTTACTTTGTTAAATACTCTGAAACATAACAGGGTACACTATTAGAGACGGCAAAAGAGGATGAGAGAAAAAATGGACCAAACGAAAACGTGAAGCGGTGCGCGGGAAAGCAAAGCCGGAAGCGTTAGTCTAACAAAACTTATATACATACACTGTTAATACACGAAAGCTTCTCAAATAACTCCTAATGTTAGTAAGATACGAGTAAATAAAATATGTATTTATGAGCTATATTTCCCTACGCGATGGACATAATATAATCTGTAGGCGTTTTATATATAATTTAATAAAAATACATTCATCATTTGATATTTACAAAGATCGATGTTATATCTTTCGAAATACAAGTATGCCTAAACAATTAAAATTACTATAGATATAATAAACAATTATATGAATAATGTTGAAGTTATGCAAACATTAACTTGACGTGCATGCAACCAACATCGATAACACCGAAAGAGCCGGCCCTGGGCCACAGCTGGGCCGGCTAACTTAACTAACATAACAACCTCATTCACCGTTAGTTAACTACACAGTTGTAAAAACTATTTATTAAATTCTTAACGCACGCACAAAGGGCAATTTAGGTGAAACCTAAACAAAGATCTCGAACCGATCGAATAGGGCACAGGTCGGTTCAGTCGTTTGAGTACGAAACTTTATAAAACGTCTTAAATACGTTCGAGGGGAAAGTTAGGGAATACGTTTCACGTAAATTGCGTTTGCGCAGAGTGTCGCATGGAAGCAGCGGTCGGGCTCCGTCGGACTTACTTCCCGCAGATCTTGCACGGGAACTCCTCGCCGTCGAAGGGCGCCGGCGACGCGGCGGGCGGACCCTGGGACAACTCGCACGTTAACACTTCACTCGTCACCGACTCTGAACACTAATTGGGACGCGATTTTCGCGGTGCTTACTTGTGTGGACGACTGCTGCTCCATGTTCCAGCTTCTCAAGTACAGCATCTTGTAGTCTTTGGTAACTTTCTTCCAGAAATAGTAGAACTGTACGCACTGCTTCGAGTCTTTTGTTCTTATCTGAAAATGTGAAAGAAGTTAGTTGTGGCGCTGACGTCATTTTCATTATTAAGGATAACTCGTAATGTTATCTATCTAGATGACATTCGTTTAGCTTCACTCATGTAGCTTTATATGTAAATGGAATTTCTAAACAAATTTGCTGGAAAATCCTATATATAGAATGTTGTAAAGACACAGGCAAACTAGAATGATCTGGACACCGAAATAATTATCGCTACATAGTGCTACGCCGTAGCTCGTAGCATCATTGCCTGCCGCCAAATTACAAAAACTATCTTGTAGACATTACTGTTACGTTACTATGTATATTGCATTTGTGACATTCGCGTGTATATTTTTATTTTTTATTTTTTATTTTAGGGTTTTATTTTTAAGTGTAAGGCCTGAGTGGCCGAGTCCGTAGTGAATGAACGTCCAGCTGTTCGTCCATTGCATTGCATCGAGCGTCCTAAGGATTTGAACGGCGTGCACTCAGGATACTTGCATAAGTTTGCATTATTTACCCAACCCGGGCGGGTGGCATGACGTCCATGTCATGCCATGCCCGGATGAACTCAGTTTACACACTAACCCCCTTATTCATAAACGTCTCCTAACTTAGCAGACGTATGGACATATGGACAAGACCAAAAGGGACAAACAATACTTAGTGTTTGTACCTTTTGATCTTATCCATATGTCCATACGTCTAAGATAGAAAGGGAGATACAAAACTTAGCGGCTCGTTAAGTATGAATAAAGATGTAAGAGCTAACAGTAACTTTTAATAAATAAATGAATCTACACACAACAGGTACAATTTTGGACTTACAAGCTGCGAAATCCTATAGAAGTCCTTGTCGTAGTGCCTGAGTCCGGCGAGGAAGGCCTCCACCTTTTCCCCCGGATGAACGGGATAATCTCGAAAAACTGTCTAACTGGACGAGAACATATGCATCGGGGCTCGTAGAATGATTTCGACACCGAAATAATTATCACTACTAGTGCTACGCCGTAGCTCGTAGCATCGTTGCCTTCCGCCAAATTACAAAAACTATCTACACACAACAGGTAAGTACAATTTTGGGCTTACAAGCTGCGAAATCCTATAGAAGTCCTTGTCGTAGTGCCTGAGTCCGGCGAGGAAGGCCTCCACCTCGTCGGGCGCCCAGCGCGACTCGTGCTGCGCGGGCGCCGCGGGCCGCGCCATGAGCCGCAGCGTGGCCGCGCGCACGTCGCCGCCGCATTCGCCCAGCACCTGCAGCGCGAACTCGCGCGTGTGCCCGCCCACTGGCATCGCGGCGCACATCGCCAGCTCCATGAACATACGGACTGGAAGCGATCGAATACTTTATCAATCACTCAGAGTTAATTATTAATTAGGTACTTGCTAACAATGCCAATGCATACCCACCAAATATATGGGAGGTGCAGGTGTAAGAAGAAATTCAGAGGTGGACTGAAGAATAATCGTTTATTTTATATTTGCGCGGTGAGCGAGCGTGACCCGGAGGCCGGAGCCGCAAAGGTGACTGAACCAAATTTATATTTTATTTATTATCGTGATTGTAAATTATAATGTACATTTAAATATTGAATTTAGTCGAAAGTTACCAGTAATGTAGAGGATTGTTATACAACCTCTACAATATTCAGACACGAAAATGGCACAATGCAAAATCAGGCGCGGATCCCGGGGGTGGGGGTATGGGGGGCACTTGTCAGCTGACGTCC
The DNA here is from genome assembly GCA_025490895.1 of Thaumatotibia leucotreta. Taxonomy (NCBI): domain Eukaryota; kingdom Metazoa; phylum Arthropoda; class Insecta; order Lepidoptera; family Tortricidae; genus Thaumatotibia; species Thaumatotibia leucotreta. Next base: position 37,693 of record JALPQI010000161.1, read on the forward strand.
ACTGCTATACCAGTAATTGGAGTTCGAGGCCAACGAAACTACGACAGATGCGTTATTGCCAAATCTGTCAAAGTCTCTTATGTCATTGTCAAGTAAAGTTTTCAGGATTCCACAACCTTTTTGTTATTAAATTAATTTATTTAAAATAATTCCTAATAAAAACATTATATACCTACCACTGTAGTGTTTTTACGCGTTTCTGTTTAATATGGCTGTCACAACTAGGATTTTCTTAAAAACACGTAAATACCTAAAAACTTTTCTTTTCTCTTAACTAACATTGATATGACAACATTTTCTTGTAAAGAACTTAAAATTACCAGTGAACACAAACGACAGCGTGTCATATTTATTAAGACAGTATTTATAACATTTCACCCAGTATATTTCATTTGGAATTTAATTTTTTGATGATGGGGTGTATAGCGAAGCTAAACATGGCTGAACCAAGTGGGTCACCTTGTTAACAACCTACAGAAGAAAACAAAACGTTAGATCTCTATGATAATTTAAATGGAGAACTATAGCACTCCCAAAGAAATTTGTAGGTCAAAGGAATTTTACGAATACGAAATGTGAACATAAAGCACGCTACAATGTATTATTCTGCAATTTTCTAAACGTATGCAGAAATAGGGTTTTAATTTATGTGTAGTTAAATTGCTGTACCAAATGTTATTAACACATGAGGTTGATACCAGCGCAATACCAACTTTGTTACTAATAATTGCGGATAATTCCGTTTTTATTAAAATATCTTATATTTACATGAAAATAAGTAAATAATATTGTTTCTATAAATTAAAGAATTAAAAATACCAATAAATAAGATATCTCGACGTCTGTTTTTAGAAAATAAGGATTGTATGAACTATTGTATGAACATTTCATTGTTGTGGCAATATTTTCGTAGATTCTTTGGCCTCGAACTCCTCGGTTTCCATATGTATATTCTGACTCAAAAAGCTGCACCTGCATTCTATTGCGTTTTATCTTTGCTATTACCTCGCCTCGCGAACGGAAACCTAAAAGAAATCGTTAGGTTGCAGTTTTGTTCGATGAATTTACGCTATAAAATATATTGGAACCTAATTTCTTCCTGAGAAAAGAAATACGAATACGTTATGTATTCACCTATAAAATTGTCGACTTTACGTATAGCAGACACAATTTAGTTTGAGCGCAATAACGTCCTCAATACTTGTACCCAAATAAGAAAGATTGAAGTCGGGCCGCAGAGTGTTTTAAACGCTGCAATTTTATGCAAATAGCACGTTATTTTTCCATACGACTTGCGTGATAGATCGTTAAAAGTCAATCAAAAACAGAAACACCTATGACGCTTTGCACCTTGTTTAATATCAAATCCGGTTTTTCTTCCATTAGGCCTTCATTTCATACACAAAAACTAAGGCGATGGAATGATAGCGATCGAAGAATTTGAAGAAAATCGATACGGATATATTTTCCATGAGTTAACCGCGTTAGTAAGCATTTGCACAACTATGCAACTCGCTTTTACTGGAAAATCTATGCGAGTGAGATGCATAGAAAGTAGAAAAGTTATATAAATGTTACTGCCGCGATCAGCTCGTAAGGACACGATACCAGAGTCCCTCAGTTAAACCTCCACCCGGTTGCTGTCGAAGCTACGATAGCATGTTGGTTCCGACGCTCGTGAGACATGGGTGGCTACCACGATGTACTAATGCGATTCAGTTTAAGACCTAATCGGAATCGCCATGTGTCAGTTCCATAGAATAATTGTAAGCTAAATCGCATTAAAAGATCATGGTAGCCAGGCCATGGTAGTCCCCCTGGTAACGTTTGTTTGCATCGCTTACCTTCGTTGTCGTCAAGAGCGTCGTTGATGCCAGGGTCTCATAGCAGCTGCTCCGAGGCCCGGTACAGGTCCACCTGGTCCTTGCACATCTCCAGTATGTCCGCCATGTGCTCAACGGCGATGTTGATCATGGGCTGTTGACGCTCTAAGTGCGACAACATGTCGGTTCCCATGCTAGGGAGACCTCGTAACGTTTGCTTGCGTCGCTTACCTTCGTTATCGTCAAGAGCGTCGTTGATGCCAGGGTCCCATAGAAGCTGCTCCGAGGCCCGATGCAGATCCATCCGGTGCTGGTGCTCCTGGCTGATGTTGATCATGGGCCTTTGACGCACTAAGTGTGACAACATGTCGGTCCCCATGCTAGGGAGACCTCGTAACGTTTGCTTGCGTCGCTTACCTTCGTTGTCGTCAAGAGCGTCGTTGATGCCAGGGTCTCATAGCAGCTGCTCCGAGGTCCGATGCACGTCCACCTGGTCCTTGCACAGCTCCGGTATGTCCGCCTGGTGCTCAACGGCGATGTTGATCATGGGCTGTTGACGCTCTAAGTGCGACAACATGTCGGTTCCCATGCTAGGGGGACCTCGTAACGTTTGCTTGCGTCGCTTACCTTCGTTATCGTCAAGAGCGTCGTTGATGCCAGGGTCCCATAGAAGCTGCTCCGAGGCCCGATGCAGGTCCACCCGGTCGTTGCACATCTCCGGTATGTCGGCCTGGTGCTCCTGGCTGATGTTGATCATGGGCTGTTGACGCTCTAAGTGCGACATGTCGGTTCCCATGCTAGGAAGACCTCGTAACGTTTGCTTGCGTCGCTTACCTTCGTTATCGTCAAGAGCGTCGTTGATGCCAGGGTCCCATAGCAGCTGCTCCGAGGCCCGATGTAGATCCACCCGGTCGTTGCACATCTCCGGTATGTCCGCCTGGTGCTCAACGCCGATGTTGATCATGGGCTGTTGAGGTTCCTCCAGCTGCGTTAGCATGTCAGTTTCCATGCTTGGAAGACCTGAAAGTATGGATGTTTAGTCAGTAGTGGTAAATTGAATTTACAATGCATAATTATGTTCAGAATGTGCTCTTTATTAGGGTAAACTTATGACTTAAACGGTGTAATTTCACCAGTGCATGATCAAATAAATTCTCGTAATATAATATTTTCTTCGGTTACCGCGAGGATTACTCATGGAATAAAACTATGAAAACGGATAAACTCGCGTATATTAATTAATTTTAACTTCATTCCGACGTTTCGAACACTTTACAGGGTTCGTGGTCTGCGGATGACTCTCATCATCGTCATCCGCAGACCACGAATTATTTCATAGTTTTGTTCTCGTAATATATTTCTACGCTATCTTGGTACTACCTAGATTGTCTTTTTTCCTCGAATAATGCATTCTAAAATATTGTATGATATTCCTGTTAAAATAGCCTACATTTTTTAACTCGTATTTAAAACACACAAGTTGTGTAGAAGCGAGAACTTTCAGCACTTGTATATGTGGCCGAAGTGCCTCCGCATGCGCGTGTGGTACGGGCCGGCGGGCGACCCGCGTGCAGTTCAAGCCTAGGGCACCTCAACTCACCAGCAGTAAGCTCTATGAAGAGCCCCGGACCTTCCCTGTCCGGCGGTAGTAGCGGCTGCGGCGTGTAGTGGCTGAGGTGCCGCCGCATGCGAGTGCGGTACGGGCCGGCGGGCGACCAGCGTGTGGTTCAAGCCTAGGGCACCTTAACTCACCAGCAGTAAGCTCTATGAAGAGCCCCGGGCCCTCTCTGTCCGGTGGCAGTAGCGGCTGCGGCGTGTAGTGGCTGAGGTGCCGCCGCATGCGGGTGCGGTACGGGCCGGCGGGCGACTGATAGATATAGGTACTTGGAAAGAAACAAGTGTGTACGATGCAAGCTCGTTTATTACTGGCGCGCAGGCCAGGATACAGCGGGTGCGCAGGGGCGCGGTGACGTCACATGCATACATGTCATCTCCTCCCGTTTTAATTAAGGGAACCTGAGATCGGTGCGGCTTCCGGAACCTCCCTGACCTCCGCCGCTGCCGCTTCTCTTCGTGCTCGTGTGGAACACTGGCTCCTCCTTGAGCACCGCAGGGGTGGCCTTGGCCTGTCGGGCACAAGCCGCCTGCTGAGCAAGCTCCAACGCCTTGGCGAATGTCAACTTCTCCACGTCCTGCTCACAGAGGCGATCCCGTTCTGGTCCCGCATTAAATCCTAGGACGAAACGGTCGCGAAGCATCATTTCCAGAGCAGATCCAAACTGACAGTGAACTGCCAGTCCACGAAGTCGAGCCGCCCAGTCTTCGATTTTCTCGCCGTCTGCCTTAACCGCGTTGTAAAATTTCGCTTTGTCCGTGAAGGTTGACCTCTTCGGCACAAAGTGCCCATTGAGTAATTGGAGCAGGTCATCGTACTTCTCTGTTTCTACCTCCTTTGGGTGCGCGAGATTTGCAAGTAGCCGATATGCGTCATCCGAAAGATGCGTTAACAAAACCGCTTTTCTTTTCCCCTCTTCCGCAATCGCATTTAACTCTAAAAACTGCTTTAGTCGACTAACAAATATTTGCCAGTCCTGCGTATTAGGATCAAAGTTTGAAATACTGCCTAAATAACCAGACATATTTATTTCACTGCGCGCGCGGGTATGCACTATCCTCGTTAGCCACTGATAGATATAGGTACTTGGAAAGAAACAAGTGTGTACGATGCAAGCTCGTTTATTACTGGCGCGCAGGCCAGGATACAGCGGGTGCGCAGGGGCGCGGTGACGTCACATGCATACATGTCAGCGACCCGCGTGCTGTTCAAGCCTAGGGCACCTTAACTCACCAGCAGTAAGCTCTATGAAGAGCCCCGGACCCTCTCTGTCCGGCGGCAGTAGCGGCTGCGGCGTGTAGTGGCTGAGGTGCCGCCGCATGCGGGTGCGGTACGGGCCGGCGGGCGACCAGCGTGTGGTTCAAGCCTGGGGCACCTTAACTCACCAGCAGTAAGCTCTATGAAAAGCCCCGGACCTTCCCTGTCCGGCGGCAGCAGCGGCTGCGGCGTGTAGTGGCTGGGGTGCCGCCGCATGCGTATGTGGTACGGGCCGGCGGGCGACCAGCGTGTGGTTCAAGCCTAGGGCACCTCAACTCACCAGCAGTAAGCTCTATGAAGAGCCCCGGACCCTCCCTGTCTGGCGGCAGCAGCGGCTGCGGCGTGTAGTGGCTGAGGTGCCGCCGCATGCGGGTGCGGTACGGGCCGGCGGGCGACGCGCGCCGCTTACGCCGCTGAGGCGATGCGGGCACGCTGCTCGGGCTTAGGAATACTGCTGGCACTGTCTGCCCTTCTATGCAAACCTGGAAGTAAGTTGAACGTTTAATTCATTTCATGTTTACAGGATTGATTTGGTAATGCGAATGCGAAACTATATTATAATGGTACAGTCTTTCGTCATTTTCTGAAGTTGGTCAATGTTCGCAGTATACTCAACATAGTTTTTTTTAATATCAAATCTCCTAGTAGTACTCACCTGCAGTGAACTAGCATCATGCTGCCACTGGTTTACGGCGTTTGTTAAAGATGACGTTGTTGGCAATCGACTATATCGACGCGGAGGTCTTTGATTGGAAAAGTCACGTGGGCTGCTCGATAAAAGCGGATCTTCAGAATTGAGCATGATTCTGCGCGGCATGGGAGATGGTTCCAAAGAGTACGCATCAAGAGATCTACATTCTTCCGGTAGTACTTCTTCCAGCGCTTCTTCCACCTAAAAGAAAAAAGTCAAAAGTTACGATATAGAGGGTGAAATCCATAAATATTCGTATATTTTACGGAAATTACCTCTTCTTGACTCGACATTGTTGCCGTGAAAAAGGCAGCTGATAATGGCGATGATACCCGAGGAACAGTATGAGCTGGTGAATGAGCATCATGAGAAGCGGGTGGTGTCGGATACGCTAGTCCAGGTGACGGTTCCGGCTGTGTCGAGTAGCTACCACTGGGAGATGTTGCCGTGTAAGCTAATCCAGGGGAGTCTCCAGTAGAGTAGGACAGGCCCGGAGAGTTGGCCGTATAGCCGATACCCGGTGATGGTACCGGCGAACCGCCGTGGCAGGCACCAAAATCTGCTAATGACTCAGGTAGCGGCGAATTCAAAACGGCAGCGAGACGTCGACTAGACGGAAACGTAACAGGCGATCTCTCTCGTATAGACGCAGCTACCGTCGCATAGTCCTCTAATGATGCCAGCTCTTCTAACTGTTCTGGCGTTGTTGCAAATTGAAACGTGTCGTCGTTTAGGGCGGGCGAAAAGTAGCCATCGTCAGAGTTGAACGAAACTCCGAATAATTCAGGTCTAAATGTGAACTCCTGCTGAGGCGATGATTGGCCCGGATCCGAAGTCGAGCGTTTCACAACCTGAAATATAAAACAAATTATCGTTCAAATATTCGGAAATTTCTGTAAATGTAAATTAAATGGGTTCCGTAATTGCAAACGAAATAAATAAGTAATTTCATATCGATAGACGGACCTTTGAGTTGCCTCTTTTTAGTAGCTCAATAAGGGTGGAGTCTCTTTGCGCGGCGGTTGCGGTGGTAGTGTTGGTGGCACTGGTAACAGTGGTAACGGGTGGGGCGCGCGGCGGCACGAACTGGGCCGTGGTGGCGGCGGGCGAGGCGGGCGACGCCGCCGACCGCGCGGGCGCCAGCGGCGGCGGGGCGGGCGTCGCGAACCCCGCGCCCGCCGCTCCCCCCGCCGTCGTATCCGTGCTGCCTACACCTACAATCAGACATGCCAATTAGCTGAGGTTACTTTTAATTGGCTGCGGCTTCGCAACAATATTTGCAGTGCTTTCTTTTGAAATTGCCGCGATGTATTTCATTAGGGTTCAGTCTCAAAAAGGTAAAAAGGAACCTTTGTGGCGTAATTCTGTCTGAGTCTCCAAACGTGTCTTGAACTAATTCACTGTCGAAATAAGAGTAACCCACGCAAATAAATTGAACACCGAAATTACGGTATTTATCTAAATATAGTTGCCCCAGTTAGTTATCGTTATTTTTTACCTGGAGAGATTGTTATTGCGCCTCGTCTGCTGATAATTTTCTCTTCTATAAGAGCTCTAACTGATACTGAGGCCGTTTGTAGCGGAGGTCCCGTAGATTCCTTCTTATCCATTTTCTTACTGTCCGAGTCCTAAGAACAAATAATTTTACACGTAAAACAAAACTCCAATTTCTCTATCAGCCTAACTTTGTTGATTTAATTTTGATAGGAATGACTTACCTTTTTAAAATACCCGCCATGTAATCTCATGTGGCCATTGAGAGCGGGTATGTTTTTGAACTTCCGATGGCACAAGTTGCACTCGACGGGCTTGACATCGCCACGCACCGCAGCCGCGATGGCGCCCGCTCCGCTTGTCGCCCCGCTGCCGCTTCCGCTCGCACTCGACGCGCTGCCACATTTCTGACTCCCCTGCTGCGCCTGTCAATTTAACGATGACTTCACTAAAGTTCAAAAGACTTCCCAACTTATTACGTACTTTGTAATTTTAAGGTACAAACTTTCAATCTACGTTAGCTCGTAAATATTCTAAGTTAATTGATGGATTTTGATGGACTTTGCTCCCGTAATCTCCTCCGGTTTGAAGGAAATTAGTAATTATAGAGGTTCTAATATAAGAGGCAAATTGGGTAGTTTCACTGCTTGTAAAATCTGTTTATAGTGCATTAAGTGGAGTAAATAATGTCAGTTACATGTAGTGAGGTGTTATATGTTTATTTATTAGGTAGTGATATTATATTTCTCACTAAAGCGGTGGTAGCGGACGCAGTGCAGTTATTCATTCAGCTAGAATTTTAATTAGTTGCGGATTTCCGTCGCACCGCACCGCCACGTCCGGCGCACAGTGAGAACTTTAACGCCATTTGTGGAGGCGCCGACAAAAATCCATCGTTAGTATCTCATAAAATATTCCTCGATATTACTGCGCATTACAGTTCACAGTCAGAAGAATACAGGCTTAACGACGGAGCGCAGGGCTGGCACCGGCACCGAAACTTTGCGGAGCCCCATTGTCGACGGCTTCGTAGACAATAACACCCAAACGACACCCCCGGCACAGTTTAAGCAGCTTGGCAGGTGAACAACACCGACTGCCAAACGACTTTTACTTGATTCCCTTAAAAGTCGTAAGGGCTTTGAAACGTTAAAAGATATGGATGAAAAATACCTAAGTTAGGCGGTGATACACACAAGAGTCGATAAGATAAAGTTTTGTGGACGTAAATTAAAAATTGCCTTTGAATGTTTTAAGCAGTCGGTAACTCGCTTAGTGGAATATCAATATTCTCTTTGATCGCAGCGTCCGTAGATTTAAGAGTGTGCACCAGTGCTGCGGACGACTTTATATTCGCACTTACTTTGCCAACCGTAATATTAAAAGCAGAACTGTTCCTAAAAAAATTATATCTTTTTTGCTTGTAATATTTCATAAAAATAATACTTAAGTAACGAATTAAGTATAAAATTGTGTTCTTGAAAGAAAGAAGCAACTATTAAACTAAATATTTCACGAACTTTCGCGTCTTCAGAAACTTGAGAAATTTAATGTTACAAGAGACAAACGTTAGACCTACATACCTATTTAATAACTTACGTTCAGAATCTCTTAAATTAATGTAGGGAAGTAAAAAAGTATCACTACGCACTCATACTCGTAGCTTCTGCCAATAATATTTTTTCACATAATGTAAGTAAGTCGATTGTTATGATAATGATGTGTGTACACAGTAAGGCGATGGTGGTGATATCCACCCAAAAGCCTACTTTTCCCACTTGTGTCATAAATAACTATTACTACACACAGTCCAAAAACAATGAATAAATGCGCTTCTGGGAAATGTAGTCACACCTAACGATAAATAATGATTGCCATATTTTAAAGTGCTCGTTTGAAGGTAATCGCACGGCCAACAACTCCCCGAGCCGTCTGAGCATAACAACATAATGCCCCCGCATGCGATAAGGGCTTGTCTGCCAGATAGGCGTTTTTGCCAGTTGACTAATACGCTTTCCGGGGACACATGTTAAAACTGGGTCGGGCGCGTAATTTATCTGATTTGAAGGTTTTTTCGGCGCGGCAACCCTAACGGCGCTATTAGGGCTGCTCGTTAGGTTAATGTGCGGTAGGTGAGCAGCTGTTCGGTAGCGGTACCGGGAGCGTTTTTCCCATACATCATCCGTGTACCGGACTCGAGCTGGTTTGTTTCGGTGCAACTTTTAACAAATGGTTGTGGCTAGCGCGATTGCTTGCATATGCAAGTTGTAAATCTAAGCTGTGTGTTCAGAATGCGACAGTTCCATGCTTAAAGTTTGCAATGTCCGCCGCGAAACTGCGGCCTGCCCCAGTAACAGCTAAAATGTACCTATGTAACATGGATTTGCATGAATTGATTTATAGCGCCTATAAATTTAAAGCGATATATCCTGGCCCCGCACAGGTGAATCGTGAGTTTAAAGCAGTTTTTAAAACACTTTTTCAAATGGCTATACAGTTATGATAAAGTAAATTATCATTTGTAGGTATTCGTAGCGCACGGTACATTTTTTAAATTTATAATTTAATCAAATTATCGTAAATAGTCTCTAAGATAAGGTTTGTATTAATAATGTCCGAGTAAAGAAATGTTAGTTAATAGGTTATGTAATAGATATAGTTATCATATTATGGAATTGGCTGGTAAATATCTCGTTTGATGTATGTACCTACTCATGACATATTTTCATAGGTATACAAATACATATGCTCATCACATAATCGCATCGAATCCATTGAAGGCCATTTTTTCTGAACCTTAGGACATATCCCTCCAAGCCCAATATGTTCAATGAAAAATAATAACTTAGAAAAAATAAATAAACATACCTTTGGGGGTGGTTTCGTAAACGTATGCGTTTGAAACAACTGTGTTATCCAATTATCCATATCGACGGTACGTAATTCGGTATCGCGTCACAACTCGGTCTAAGCACTTCAACACCAGTTACATAATGGTACATGGGAGTTGTTTATCTCACGGTATTCGGCCATGGAATGATATGGTCCAGTATGGGAAAGGTATCGAAGAGATGACCCCCCAATGATGTTCGACCTCGCGAATCGTAAGATAAAGTGACCAGTCGACGAACAAAGGCGATGCGCTACTATAGAATAACATTTGCATAATTTAGTTTGATGCTGAACGTGTTATTATTACTTGGCCGGTGTAATATAAGTTTAAACTAATGCATTTACAAATTGAAGTTTAGCATACAGAACCAGTAGGCACGTATTATCTACTGACCGATGTTAAAATCATAACAACAAGCATCAATATTAACAAAGAGTACCAATAAGTATTAAAATTTTAATAGTTGATCATGCTCAAATGTAAATATTTAATTTAACAAGAAACAAAAATATGAAAATCATGCTAGCGAAATATTCCCATATTTGTAAATTAACAATGATTAATAAAGTACCTACCTACGGAAACCTGTGGAAGGTATGGATTGTCTATGCGGCTGTTTTATTATTTAGTGTATGTATCTGTAGCTTATTCAAAGTTTGTTTGATGTAATAATAGGTCTTCAACATCGTTTAGACCACGCTTGTCGAAATCCACCTCTTGAATGATACTTATCTAATAATATATAGTATATGCTCCTATACTATAATAGATCCGTAATAAACATCTTCCCACTATTATCATAGGCGTCACGCTTGAAACGCCAGGAAAACAATAAATGTGAATGTACGCGATCGAGTTTCGATTTAGGTTAAAGTATAAAGCCCACTCAGTATCTACAAATGTTTATTAACACAAACCAAGTCTCATACAATTTCAAGTGCTCTACGGCCCAAGGGAAATATCTTAAATTGGAACAAAGCACGGATGTGACCATGAGATAAATTTCTGTTGGATAGTGTCGAATTAAAAATGCATGTTCATGTTAGCGTAAAGTGAATCTTTCTATCTTTTACGGAAATGTCATAAATTGGATCTCATGGAAGTGACCGTTAACATTTGTTGGAAGATAAAAATGTAACACACATATTATATACCTAAACTTCTGCTGCTTTAAAATATAAACACGCTTATACAGATAAGATACGCTTGACATTTAAAAATGTAGAAAAAAGTTCAATATAAAAGAGCTAAATAATGATGTTATTCGAAATTTACTTAGGCTCTTCTGACTTCAGGACAAGACGTAGCCACGTGGCGCCCTATGGAGGTCACAGGTCGCATGCGTTAGAGGAAAGGTCAAACTGTTTAGAATTTAAAATAGGGTGTTTGGTATGCAGTGCATATGTACTGTGCATTTGAATTTCAACATCAGTCATGCGCTATCGACTGAAACGCAGTCGGTTTTAGCACGTTTGTTAATTTATTGATATCTAAGATTTGTGTGTGATAAGTGCCGAAACAGTTGTGAATTATGAAAAGGTTATACGAACAGGGACAAATTAATTAGGACAATAAAATACAAATTATGTAAAAATACCTAAATGCTTTAAATATGTTGCACTAATTGGAGCAACTTTATGTTTTTCGAAATCAAGCATAATGCTTTAAATAAACAATACAAACTTGTGTACCTCACCGGAGTGCTGACCTTGAAATGAGATGCGTTTATGTAAATTTGCTACGCTTTCCTTTATACTTGCTTTATACCCGGAAGTATTACTAACTCGCAATTTTAGTTGTGATGATAGACTCAGAGTGTGAGAGTGACGTAACGGCGGTAGGCACACGTCCTCAATTATGCATCGCGACGTTTACCCGCTCACGCGCCACCTGCGTCGTTGTCACCCTACATTATTAATGGATGGGCCTAGGCACCCCTCGCGTCAAGATCTGAACTAGTTTAAGGAACATTAATCCTTTTTCGTAATTTAGTTTGAATCATTCATGACCCATATTTGGGATATTGTATTTTACTTGTTTTCGAAATCTATTTGTTGCTGCCTGCTAGAATAATGAACAATTGAAAAACATCAATTTTTCAATTCTGAGGTAGACATCCAAGCGAATCGGGTCTAGTGCCCAACTAGAAAAACTCGAATATATAATATTTAAATACATTTTTCAAAACCATATATTTATTTGCACCGGGTTTAGTAAAAATATTAGTAACGATGTAACACAGCAAATTGAAATCATTACAATCATCTATATTTACAAATCGTATCAATATTTGAATTGCTTTGCATATATTCGAATGCGAATATTTGACTAGAAACGAAAAATAAAATTCAAAATAAAATTGTATGATTTTGCTAGATAAACACTATTAAACATATTGGCGATGGTAGCATACCTATATTGGATTGCTGTTACAGAAACGTGCAAACAAAATATCATACTTAGTTTCGTTTCACTTCGCATCATAATAAATATATTAGGACGAATGAAATCTTTTCACATAGAACAATTTTCTTCATTAGAGAATACGAAATATTTAGCTACAAAATATTCACTGCAGTGACAAATGAAAAGATTCGAATTTGAAGTAGTGTTGAGTTATGGGGAGCGGCGGCGACACAAAGAGACGCGAATCTCTGTAGCTACAAACCCCAAACTAACAAATATTTGTGTGTGATCCCCACCTGGAAAGGAACATGAAATATTGAACGAAAAAGAGTTATACGCTCGTCTGGCGCCGAGGCAGCGCGTGGGCGGTGACCAAAGGGATAAAGCGGGACGTGACCATTTCATAAATGCATACATGCTCCAATTGCTGCCTCTTACATCTACGGACATATTTTATTTTGACTCGCAACTTTTCAAATACCCTGGGTTTCCAACAATTTCGCATTTTGCAGTAGCGAGTTAGCTTCGTGGAAACTTTCCATTCAATTTAGGTATTACACACAAAATAGGTAAGTGACATGTATCTAAGTAAGTTCTTTGAACTTATGATACATTTTGAAACTAATAATCAGAATCATAAAATTATTGTATGTCAATAACTTATGAAAGATTATGTATAATAATACAACTATGAAATATATTATTTTATGAAAAACAAAATTAAAATTGGTACCGGTGCCATGGCTGCGAAACGAGAGAAATGGTAGTGGAGAAATTTATTAGGTAGTAGAAATAAACTACCTTAAAAGAATGAGTGTGTCAAGCGAATCTCATTCCATTTCCTCAAGTGAGCTAGCATTGCGCTAGATAATAAAGACGCGAATCTTATATTCCAAGCAAGTAGCCAGGGCGAGGTGAGAAGTCGCTCCACGGAGGACAAATACAATTTGCGGGCGCGCAGAGACTCGCAGCCGGCCAGCTCGGCTTATATAGGTACTTAGGTACTGACCGGGAAGCTCTCATTAAGAATATTCCAATATTGGCATAATATCTATTGAAAGTTGACTTTGAGAGTGCTTTGGAGAAATATCTAATTAAATACAAATACGGTACGTATTTAAATAGAGGCAATGAGGTAATCGAAACAATAAATGAAATACGCAATATAGAACATATTCAAAGGAAATTGTGAAATGTATGTTCTGTCTGATGTTTGCTGTAAAAAAATATGCATTTTCATAAAATAAAGACTTACGTTCAAGTTAAAACATATCTCGATTTCCCGAACGTTTTTTAATTGGTCTACTTTTGCATTTTTAATGTTATGAAACTGTAAAATAGTGTTTATCACTCTTTCCAGTAACGTATAACGCAAAAATATCGCACGATTGACTTGTTTGAGTAGTAAAAGTTTGATCGTTTATGTGAAGAAAAATATATTGGATACACTCTATTCTATTTTGTTAATCAAAAGCTTTAGGTACATCCACGGTAAAGTTAATTTAAAACCCTGTTAATTTTTTAAATCCTACAAACAAAAGAATTCAACAATATTTCAACTGTAAACGAAACGAGAGTTCGCAGCCATATGTTTTAATCCCCCAAGGCATATGACAATAAATGACAGAGAGACACAAATTCACCACATATCGAATTCAATAATAAAGTCCCACAAAGCGACAACGGATTTCAAAGGAATTCCGCTGTCAATACATGGGCGAACAAAACCTGTTCGGAGGTTGTAATTATGAGCCTGTGTTTGTAGGGGCTATATTGCTTCCTGCAGGTGACGTCAAATCAGGGCCCGATCAAACTGAGTGCTTTTAATAAAGCCTGCCGACGTGCTCCGCTGCCCATTTAACACTGATCCCCCGCAATTTTCTCCCCTAATGAAATCACCAGTGGTATTAATTCGTGTTAACGAAAACGGGGCTCTTGTAATATTGGTAATGCGTGTAAATAGACTAGCGATGGACTGGCGGTAGTTATGTGCATGTTAAATTAATATTGTGCGCGTGTTAATTAAATAGGAATGAAATGAAAATGTTAGCCTCAAAGAATATCAACAATTTTCATGTACAAAGTTACGGATATCTGCATAGCGGTAAATTAATGAATGGCAGGTGAATAGGAAGTGTATTGTTTACTTTTACATGTAACATTAGATGCCTCTCCTACGAAAAAGGTATAGGTACCTACCTACATCGTGTAACTAAAATTGGCTAAACACATATCACTGAAACTTAAACGATATTTTAAGCAATAGGTAAGTGAATGTCTGTATAATTAATAATATAGTACAGTTGAAGAACATTTAATTAGCTGAGCCATATAAAGCACCGCTTCTCATTTTATATTTAAATAATTACCATTGCTACAATTAGCGAAGCATGTTTCCAGACTCGCAACTGTTCTGCCATTACTAGAAAATAATCGCCCATTATTATAAAACGAGGGGCAAAATGCGGGCAGAATTATTAATACTCTAGCATTGAGAGAAAACAATAGAAGGGACCGTGGGAACAGGCCTGCGGATTCTTATGTTAATACCGATACATCGCGGATCGGCCAGCGCGAAATGTCCACCGAATTAAATCGCCCATTCATCAGCCTTTGTAAGGGTTTAATAATTCAACCGAGCTCGGCCCTCGTACTGCGCACTCCAAATGACCCTTCCAGTATCTCCGAAATTGCACTGGTTGTAAATAAAAGTGGCTTATTCTGTTATC